>CAKAOJ020000382.1:0-62500 GCA_916701645.2 Sebastolobus alascanus | reverse complement strand
GAACATCCTAACACTAGGAGAACACGCTAACACTGGGAGAACATGCTAACACTGGGAGAACACGCTAACACAGGGAGAACACATGCTAACACTGGGAGAACATGCTAACACAGGGAGAACCTGCTAACATGGGGAGAACATGCTAACACGGGGAGAACACGCTAACACGGGGAGAAAACGCTAACACGGGGAGAACACGCTAACACTGGGAGAACATGCTAACACTGGGAGAACATGCTAACACTGGGAGAACACGCTAACACAGGGAGAACATGCTAACACTGGGAGAACACGCTAACACTGGGAGAACATGCTAACACTGGGAGAACACGCTAACACAGGGAGAACACATGCTAACACTGGGAGAACATGCTAACACTGGGAGAACCTGCTAACATGGGGAGAACATGCTAACACTGGGAGAACACGCTAACACGGGGAGAACACGCTAACACGGGGAGAAAACGCTAACACGGGGAGAACACGCTAACACTGGGAGAACATGCTAACACTGGGAGAACACGCTAACACAGGGAGAACACATGCTAACACTGGGAGAACATGCTAACACAGGGAGAACCTGCTAACATGGGGAGAACATGCTAACACTGGGAGAACACGCTAACACGGGGAGAACACGCTAACACGGGGAGAAAACGCTAACACGGGGAGAACACGCTAACACTGGGAGAACATGCTAACACTGGGAGAACATCCTAACACGGGGAGAACACGCTAACACTGGGAGAACATGCTAACACGGGGAGAACACGCTAACACTGGGAGAACACGCTAACACGGGGAGAACACACTAACACTGGGAGAACACGCTAACACTGGGAGAACATGCTAACACTGGGAGAACACGCTAACACTGGGAGAACACGCTAACACTGGGAGAACACACTAACACGGGGAGAACCTGCTAACATGGGGAGAACATGCTAACACTGGGAGAACACGCTAACACGGGGAGAACACGCTAACACGGGGAGAACACATGCCAGCACGGGGAGAACATGCTAACATGGGGAGAACACGCTAACACTGGGAGAACACGCTAACACTGGGAGAACACGCTAACACTGGGAGAACATGCTAACACTGGGAGAACACGCTAACACTGGGAGAACACGCTAACACTGGGAGAACATGCTAACACGGGGAGAACATGCTAACACTGGGAGAACACGCTAACACTGGGAGAACATGCTAACACGGGGAGAACATGCTAACACTGGGAGAACATGCTAACACGGGGAGAACATGCTAACACTGGGAGAACATGCCGACACGGGGAGAACATGCTAACACTGGGAGAACATGCTAACACTGGGAGAACATGCCAACACGGGGAGAACATGCTAACACTGGGAGAACATGCTAACACGGGGAGAACATGCTAACACTGGGAGAACATGCCGACACGGGGAGAACATGCTAACACTGGGAGAACATGCTAACACTGGGAGAACATGCCAACACGGGGAGAACATGCTAACACTGGGAGAACATGCTAACACGGGGAGAACATGCTAACACGGGGAGAACACGCTAACACTGGGAGAACACGCTAACACTGGGAGAACATGCTAACACGGGGAGAACATGCTAACACTGGGAGAACATGCTAACACGGGGAGAACATGCTAACACTGGGAGAACATGCCGACACGGGGAGAACATGCTAACACTGGGAGAACATGCTAACACTGGGAGAACATGCCAACACGGGGAGAACATGCTAACACTGGGAGAACATGCTAACACGGGGAGAACATGCTAACACGGGGAGAACACGCTAACACGGGGAGAACATGCTAACACTGGGAGAACATGCTAACACGGGGAGAACATGCTAACTCTACACAGAAGAGGAAATCTGATCAGAGATCTGAAAAAACTTGCCAAAACTCTTGCGAGACTCGCTGCCGACCTATCCTAACCTGTACTATTTGAGGTCAATACCTGACGTTAACCATCTCGCAAGAGTTTCCCCAGTTTGCCGGCTCCCTTCTAGCCACTACCGACAAAAACCCAACGGGATTTTTCCATTGGGTTTTGGATTATTGCAGAAAATAAGCTCTGTGGCAAACAAACGTTTATGATACTTTCGCATTTTTTTCTGTAAAATAATCTCCACAAATATGATTTATGAAGTGTGAATGTAATCAGCAGAAGTATAAAGCTAACGTTAGGCTGTAAACGAACTCCACCACGGTCACATGAGCGTGAGTATAAACACAACGAGGCTGTAAAGGAGGACGAGTCGACGTGATGGCGTTTAGTCTCATTTAGACACTTGTTAGCAACCGACTTTTTTATGGCACATAAAGGCTTCAAAATCCACGAGTGGGATATTTACTGACGTATTTTATGTCGTAGAACAAAACGTTAAAATGTCTTCAGCTTGTGTTAACCACTGACGTTAATTCAGACGTCTAACTGAAAACCCACCGACTTCCAATATCATTCCTGGTTTTAGGACTCATTCACTCATGCACCACTCTATTATGTTTTTTCTGAGCTTTACTTGAACCTAATGGAGCAGATCGTACACAACAATTTAGGGACATTATTGAGTAATCAAACCTCCTCATATAGCTATTAAAGCTGCATTAAACTGTGTGAAAATAATGCAAAAAAAAGTGGAGTGTTCTGGGATTTGAAGTTGAAACCTTTTTTGGTAAATTTCTTGATGTAATTAAACTTCTCCCCCCCCCCCCCCCATCATTTGAAGCGTTCCCACACTCTCCCTGCAGACTGAAATGATCGGGGTTGTAGATAATCACTGTTGTGGAATGTCACCACGCTGCAGTGCCACTTAACTCAATGTGTGTGTGTGTGTGTGTGTGTGTGTGTGTGTGTGTGTGTGTGTGTGTGCGTGTGTGTGTGTGTGTGTGTGTGAACGAGTGACTATCTTTGTGTCAAGAGAAACTAGAAGTGAAAGAGTGGGGAGATGAAGAGAATCAAAGATGTGAACATGCCCAGACATCTCACTCCTCATCCAGACCGCGAGCAGTTTGTTTTCCGTTTTAACTGAACTGTAATATTTGGGTTGCTGGCTGTGAGCGCTGCTTTCAGCTGAGATCCAGTTTCTCCTGTTTCGTTCATTTCTTTTACAGAAACAGCAGCGTGTCATCCTCTCAGCTCCTCCTCACTGAGAACAACTCATCTACGAGAAGATCCCAAAGCTCTCCGGCTTCAGCTCGTACACAAGAACAAACAAACTATATATCAAAAAGCTGCAATCAGAGGCTGCAAATATCGTCTGGGAGGAGGAAACACAAATATCGTCTGGGAGGAGGAAACACAAATATCGTCTGAGAGGAGGAAACAGAAATATCGTCTGAGAGGAGGAAACACAAATATCGTCTGGGAGGAGGAAACACAAATATCGTCTGGGAGGAGGAAACACAAATATCGTCTGAGAGGAGGAAACAGAAATATCGTCTGGGAGGAGGAAACAGAAATATCGTCTGAGAGGAGGAAACACAAATATCGTCTGGGAGGAGGAAACACAAATATCGTCTGAGAGGAGGAAACAGAAATATCGTCTGAGAGGAGGAAACAGAAATATCGTCTGAGAGGAGGAAACACAAATATCGTCTGGGAGGAGGAAACACAAATATCGTCTGAGAGGAGGAAACAGAAATATCGTCTGGGAGGAGGAAACACAAATATCGTCTGAGAGGAAGAAACAGAAATATCGTCTGAGAGGAAGAAACAGAAATATCGTCTGAGAGGAGGAAACAGAAATATCGTCTGAGAGGAGGAAACACAAATATCGTCTGGGAGGAGGAAACAGAAATATCGTCTGAGAGGAGGAAACAGAAATATCGTCTGAGAGGAGGAAACACAAATATCGTCTGGGAGGAGGAAACACAAATATCGTCTGAGAGGAGGAAACAGAAATATCGTCTGGGAGGAGGAAACACAAATATCGTCTGAGAGGAAGAAACAGAAATATCGTCTGAGAGGAAGAAACAGAAATATCGTCTGAGAGGAGGAAACAGAAATATCGTCTGGGAGGAGGAAACACAAATATCGTCTGAGAGGAGGAAACACAAATATCGTCTGAGAGGAAGAAACAGAAATATCGTCTGAGAGGAGGAAACACAAATATCGTCTGAGAGGAGGAAACAGAAATATCGTCTGGGAGGAGGAAACACAAATATCGTCTGAGAGGAGGAAACAGAAATATCGTCTGGGAGGAGGAAACACAAATATCGTCTGAGAGGAAGAAACAGAAATATCGTCTGAGAGGAAGAAACAGAAATATCGTCTGAGAGGAGGAAACAGAAATATCGTCTGGGAGGAGGAAACACAAATATCGTCTGGGAGGAGGAAACAGAAATATCGTCTGGGAGGAGGAAACACAAATATCGTCTGAGAGGAGGAAACTAAAACAACCACAATGCAAACCGAAAATCCTTTTACCAAAGACCAAGATAGGAAGTCACAAAGAGTGGTGGAAGAAGTACTCAGATCCTTTTACTTCAGTAAAAACAGTAATACCACAGTCTAAAAATACTGCATTACAAGTAAAAGTCCTGAATTCAAAATGTTAAGTAAAAGTACAGAAGTATTATCTGCAAGATGTACTTAAAGTATCAAAAGTACTCATTCTGCAGAACGTCTCCTTTCAAATATTATATTATTCTGTTTTTAAGAGTATTTTAATGTGGATCTATTTTTTTAGATACTTTGTATACTATTTGGTAGAGTAGTATTAGTACTGCATCATGTGTTTTTATATGTAAAAAGTAACTATAAGGGTAAAATAAATGTAGTGAAGTTATGGAGATATTTCCCTCTGAGATGTAGTGGAGTAGAAGTATAAAGTAGCATGAAATGGAAATACTCAAGTAAAGTATAGGTATGTCAGAATTGTACTTAAGTACATTTCAGTAAATGTACTTAGTTACATTCCACCAGCCTCACTGAGAACAACTCATTCACCAGAAGTTCCCAAAGGCTGCAAATATCGTCTGGGAGGAGGAAACTAAAACAACCACAATGCAAACTGAAAATGTTTTTACCAAAGACCAAGATAGGAAGTCACAAAGAGTGGTGGAAGAAGTACTCAGATCCTTTTACTTCAGTAAAAATAGAAATACTATAGTCTAAAAATACTCCATTACAAGTAAAAGTCCTGAATTCAAAATGTTAAGTAAAAGTTCAGAAGTATTATCTGCAAAATGTACTTAAAGTATCAAAAGTAAAAGTACTCATTCTGCAGAACGTCTCCTTTAAAAGTGTTATATTATTATAGAGTATTATATTCAGTTTTTATCATTAACAAATACATGTAAGAGTATTTAATGTTGTAGTTTGGCAATTTGGAGCTAATTTTAGATACTTTGTATATTACTGGGTAGATACCTAGTACAGTACATAAGCATATCATGTGTTTTTATATATAAAAAGAAACTAAGTGTCAAATAAATGTAGTGGAGTTATGGAGATATTTCCCTCTGAGATGTAGTGTAGTAGAAGTATAAAGTAGCATAAAGTGGAAATACTCAAGTAAAGTACAAGTATGTCAGAATTGTAGTTAAGTACATTTGAGGAAAATATACTTAGTTACTTTCCACCACTGGTAACAAATGAGTCCCTCTCACAGTATTTCATCTCATCATTCTCATTTAAATATCAGACGATCAAAATGCATCTTTTTAATATAGATTATAACTAGCAGCTGTCTGTGTTTAATCTTTTATGATTTTATTCCATTTTTTAGACGATAGAAACTCTCATTTCCTCACGTCCTCCCTGTGGATGTGTTTGGCTTTTAAACTTGTGTTTTTGTCTCTGAATTGTAAAACACTTTTTGCTGCATTCTGTGCATGAAAGGTGTTACTGTATATAAATAAAGCTCATTCATTCATTCATGAAGTCAGCACTTGTTATTAAAGTGTATGTGTAGAAAATGTGTTGCTATAGCTTATTTCAACTGTGTCATTCTACCACCTGATGGCGCCACAAACTGAGAACCTTTAGTCAGCCTCATCCTCTCCACAACTCAGATTTACTGTCCAGCATGTTAAATAGTGTTGTTTAGCTTTTTTCTGCTTTTAAATACGTGTATATATACTGTATATACTGAATATATTGTGATGTTTTAATTTAGTCTAATGTTGTTTTAATTGCCTTCTTGGCCAAGTCGTCAGTTGACTTATCTGGTTCAATAAAGGAGAATTTACTGGGTCATCTTACTTTTTGTATTGTACAGTGAAAACGGAAATCTCTGATCTCCAAAATGTAAACTTTGATGGCAGCAAAGAAAGTCAAGTTTTCTGTTTATCTTGTCTGGTTTGGATAATTCTGTCAACCCAAGCCGTTTTACACAGTTTATATCTTGATCTTACTTTGATTAAAGTATTTTGCTTATATATAGCTATAGATTTTTTTATTATTATTATTATTATTTTATTTTAATTGGAAAAGGCACTATCACAGTATGTGCAAAACTTAACAGATATTTGTACCTAACATCCGTTTTTATGTACATGTGCAGTTTAGTACTTGTGGGTCATAACTCGGTCCTCTGGAGAACTGTAGGTCCTCCATCCTCACTTTCTAAAGGACGTGGCCGTGTACAGTAAACTCTTCACCAAGTACAGATTTAACACATCTACACGTCAATATTCATCTGCATACCCACACGTATACAGCCTACATGCCCATGTACACCAGTTACATTTAGCTTTCTTACAGTGTGCCGTCAGTCTCACATAAATTCAATCCATTTATTCCAAATCTGGTAAAATTTGCCTTTTTGGAAGCTCAAAGATTAAATCAACTTTTCCATTTTAAATATTTAAAAAATGATTCCATACCAATCATCCAGTGGAGGCGGTACTGGATTTAACCACCTGCTTGTGATTGTTTTTTTTTACCTGCCGCCAAAAGGGCCTGCAGCAAACGTGGCCCAGATGAAGAGTCTCCAAGTTCAGGGATATTTGAGTCTTACATACGGAGCTTAATGAGACATGAATGCCTCTTTAGTATAAACTCCCAGAATATATGAAAACAATTTTTCCTCCATTGAGCCTCATTGTCTCCAGCTAGATTTCTTTTATTTGTATACTTAGTAACAGTAACATATATATATATATTGGCCTGATTCAGATGTAGGTTATTGATATTGTTTATTTGTATTTGATTGTTCCTGCTTTCTTTTATTTGTCCTTGTTTTGTGAAGCACTTTGTAACAGTAGTTTTTTAAAGGTGCCATATAAATAAAGTTATTAATTATTGGCTTGTTCACTTCTGGTGTTTGGTTGGCATGAAATCAACCTACACCGTGTGAAGTTAATTTAGGAGCAAAGTTATGAAACTTTGGATTCTAAAACTCACAACTTCTTTAGTTATAAAAGTTAGGAAACAATAAAGCAACAGATTTAAACAGAATCCTATAGAATATAAAGTGTTCTGTAGAAACATAAAGCATAAACATGCTCAACAAAATGTCATCACATTACATAAAATGTACACTGAGAATGAAAACTGAGAGTATAAATGTAGAGTTTAAACCTAATGCATCAAGAAAAGTGGCTCAATGTGTAGATATTTTAAAAAAGAATGATTCCACCAAAGTTCAATATATATGAAAACAAACACATTAATATAAGCATGTGCATTATTCAACAATGAGAAAGAATATATAGTGACACGTAGAAAACAAGTGTGTGAATTTGCATAAAATAATTTGTGCAGTAAATGAATCCATGTGGCCACTTTTACGCACCTTTACGCACCTTTACGCACCAGTCACGTGGCTTCCTTACGCTACTATTGGCGGCTCGCGCACACCGGAGGGGTTAACTGGGGTCACCGTGAATCTGTTCAGGAAGTTGAGTGTGATGAGTGTGATGCCCCAGACGGCCAGTGAGCGGGTGAGCCTGTAAAGCGCGTCCCCGGCCGTGCAGAGGATGGTTGCAGAGTGTAGCCTCGCTGGTGGAGCTGCTCTCTAGCGCCGGAGGTTTGAGAACCACCATGAAGGCGACCCGGTCCAAACACGGCTTACTGCGGGTGTGCGTCCTGTCCTGCTCCCTCTTCCTGCTGTGCTCCATCAGCACCGGAGCAGCGGCCGGTCGGAACATGCCCCCCCATCACCGCACCGTGAAGCGCAGCCGCCGCGCTCACAGAGGCGCGCACCACCGGCCGCTGACGGACGAGCAGAAAGCGGACCAGAACCTGCAGTTCATGCTGAGCCTGTACCGGAGCGCGGCCGAACCGGACGGCAGGCCCAAACAGCACCGGAAGTTCGGCTCCAACACGGTGCGTCTGCTCAGACCGTCCGCATCGACGGTGCGTTACCTGCCGGCGTCAACAGGTGAGCTCAGGTGTTAGTGTTGGAACTGTTTCACTGATCTGCTCCTACCAGCGCTAATAACACACAACATATCATATTATATGACATGTCATATACAGTGGTGGAAAGTAACTGAGTACATTTACTCACGTACTGCACTAAAGTACCATTTTCAGGTACTTGACTTGAGTATTTTCATTTATACTTCTACACATTGTACTCTTCATTCCACTCCATCTTTATTTGAGAAATGTATTACATTGATTATTAGATTAATAATTCAAAATATAATCAGCAAATGATGAACTATTATTATAGGTTAAGATAAAACTTTATTGATCCCCTGGAGGATAATAAAAAAAAAGAATATAGCATGTTTCCTGGTAGTTCAATAAATAAATAGTCCAATGAAATAACCACATGGTAAAGTCTATTTTTATATACTCCTGTGTGAATATAGTATTTTCTCATTTAATTAACAACTTTAGTGCAAAATGCTCAAATGTTCTGAGAAATTTGAGTTAGTTTGTGCTCGTTATGATCAGTTTAGACGACATAATCGTGTATCACGATATCTCGATAAATAAATAAATTATCATTTAAAAGTGGAATTATTGCCCAGCTCTAATATAAAGTAATTGATAAATTAGCTTCTCCTTCACCAACTGCATCATTAAGGTGATGAACACATTAATGCATCAATAATTGTAATCCAATAATATAATGTACATTATTCTGAAATGTGCCATTCGGAGTACTTTTACTTAACTAAAATTTTGATTGATAGTATTTCAGAGTATTTCTACACTGCGGTATTGCTGTTTTTACTGAAGTAAAAGATGTGAATACCTTTCTCCACCACTAGCTTCTAACGGACTAACTTCTGGGGACGAGGAAATCCATGATTTAAGATTGTAAAGTCTTAGTTATTTGGGCACCGACAGAGAAAACACAGCTCCAAAATGCTCCAAGATAAAACTACAGATCTAATGTATCACATCTGTAGTAGAAGAGGAGGATGTGATTACAGCCTATGATCATGATGAAGTAACGTTCAGGCTGTTTTTACTGATTTTAACAACAAAAAAGAGGCAGAAGGTTTCCGACTGATCATCTTACAGAATATCATCTGTTTTTTTCTGTATTTGTTATTGTTGAGTCACATTTGCACCCAGTTTGTCTGAGTGTTGCCCTTCATTAAGTTTGGGAACTGAGGGAGTAAGATTTAAAAAGAACTGTCAGATAGTCAGACTTTTAGGTGAAGACTCGAGTCACACATCTGATGACTTTAGACTCGACTCGACAAAATCAATAAAGACTTGCAGCTCGACTCGTGACTTCACTTACACTTGAGACGTTTGACTTAAAACAAATGAATTAATTTCCTGAATCATTTACACGTTAACGTTAATCATTCACAGCATGTCAACACGTAACTCCTCAGATCCACTAAGTTTGAACCGATCCGACATCATCCAATCAAGTTGCAGGAGAGAACCATGAAGAACCAACGTAACGTTACTGAGCAGCAGATGGAAACAATTATACACACGATGATTTTTTTTTGTGTACAAAAACTACGCGGCCGTCATCAAAAAAGGAATCGCAGTATGCAAAACGTGCGGATGGAATTACATTTGGTGAAATGTGAATTATGACTTGTTTAGGACTCGAAACTCAAAGTTTAGGACTTGAGAAACATGCAAAACAATGACTTGGTCCCACCTCTGGTTCCTAGTGTGGGTCAAGCTCCAGAAACACTGGGTCCTACACTTCCCATAATGCAACTTTATAGTGTCTTTTATTAGACACTCCTTGGCTGGTAAATGCCCTCAACTGTCAAACTCCACCCCCCCATTTGTAAGAAAAAGAAACACAAATAATGAGCCCTAAGCATCCTGGGTAAAAAGTCTGATGTCCTGTTTTCTCTTGTGTCCCTCAGACCAACACTACAGCGTCACCGTTCAGTACAACCTTGACACTCTTCCCTCGGAGCAGCTGATAAGAGCCTCATTCATCCACCTCCGCTCTTCCTCCTCCTCCTCCTCCTCCTCCTCCTCCTCCTCCTCCACAAGCACCCAGGTCCTCCCGCCGCCCCGCTGCAGGGCTCAGATCACCTCGCTGGGCAAAGCGAGTCTGGTCACCCTCGAGCCCCACGAGCGTTGGACAGAGACGGACATCACCGCGCACGTCCAGCAGGGGAAGAACCGGGGCCCGGGGGGACACTTGACCCTCACTGCCCGGTACTGGTGCACCGAGCCTGGGCACGCCGAAGAGGACGGCAGCCTCTCGCGGTGGTTTCGCCTCCAAGGGAGGAAACGCTGGAGAGGTGAGCCTCACCTCGACGTCCCGTCTCTTCTGTTATACGTGGAGGAGGAACGGGAGGTGAAGGACTGGATGGGGGACTTACTGGGGGCTGAAGGGGAAAGCATCATCAGGCGAATAGGACAGTGGCATCCCTCGGTTCGCCGCCGCCGCCGCCGCTCCAAAGACCTCTCATCTTCAGAGGCCGAAGACACGTCGCTGGACGTTCTGAAAAACGCCCCCGCTTCGTCCTCCTCTTTCTCCACCTCCCCCTCTTCCTCCATCATCTCCGACATCCCCGACTACAAACACAAAACCAGCACGCCCAAGAACCGCTGCAAGCTCCACTCCTTCCGCCTGTCCTTCGACGAGCTCGGCTGGGGCCACTACTTCATCGCTCCGCCCGTGTACAACCCGCGCTTCTGCCAGGGCAACTGCCCGAGGGTGCTGCCCTACGGCTTCCACTCGCCCAACCACGCCATCATCCAGACGGTCATCAACGACCTGGGCGTCGGGGACGTCCCCCCGCCGTCCTGCGTGCCGTACAAGTACATGCCCATGAGCGTGCTGGTCGTGCACAAGAAGAAGGTGGAGTACAGGGAGCTGGAGGACATGGTGGCCGAGTCGTGCACGTGTCGCTAAAGACTCTGAGAACGGAGACTAAAGGGGGCGGATCTGGTGGCTCGTTTTGTTTGATCTACAGCGTGGCGGCGAAACATAACGAGCTCCAGACTGGAGGGAGGAAGTCGTTGTGGTTTCAGATCGTCACCATCCCTGTTAAAGCACTTTAAAAGGCAGCTGCTGAATGAACTACGGGTTGTGTCTATTTACTGCCTTTTCTTTTTCTGAGTGACTGTTCTGTGAGCTGTGTGCAGATTTGCTATATTCATAATGTATTTTTCCAAAGAGAGCTGGTAAATGTGGAAGCATTTAAACCACTTGAGGGTAATTTAACTAAGTGGTACTGTGATTTAACTTCCAGGGTAACTTCACAAAATAAATGAAACTTCTACAGTAACTTGATGAAACTGACTTAACATCAGGGGTAGCTTTTTAAGAGAACTGATCGAGGAGTAACCACACATGTTGACTCCACGTTCAACCTCAAACCGCAGCCATATAATGAATATTATCTTCCTGTGTATCATTGTTTTTTCTCTTTATCATTCTTTTTTTAAAACCTGATCTGTGTTTCACATCAGAGCTGCGATTAACACGAAGAACTAGCAACAACAAAATAAAACAGTAACTGTGTGTAAAAAAAAACAAATATTTCTGTACATGTGTTGGCACTGTTTGAGGCCACTCTGCTAAAAAAAAAAAAAAGTATTTTAATGGACGAGGGGTCGGCAGTGTTGATGAGGCCTTGTGATTACTGTTTACAATCTCAACTTTTGCATTTTATAAGGGGAGGGGGGTCTCCAAAAAACTTGAAAAAATTGCTGCTACTGGCCTGTCTTAGAAAAAAAAAAAAACACAAAATGAAGGATGAAGAAAAGGTGTAACTGTTGAATGTTAAAGAAGACAAACGGACGTGTTGTAGTGGAAAGGAATGCAATTTTTATTACGAGTGAAAATTAATAATACAATAAAATGCATGTTTTCTAAAAACCTAATTTATTGTCATTTTTAATGTTTTATTCTGTTGTTTGATTGTAACTTTCAATCTGGAGGTTTAAGAAGAGCTGAGGAGCTGAAGAAGATCATGCCGTGTGATCAAAAGCTCCAGAACAGTTACATTTATTCATATTTAAAGGGAAAGTTCGACAATTTGTGAAATACGGTTCTTCACTTTTGAATTCCCCAAAAAGTGTAAAAAAAGACGATTTGTTTTGTTTTTTTAATTTTTCAAAATTTTTTCTCTCAGTAAAGTCAATTGAAATGATTTATGTATTATTATTATTATTATTAATAAAGGTAATTAAATTAATCATAATTACACCAGGAATTTAAAATAATCCTTTATTTGACCAGGTACGACACCAAACTAGCAGCAATGCAAATGTGTTACTTGGTGACATCACAATGTTACGGAATAAAAGGCGGGACTTCAAGCGAGGCGTTTTAGGGAGTTCAGGAGCAGAGTTTCTCCCTTTGGCCTGGACTTTGGTCTTTGTAAGTTTGCAGACCTTTTACATGCACAAAAAAACTACATAACACACTAGAGGAAAGAGGAAAAGTACAAAAACATAATAGGTCTCCACAGATTAATGAACACAGTGCAGATTTCAGATCTGTGTACTAAGTGATAGTCTGATGAGACGTCCTGTCAAAATATTAAACAATATCACTGTTTGCACCATGAAGTCCATTATCAGTTATGACTCTTATACCATGGACCCTTACCGAAGAATATAAAGGAAATATGTGTTTTGTAGGTTATATTTCTGGGGTTCAGGTGTAGCCACAATTACTCTGTTACAGGTCCTGCAGTGAGAATGTCATCAAGATTTTAAGGAGGTGAACTGACATCTCTCCAGCTACCAGTCCTCTCTCCATTCCTGGTCCACGCTGGACTTGAACCGGCCACCCTCCGGTCCCCCAAGTCCCCACGGACTTTAAAGTAAAAGTACTGCCCCCTGTGAGTTTATGTAGTACATCTACTGATGTACTAATATACTGTAGGCCGACCAGTGTAGCCAACATTAATACTCCTGCATTCCTGCTACAGACCAGCAGAGGGAGCTCTTTACTGGAAGTCAAGTGGTCTTGTTTAGAAATGCTCACCTGTCTGCAGGTTACAGCTGGGATGTTTTAGGTTATATAGCCTACTTTTTATTTTAATTCTCATCTGAAATCTGCCTCACATGAACTCTGACTACAGAATCTGTGTTGAGTTGAGTTTGAAGTGTGAAGGACACAAAGAACAGCTGCTGTCTGGTTACCTGCTGGACTTTATTCTGGTTGGAGGAAAATAGCTCTTTGAGTCACACAATACGTTCACTTCATAAAAAATACATAACAAGGTGTATTTTCACAGAATAGAAAACAATAGTCACATTTTGATGTTTCAAACAAAGTTAGAAAGTGATTCGCAGAGTTAAGTTTGGTTTCAGAAACAATTTAAATAGCAGAAATAACAACAAAAAAAGACCAGAAGGAGGTGCAAAACGAGTAGAAAAGATGGAAAACGAGTACAAAAAGATTCAAAACGAGTAGTAAAAGATGGAAAACGACTAAAAATAGATGCAAAACTACTACAAAAAGATGCCAAACGAGTAAAAAAAGATGGAAAACGACTGAAAATAGATGCAAAACTACTACAAAAAGATGCCAAACGAGTAGAAAAAGATGGACAACGACTGAAAATAGATGCAAAACAACAACAAAAAGATTCAAAACGACTAAAAATAGATGAAAAACAATCACAGAGATGTAAAACAACTACAAAAAGATGCAAAATCACTACAAAACGACTAAAAATAAATTCAAAACGACTACAAAAAGTTGCAAAATGACTAAAAATAGATTCAAAACGACTAAATATAGATTCAAAACGACTAAAAAAGGATGCAAAAGGGCTAAAAATAAATGCAAAACTATTACAAAATGATGCAAAACGACTAAGAATAGATTAAAAACAATCACAGAGATTCAAAACAACTACAAAAACCTGCAAAAAGACTAAATACACTGTATAGTGTTAACAAGACTAAAAAAAGATGCAAAACGACTAAATGAAAGTGTTAATGAAATGTTTAGATCTTTTTATTTCTCCTCAGGTATAACTCTTTAATCCTCACTGTTATAAACTCATTTTTATCTCGTCAGCTTCCCATGAATACCAAATAAACACCACATGCACATCAACGGTTTGCTCATGTGTAGAAACTGTTGTTCATGTTGATGATATTCAGGTTAAAACACAGAAGAACCAAACAGTGTTGTTTCTGTGAGTTTAGGGGTTAAACGTTCACTAGTTCTACTTGATGGTCCTTTAAGGCTGATTCTGCTAGTTTATAGACTCAATGTGTCTGTTTTAGACAACAAAGTCATGACATTAAACATGAATAACAACATTTAATGTTATTTATAGGAAGTCTAGTGGTGATTAAACAGTTTCAGGATCCATAAACACTTTAGTGGTCTGTGTTGATCCAGATAAACAACAGTATGATGTATTTATGACTCTGATACAGCGGTTAAAATACTGAAGATGTTCCTTATTTGAAGCTTTGCAGACTTTAAGGGACACATGCTGATGGTTGTTTAGAGACTTCCTCTTTCTCTGTGAAGACACTTCACAACAAACTTCACCATCATCCAAACTAATAGAAGCCTTAAAATGTCTTTTATTTCTTTGTCCTGTCATTTATCAGGACATTTAAAACAAAGTGAAAACTTCAAACTTTATTTCTGCTGCGGACTAAATGGCCTGTTCATCAGGACGGAGCTTTTATTTTGAAGTCAGATTGCAGGATGTACCTGAACCACGTGAGTTCCGGTTTAGTTTCTTTAGTTTCACTCTGAGCTCGGTCGTGTCGCAGCTTCTTCTTCTTCTCTTCTTCTAAAAAGGTTTGTAAGCGACTCTTTTTCTGTTGGATTCGTTAACGAACGACGAAATAACGATTCTTCTCTTTAATTATCAGATTTATGATTCCCAGTTGAATATGAAAACACTAAATAATACACAGATTTTGAACTTTTCACAAAGTTAGACAACTGTGGCACACGCGCACGGGAAAGCCCAGTGCGCGTGCATGTTAGTGTTGTCACGTGTTCTGCAGCTGAATATGAAGCTCGTGCGTCCAGTAGTTAACGGTCACTTTTGACTCTCCTAAATAACAATAAAAAATAAACTTATATGAATTTTAATTTTAACCATCAGATTATGAACATACACATATAATCAGACACACAAAATCACATATAGTGGTTAAGATTTTAATCTGTAACATGTTTATTTTTTATAGTTTTCATCACAACATCACTATAATGTTCATTTTTATACATTTTGCTTTTTTTAACTTTTATGATATTTTTTAGGACATTTAAATTAATTTTCATCAAGATTTGTGCATCATTGTACATATTGACATAAAAATATATTTTTTGAAAAATAAGGAATTTCGTGATTTTCTTTACAAAATACAATTTAGACCATACTTGACTGTTTTTATTTATTTATTTATTTTTTTTTATTCGTTATCAAAAATATACACACAACAAGGCACTGTCAATTATCATAACAGTAAGAAAAACAACTTTAGGTTAAGCATGGGCAACAACATATATCAAAGATAATGTTCAAAGTGAATAAAAATAAAGTAAAACTAGTCAAGGAACAAGTAATAAAAAATAATAAAATAATTAATAAATGAATCAAAAAGAAAAATATAAATATCACATAAAAGAAAAGAAACAGGGCTCATCTCAAATTAATTAGTACATATCAAATAAAGAGAATAATTCAGTCATAATCAACAATGATTAACTTAGCAGCTTTAGCTCATTCTTCATACTAGTCAGACAGGGTTTAGTTTTGAGGTATCTGCATTTATGTATAAAAAATGTACTTAATAATAGTAAAATATTGATAACAAAATCCAAATTGCGATTCACAGCAAAGATCCCAAATGTGAGCGTTTTCTCTGTCAGTGGTGACAGCTCAGTCCTCTTGGATTGTAGCCAGCTCTGCATGTCATTCCAGAAAAACTTCACTGATTCACAATGAAAAAACACATGTTCCAAACTTTCACAAAATACACAGTTATTCACATCAAAGTTAAACCTCAGTCTTAAGAATTGGTTCGTTGGGTAAATCTCATTCAGGATTTTGAAGTTCACCTCTTTCACCTTATAGGAGGGAGAGGGAATGAAATATATCTTCTCCGTATTATCTTAACCTCTTCAGCTTCAAATCCCTTGAAAACATCATTTCTCCTAACTGGGTTAGGGAAGTATTCTTTTAACAGAATATTCATCATAACTTTGGTGGTAATCTTGCTGTCACACAAATCAATTCCTTCTATACAGAGTTGTCTTAGACTAGGGGAGATATTTGAAACTGGTTTGAAATATTACTGACAATCTGAATGAACCAGTTTCCTCTTTAATCTTCATGTTGACACAGAAACGTGATCCTGGTGAGGATCCACAAATACATGAAGGTTTTAACTCATCTTATGTTTGACCATCTGCATAATGTTCAGCTAATATTAAACCATTTTCAAACCACATCCAGCCAAAAAATAATGATGGATGTTATTATGTTGAAAAGCTGGAAACGGTGAAACGAGTGCGTCAGTTAAAAGTGACATAATGCAGTTTGTCTTTGTTCCACCAGAGGGAGACAAATCCTCTAACACCCAGAGGAGACATGAGTGATGACTCCATCAGTGATAATCAGTAGGAGAGGATGAATGAGTGATGATTGGACTCATTGTTTCCTCTACAGATCAAGATAGAAAGTCTCTGGGAGCTGATGTGGATGTGAATTCAGCAGCAGCTAACAAGGTAACATGATTGATTTAGGACTATTGGACTAGTTGCCATGGTAACACTTTACAATAAGGGGCACGAAAATGTGAGTAGTTACTAGGGAACGAATGAGGGACTCCTCAGTAACTACTCCGTATTAGTCTCTCTTTACTTGGGGGGGACAAAAACAGAAACTAATGTTTAAATAATGAGTAATTAATGAGTCGTTACTAGTTTTGTGCTGCTCAGCAGCTGATTAAGTCACATATATTCATGAACTAATCATTACTTAATGATTCATTAATATAGGATCTCCCAGTCTGGTCTCTAGTCACTCATCATTATCTACTATAAAGTCCTCCATTAGCAATTATTAGAGAAGTATTAATTAACGAGTTATCAATCATCAAGTCGTTCCTGATTCATTCCTCACTCGCTTTATAATCATTAGCTACTTTATAAAATTTGATTGGGAGTTACTCATTAACTAGTGGTTCACTAGCAGTTAGGTAAACTAGTAACGACTCATTAATTCTGATTACTGACCCCCAAGTAAAGTAAGTAAGACATGTTTGTGTCCCTTATTGTAAAGTGTTACCGCTCTGACTGGATATAGTAAACTTGGGAAAAGTGGAACATTTCAAATGTTGAAGAGCTTTTCAAAGTCAGTCAAATAGAAGTGAAAAGTGATGTCGTCCTCAAAGAAAGGCAGAGAAAGATCAACATGAAGTGTTTTAGTCTTCAAACAATCCAAAAGACTAAAGAGCATTGTGAATGTCATTTCTTAGGTCTGACTCTGCAGCTCAAAGTGCCAACAACATGGGAACAGTCCCATGAGTGTATTTAGTATTGAGGTGAATGAGCGCTGTGTGTTAGTCATGATAAAGAGGATTAATGTGTGAGCTCTCCCAGCAGGTTGTTGGCTTTATGTGAAGGCTCTGCTATGAGTCAGTGTGAGGACAAAGAGGAGGGAGTCCCTCCCTCTAAAACCACTCTGCGTGGGGATCATGACAGCCAGACCAAAGCTCAGAGGTGAGTTGACCATCTCTAACTGTCCACCACTCTTCTCCATGTCACAAAGTCTTTGATTCACTGACAATGTTTCTTAATATGTGAGCTTTAATGGATTTCTTTCTATCAGGGTCCATCAGAAACCAGACAGTCCTGAACCTGAACCTGAACCCAGCTGTGTGTCCATGAAGAGTGACTGGTCTATGCATCGTCCTGTAGTCTTCAAAGATGGACGCCGCTCTGATGATCAGAGGTGAGGATTTCAAACTGATAATGAAGACAAATATACTGTGTACAGTAGGTGTATTAAATCACTGACAGGGTTTGTCTCAGTGTGTCGTGAGTGCAGTGATGAATTTATCTTGTGTTTCTATCAGGAGGAAGCTGGAAAAACCTGAACCTGAACCCAGCTGTGTGTCCATGAAGAGTGACTCGTCTATGGATCCTCCTATAGCCTTCAAAGATAGACTTAACATGTGGTAAACACTACACATCCAGTAAAGGATGGAAACACTTTGGGTTTCACACATTGCAGGAAAAGCAGAGCTAGACATCACGGCTAAAGCTGCATGCTAACTCTGTCACGGACAGGAAACGTTATCGTATGGCGGTAACGTTCGGTCGAGCCGGCCGTTGCTCTCATCTCCGTGGTCAAATGGGCCGACGCTACAGCTGTAGAGCACCCATATACTGACATTTCTGTTAAATGCATTGAAACGGCCCCGATGGAGCTGACCATGGATGGATAAAGAGAAGGAGCTGACGGGAGAGCTAGAGACGGACTTGGAGAAGTTAGAGGAAGTAGACACGTGGGACTACGTCCGCTTTTCAAAATAAGGTGTTAACAAAGGGAACTGTATATACAAAATACATATATGGAAATAAGATTGATTGGATTATATTCACCAGAAGTATAAAACATTACATGTCCCTTATAAATTAAAAAGAAAATACCACTAATCTGTGAGGGAAATGTCTTTATTCTTTGATTTTTGGGTTGCTGGAAAAAATGTAATAAATAATTGCTGACAATGATCCTGATATATTTGACTTCAGGACATCACTGACTACAGACATGCTGAAAATCAAACATTTTTACTGGATTCATTTGGATATTTTCCAAAGTAAAAGTCCCTAGAAGTGTATGATTCAACTTTTCCCTTCATGGTCTAGTGTTAAAAAAGTTAACAACATTTTTTAAATCACTTAAATCTTAAAAATCACAATACATATCAAATCGTCACCCAAGTATTGTGATAGTATTGAATCAGGAGATAGGTGTATCGTCCCAGCTCTAATGGACACTCAGTTAAAACATCACGTCTGTTCCTCTTTTTATCAATAATACGGCATTACTGTTCAACTAATATGATCACCCCACAGCATCATTTCCTGCCTCTGCTGCTCACTGCACTGAATACAGCTTTAAAATATTCATTGAAACATTCAATTTAACATTGAATTCATACAAAATGTAACCAAAACCTACCTGAAGACAAATATACTGTGTACAGTAGGTGTATTAAATCACTGACAGGGTTTGTCTCAGTGTGTTGTGATTGCAGTGATGAATTTATCTTGTGTTTCTATCAGGAGGAAGCTGGAAAAACCTGAACCTGAACCCAGCTGTGTGTCCATGAAGAGTGACTCGTCTATGGATCATCCTGAAGTCTTCAAAGCTGGACGCCACTCTGATAAAAAAAGGTGAGGATTTCAAACTGATAATGAAAACTAAATGTTGATTATATCAGACGTTAGGGAAGTTAAATATAAAGATGGACACTCGGGGTGGGACAAAAAATTGATTCACTTATGTATCGCGATTTTTTGTACGATTTTGAAATAGGTGTATTAATGCCAGAATCGATATATTTGCTTCATCTGAGTCTATGTGGAGGTAGAAGGAAGTTACCGCTTTTATTGTTGTAGTCTGAGTAATGTGAGGTCATATCCGTTCCGTATCCATCAACCAAAACAAACCTCAGAAAGTATAAAACGTTGGAGGGTCGTCGTGGATACGACCTGCACCCTCACATGTTAAATCCAAAGTGGTAAACACTACACATCCAGTAAAGGATGGAAACACTTTGGGTTTCACACATTGCAGGAAAAGCAGAGCTAGACATCACGGCTAAAGCTGCATGCTAACTCTGTCACGGACAGGAAACGTTATTGTATGGCGGTAACGTGCGGTCCAGCCGGCCGTCGCTCTCGTCTCCGTGGTCAAATGGGCCGACGCTACAACTGTAGAGCACCCATATACTGACATTTATGTTAAATGCATTGAAACGGCCCCGATGGAGCTGACCATGGATGGATAAAGAGAACGGAGCTGACGGGAGAGCTAGAGACCGCCTTGGAGAAGTTAGAGGAAGTAGACACGTGGGACTACGTCCGCTTTTCAAAATAAGGTGTTAACAAAGGGAACTGTATATACAAAATACATATATGGAAATAAGATTGATTGGATTATATTCACCAGAAGTATAAAACATTACATGTCCCTTATAAATTAAAAAGAAAATACCACTAATCTGTGAGGGAAATGTCTTTATTCTTTGATTTTTGGGTTGCTGGAAAAAATGTAATAAATAATTACTGACAATGATCCTGATATATTTGACTTCAGGACATCTCTGACTACATATATCCTGAAAATCAAACATTTTTACTGGATTTATTTAGATATTTCCAAGGTAAAAGTCCCTAGAAGTGTATGATTCAACTTTTTCCCTTCATGGTCTAGTGTTAAAAAAGTTAACATTTTTAAATCACTTAAAACTTAAAAATCACAATACATATCAAATCGTCACCCAAGTATTGTGATAGTATTGAATCAGGAGATAGGTGTATCGTCCCAGCTCTAATGGACACTCAGTTAAAACATCACGTCTGTTCCTCTTTTTATCAATAATACGGCATTACTGTTCAACTAATATGATCACCCCACAGCATCATTTCCTGCCTCTGCTGCTCACTGCACTGAATACAGCTTTAAAATATTCATTTAAACATTCAATTTAACATTGAATTCATACAAAATGTAACCAAAACCTACCTGAAGACAAATATACTGTGTACAGTAGGTGTATTAAATCACTGACAGGGTTTGTCTCAGTGTGTTGTGAGTGCAGTGATGAATTTATCTTGTGTTTCTATCAGGAGGAAGCTGGAAAAACCTGAACCTGAACCCAGCTGTGTGTCCATGAAGAGTGACTGGTCTATGCATCGTCCTATAGCCTTCAAAGATGGACGCCACTCTGTTGAACAGAGGTGAGGATTTCAAACTGATAATGAAAACTAAAAGATTTTTATGAGACTCTCAGTTGTGAGATTTTTTTTCCAGTCAAACACATTCACACTGGGAGCTGCCCAGTACAACCAGTCTGACACTGAGCAGCTCCACTGGAGCTGCTGGAGGTTCTAGCTGCTAGCTATTTATCTATTTAATTTTTAATTATTTATAATTTGACGATAGATAAATAGCTAGCGGCTATAGGCCTATAGCTATTTAAAGCTAGCAAACTGGCAATAGCTAGCTATCCAGCTTTAGCTATCTAGCGTGAGTTAGCTGCTAGCTAGCTGGATAGTGGAAAACAGGTGCTTTGGTTTAAGCATTGTGTCCTGCAGTGACAACTCTTTATAAATTTCAGCTCTCTAGTGCGGACCTTTGTACGTATATTGCCAAGAAGTGAAAGTCAACTGGTCGTTCCATTGCAGCATCAGCGCCCAGCAGCAAAGCTATGCTTCCGCCATTTTGGACTGAAAGCAACTAAAACAGTCTGCCTAAAAAGTGTAGTACAAAAGTAAAACAAAACTATTTCTATTCTACTGTTACGTTACTGTTGTGTAAGAGTGCATATTAAAGAGGCAGCGAGTCGGCTCCACGATGGAGTAACGTAGTCTGTTTATTCCGGAACAGGAAGTGTGCTCCCTAGTACGGTCCGTGTAACATACATCAGTATAGTTCCACTTTACAGAACACCTCCTCTTTTAACATATTCAACTCACTTACAGGTATCTTAGTGCTGAACTCAGACATTGACCTCTGACACAACTTCAATGTCTTATTACATTTTTCTACCATTCATAAACAGAGAAAATAGAAAACATTTATCTCCAACATTTTTCCCTTCACTTTTTTTTTTTCTTTTCTTCTTTCTTCTTCCCCCAGTAACTCACTTACAAGTCCATACGCAGCGGTGGGCGTGACACTTTGGCCTGAGCTAGTCACATATGGTGTGTTTGTGTCTTGAGTGTGTGTCTCTGTGTTAACTGGCTCTGAAGGTGTGTCAGGTGGTGTTGACTGCACTTGTGGATGGTTTACTAAGCGAACCTGTGTGCTGTTTCTCCTGACTTGTCCTTCCTCAGTGTCAATAATGTAAGATCTGGGTGTTGTGGCATGTTGAACAACTGTCCCTGTTTTTTTCTCTTTTGCCAGCCACACATTTTGTCCAGCCTGCAGTGGTGGCAGAGGACGGGCTCTGTGCCGCAGGTTGTAGTTGCATCGTTGGTTCTCTTTTGCCCTCTTCTCTGACTTCCTGAACCCTCTGATATTGGGCCAGCGGGGATGAAGACTCGCTGGGAGCTGTGGTATGGTGGTGCGCAGCTGTCTCCCCATGAGGAGTTGTGCAGGGGAGTAACCGCTCTCCAGAGGTGTTGAGCGGTATGTCATCAAAGCTTTTAGCTTCTCCTCTCCTCCCTTCCACAGACTTTTAATAGTAGCCACAGCACGCTCTGCTTCTCCGTTCGCCTGTGGATACCTCGGGCTGCTGGTGATGACAGAGCATATGGAACCGCCCCTGGCTCCAACTCAATCTTTTGGGGCTCCTTTAATTTCCCCAAGCCGGAAAACACTGTGGGGTATTGTGCTTTAAAATCCTCCTGCTGGGCCTGCACTGTGCAAACACGCTTTATCAGTGCAAGAGCTTTTAATGCAGGAAGACCCAGCAGTGGCTTGGACAGCCCAACAACAACATAAATGTCCTGTTCTGTTGTTTTATTTTCAAAGCTCAACTTGCCTTTGAAACGTCCTTTGACATCCAGTTTGTGATTTCCTGGTCCGTACAGCACTTTACCAGGCGGCTGCAGTGTCTCGTGACTTTTGATGGAGTAGGTGCTGCTTGGGATCGCTGTAACAGTGGCTCCAGTATCCAGTTTAAAACAGTATTTTCCCTGTTCAGCTGCAACAGTTCCACCCACTCTTCCTCCTCCTCAGAGCACATTTCTCCCAGGAAAGCAAAATCCTCCTGATTGCTCTCTGTCTGTGCGTCTGTGATGTCGTGGACACCACTGATGACTTGCATTTCTTTGCAAAGTGTCCTTTTTTTCGACACTTCCTCCACTCAGCATCATGAGCAGCAGTCTTTCCAGAAGTGTTTTTTCGTGTGTCTGCACCTGCTGCATCCTGATGACGGTGTGTCAGTTTTTCTTTCACAATCTTTGGTACCTTATTGTTCTTTTTGTGTACAGCCTCAACATGTCCTGTCGTCTGCTCTGTCCCACGCAGCACTGGCTGTTGCTTTTTCACCGCTGCACTCTGCCTCACTCTCGTCATGGCCTTTCCCAATGTCAAATCAGCGTCCAGCTGTAAGCTTTCCGACAGCTTAGCATCTCTTATACCGACAACAATTCGGTCCCTGATTAACTGGTCTCTCGGAGCCCCGAACTCACAGTGTTCAGCCAGTGTATGTACAGCCGGTATAAAAGATTCCACACTCTCACCCGGCTCTTGGCTCCTCCGGTTGAAGCGTGCTCTTTCAAAGATGACGTTCCGCTTGCTAACACAATGTGCCGTAAAAGCCCGCGTAACAGCATCGTATGACTTTTTCTGCTCCTCTGTTAGCGGCAGCACATTTAAGATGTCTTCTGCGTCGTCCCCGGCAGCATACATGAAAGCATTCACTTGAAATTCCTCTGATTTTTTGTCCAGTTCAGTCGCTATTCTGTAGCGTTCATAGCGCTTCATCCATCTCGGCCATTCATTAGCATTGGTAAAGTCAAACTTGCCTGGCGGCGCTAGCTGCGGTAACGGTAACTGTGGCAACATCGCGCCTCCGTCCATCTTCTTTGGTCGTTTTCAGGTTTAGTTTGTCTTTACTTCTTCTCTGCTTTTCCGTGTTACTTCTGACACCATGTTACGTTACTGTTGTGTAAGAGTGCATATTAAAGAGGCAGCGAGTCGGCTCCACGATGGAGTAACGTAGTCTGTTTATTCCGGAACCGGAAGTGTGCTCCCTAGTACGGTCCGTGTAACATACATCAGTATCATTCCACTTTACAGAACATCTACCAAAATGGCCTGTGTTAAACAATAAAAAATAAATATAATAAGCGTTTGTCCAAAATGGCGAAGAAAACTGAAGTTTTGTTTCTTTGCTTCTATACTCTTTGCTTTGTCCACCCGGCATCTATCTGGCAGTGAGAGTTTACAAAAACACTGTCGACACGACGATGCTTTTGTATGCTGACCGGCCGGTGTGCTGATATGCTTCGGTACTTTTGTAGCTCTTCATAGCGGAGCCATCTAAACCAGGAGACACTACAAATGTCCTCATATGTGATTTCAGGTCATTTTTGTACGTCGTCCTTCCACTCAACGATGGCTGATGGATGTGGTATTGTAAAACCGTCTCTGGTAAAACCATCCGGTGTCCACAGTGTAGCTGCTTTATAGCACTGCTGGCACTAAACCAGAAAAACTAACACAACTGTGTTCAAACCGGAAGAAAACAGTGAGCTGAAAGCTACAAACAGCTGCAGACTGAGCTGTTGATTCTCAGTGGGATCAGCAGGACTAGTAAACATTTACCACTACAGGGAGTCATCTGATTCACTGTTGACATCCAAATATCACTTCATGGACCTGTACCTGGTGTTTGTCTCTGTGTGGACAGACATCATGTGAGCTAATTCTTCATGATTCCTCCACAGAGTGGACCAGGAGAGCTCGGAGGTTCCCAGTCTTCAGTCTGCCCAGCAGCATCAAACACACCTGGACTCCATATTTATGGTCTGTACATGTACAACAACTACTTTTACGTCTATTCTGTTCAAAGTCATCTCCATGCTGCACTTTTTAGACCAGTGGGATGTCATTCTGTCCAACATGGATCTGATGTTTGGTTCCATGATTTTAGTTTGATCGTGTCATTCATATAATATTCTGTTCCAGCTGCTGGAGGAGAACATCGTCACTTTTGTGAAGAACGAGCTGAAGAAGATCCAGAAGGTTGTAAATTCAGATTACCCAGAATGCTTAGAGAGGGAGGACGGTGAGGATGAAGAGCAGAGGAGGAGCAGAGCGAAATTTCTGAAGATCACAGTGCACTTCCTGAGGAGAATGAAGCAGGAGGAGCTGGCTGACTGTCTGCAGAGCAGTAAGAGGATTTCTCCAAAGATTTAACATGTTGGATGAATGGGACGTTTACTAATGTCTCAAGAGATGGACCAAAATATAGACCCTTTGTGTGTCGACGTCATGATTACGTCACAGTGTTAGCTGGAGGCTAACTAACACTAGCAGTGGGCTAAAGTTACACATCTAAAATGTCATCTTGCTGTGTTGTTGGTGCCAGAATCCAGATATCACAACATTTGAGATGACAAACTGTGATTGGAGGCTCTAGAGAGCTACAATATCAGAGAAACGTTTCAGAGATGGAGAGTAAATGTTGATCATATTTAGCCTTCTGCTAACAGCAGCCGTGAGCCGTTGGCTGCTGTTAGCAGAAGGCTAAACTATTAGCAACCCTTTCTCTCCATCTCTGAAACGCTTCTCAGATATTGTACGACTCTCTTTTTGACTGACTTTACTGAAAGATAGTTAACTATAGACATCCAAAGATTTATACGCCCTCAATTTATCTTTACAGCGCTGCCGTTGGCCACCAGCCCGTTGGACGGACGGCTGGCTACTTAGCTAGCTTACCTTGCTAATTCCACCATGCTGTCATGTAACACAGAAAATAAGCCGAACAGAAGGGAGGAGAGCATGCGTTAGCTAGCTAGCTTGTCCAGAGGCTCTGGACAAGCTAGCTGGCTAACTAGCCAGCCATTTACTCCTACTGAATTAGTCTCCCAGCAGCGTAGGGGTCAGCTAATCTGGTCCCATTGGTTAATGTTAACTTTCTCAAAGAGAAAAGAGGTCTATACATCAGACCGGCAATACGTCATCCAGATTAGGCTCTCATGACCACACCCCTTTTTGGGGGTAAACAATCCCTTGTCCCTCGTAGACGGTAACAGAGGAAACAGAAGAAGTTGAAACATGTCTCCAAACTTCTACTAAAACAAACCGGTGCCCAAGAGTTGCTGTGTATTTGGTTACACCAACAATAAATCCAAAAACGCTGATCTCTGGTTTGTTCCCCTGCCATGTCCTAAAAAAGATATAATTTATATAATCTTTATAATCTTTATGGCTCCAAGCTATAGACCAGACCAGCATGGCTTTATGGCTCCAAGCTATAGACCAGACCAGCATGGCGTCATCTCTGAGGCTGCGCTCCCCTTTGCGGGAAAGAAACTTGCCGTCACAGGAGAGAAAATGATGAAAAGCTGTTGTGTAGTGGGTTAACTGAGGCTTTCACACTGAGATCTGAGGCTCATACCATACGTGAATATTCACTGTCAGTGTGCTAAATGGCTAAATGATGCTGGTGACAGTGACTAGCATGGCTAGCTAACGTTAGCTTGAGTGTGAGGCTGCTGCAGTAATACAGTCAGACATTAACGTTATAGCAGCATCAGACTAAATCTCAGCCTAGCCCCAGATCTTTGGTTTTCTTTCCCCCAAAAGGGGGCGTGGCCTTGAGTTTTTGCGAAGCACCCGTAAGTGCGGGTCTGATATATATTCATTTACTCATTCTTTGAGGAAAATGTTGAAATATGTTCTTTGACTAATTGATCTTGTGTTCATTCAGGAACTCTTGCTGCAGTTTGTCAGCGTGAACTCAAATCTAACCTGAAGAAAAAGTTCCAGTGTGTGTTTGAGGGGATCGATAAAGCAGGAAACCCAACCCTTCTGAATCAGGTCTACACAGAGCTCCACATCACAGAGGGAGGGACTGCAGAGGTCAATGATGAACATGAGGTCAGACAGATTGAAACAGCATCCAGGAAACCACACAGACCAGAGACAAAAATCAGACAAGAAGACATCTTTAAAGCCTCACCTGGAAGAGATGAACCAATCAGAACAATGATGACAAAGGGAGTGGCTGGCATCGGGAAAACCATCTTAACACAGAAGTTCACTCTGGACTGGGCTGAAGACAAAGCCAACCAGGACATCCAGTTCACATTTCCATTCACTTTCAGAGAGCTGAATGTGCTGAAGGAGAAGAAGTACAGCTTGGTGGAGCTTGTTCATGACTTCTTTAGTGAAACCAAAGAAGCAGGAATCTGCAGGTTTGAAGAGTTCAGGTTGTGTTCATCTTTGACGGTCTGGACGAGTGTCGACTTCCTCTGGACTTCCACAACAACGAGATCCTGACTGATGTCACAGAGTCCACCTCAGTGGATGTGCTGCTGACAAACCTTATCAAAGGGAACCTGCTTCCCTCTGCTCACATCTGGATAACCACACGACCTGCAGCAGCCAATCAGATCCCTCCTGAGTGTGTTGACATGGTGACAGAAGTCAGAGGGTTCACCGACCCACAGAAGGACGAGTACTTCAGGAAGAGATCCAGAGATGAGGAGCAGGCCAGAACAATCATCTCCCACATCAAGACATCACGAAGCCTCTACATCATGTGCCACATCCCGGTCTTCTGCTGGATCACGTCTACAGTTCTGGAGGAGGTGTTGAAGACCAGAGAGGGAGGAGAGCTGCCCAAGACCCTGACTGAGATGTACATCCACTTCCTGGTGGTTCAGTCCAAAGTGAGGAACATCAAGTATGATGGAGGAGCTGAGACAGATCCACACTGGAGTCCAGAGAGCAGGAAGATGATCGAGTCTCTGGGAAAACTGGCTTTTGATCAGCTGCAGAAAGGCAACCTGATCTTCTATGAATCCGACCTGACAGAGTGTGGCATCGATATCAGAGCAGCCTCAGTGTACTCAGGAGTGTTCACACAGGTCTTTAAAGAGGAGAGAGGACTGTACCAGGACAAGGTGTTCTGCTTCGTCCATCTGAGTGTTCAGGAGTTTCTGGCTGCTCTTCATGTCCACCTGACATTCATCAACTCTGGAGTCAATCTGATGTCACAGGAAGAAACAACCTCCCAGAAGTCTGAGACACACTTCTACCAGAGTGCTGTGGACAAGGCCTTACAGAGTCCAAAGGGACACCTGGACTTGTTCCTCCGCTTCCTCCTGGGTCTTTCACTGCAGACCAATCAGACTCTCCTACGAGGTCTGCTGACACAGACAGGAAGTAGCTCACAGACCAATCAGGAAACAGTCGAGCACATCAAGAAGAAGCTCGATGAGGATCTCTCTGCAGAGAAAAGCATCAATCTGTTCCACTGTCTGAATGAACTGAATGATCATTCTCTGGTGAAGGAGATCCAACACTACCTGAGTTCAGGACGTCTCTTAGACTATAGACTGTCTCCTGCTCAGTGGTCAGCTCTGGTCTTCATCTTACTGTCATCAGGAGAAGATCTGGACGTGTTTGACCTGAATAAATACTCTGCTTCAGAGGAGGCTCTTCTGAGGCTGCTGCCAGTGGTCAAAGCCTCCAACAAAGCTCTGTAAGTACAGAGATAGTTGGATTCATATATCAGAACTTAAATACTCTATCTTTTCAACTTGTTTTTTCTTCATTATTGTCTTCTCAGACTGAGTGGCTGTAACCTCTCAGAGAGAAGCTGTGAAGCTCTGTCCTCAGTTCTCAGCTCCCAGTCCTCTAGTCTGAGAGAGCTGGACCTGAGTAACAACAACCTGCAGGATTCAGGAGTGAAGCTGTTGTTTGCTGAACTGAAGAGTCCACACTGTACTCTGGAAACTCTCAGGTCAGGATTCATCAACATGTCCCATTAAATCCTGATTTACATTAAAGTGGAAATGAAACGTTCAACCAAGTTAAGCTGGTTTACTAAATAGATTTCCACTCTAATGAACACCTTTTTATCAAACAAGACAAATATCATCATTTAAAAGAAAAAAAAGTTTTTTTTCAGCCTTCGTGACAAGAGCACCGCCATGTTTCAGTACTCTAGTCTGTGACATCACTCGGTTGGTTGGCTCGGCTAAGTTACACAGATACAACAGTAGAGACCGTGATAGATGGAGACTGAGGAGACACAAGACAGAAGAAAACGAAAAAGGGGACCTGTCTCTGTCTCCCCATCTCCTGTCCTCTCCCCTCTCTCTCTCTCTCTCTCTCTCTCTCTGTCTCTCCATCTCCTGTCCTCTCCCCTCTCTGATCACCTGTCTCTGTCTCTCCATCTCCTGTCCTCTCCCCTCTCTCTCTCTCTCTCTCTCTCTCTCTCTGTCTCTCCATCTCCTGTCCTCTCCCCTCTCTGATCACCTGTCTCTGTCTCTCCATCTCCTGTCTTCTCCCCTCACTGATCACCTGTCTCTGTCTCTCCATCTCCTGTCCTCTCCCCTCTCTCTCTCTCTCTCTGTCTCTCCATCTCCTGTCCTCTCCCCTCTCTGATCACCTGTCTCTGTCTCTCCATCTCCCGTCCTCTCCCCTCTCTTATCACCTGTCTCTGTCTCTCCATCTCCTGTCCTCTCCCCTCTCTGATCACCTGTCTCTGTCTCTCCATCTCCCGTCCTCTCCCCTCACTGATGACCTGTCTCTGTCTCTCCATCTGTGTAACTCAGCCGAGCCAACCAACCTTGTGACGTCTAGAGTACTGCAACATGGCTGCGCTCTTGTCACGAAGGCTGAAACAAAGCTTTTTTTTCTCTTAAATGATGATATTTGTCTTGTTTGATATAAAGGTGTTCATTAGAGTGGAAATCTATTTAGTAAACCAGCTTAACTTGGATGAACGTTTCATTTCCACTTTGAATATTCTGAACTTAAATACTATCCTTTCAACTTATTGCATGTTTTTTCTTCATTATTGTCTCTTCAGACTGAGTGGCTGTAACCTCTCAGAGAGAAGCTGTGAAGCTCTGTCCTCAGTTCTCAGCTCCCGGTCCTCTAGTCTGAGAGAGCTGGACCTGAGTAACAACAACCTGCAGGATTCAGGAGTGAAGCTGTTGTCTGCTGGACTGAAGAGTCCACACTGTACTCTGGAAACTCTCAGGTCAGGATTCATCAACATGTCCCATTAACTCTGATTTACATTAACAGATAAACTTGTATCCTGCATAAGATTGTCTCTGATAATATGGTTTCAAACCAGTTGAATTTATTTAGTTTCAATCTCTTCCCATGAGCACATTTTATGTTGTTTTTTTCTGTTCTATTGTGAATTGAAATATCCGAGAGGAATCAGAGAGCTACCCGTAATGTTATCAGAATGTTGAATAGAATAGAATGCCTTTATTGTCATTGTATTGTTAAAAACCATACAACGAAATTTGGAGTGCTACTCCTTTAAGGTGCCGTAAGTTAAAAACACAACCACACATACATGTACCATACAATAGTAATAATAACTATTGAATAAAAAACAAGAAATAAATATAGTAGCTAAAAACTGCTGTGAGAGATGCATGTTGAGATAATTGCACATATAAAAAGAAACATTAATTTTGTATATTTGGGTCCATTCAAGATGCTAATTGCTGTAGGGAAAAAGCTGTGATTGAGTCTGTTAGTCCGGGTTTTGAGCGATCTGTAGCGTTTCCCAGAGGGCAACAAGTCAAACAGATGGTGTCCTGGGTGAGTACAGTCTCTGATGATGGTTGACGCTCTGCTGAGGTAGCGGGTGTTAGAAATCTCTTCCAGGGAGGGGAGAGGACAGCCGATGACTCTTTGAGCTGTGTTTATTACCCTCTGCAGAGCCTTCTTGTCTGCTGCTGAACAGCCGGTGTACCAGACTGTAATGCAGTACACCAGGACACTCTCGATGGAGGAGCGGTAGAACGTTACCAGCACCTGTTCATTCATATTGTTCTTTATCAATAACCTCAGGAAGTGCATGCGTTGCTGAGCCTTTTTCACAGCAGCCAAGGTGTGAACAGACCAGGTGAAGTTGTCAGAGATGTGGGTACCAAGGGATTTAAAGTTTTGAACCCTTTCAACACATTCACAATCTATAGATAGTGGTAGGAGGTCTGTGCTGCACTTCCTGAAATCAATGATGAGTTCTTTGGGTTTTTTTGTGTTTAAAGTCAAGTTGTTGGCTGAGCACCACCTCGCCAGTTCAGTACCTCATCCCTGTATGCAGACTCATCTCCCCCTGATAAGAGCCTATGAACTGTAGTGTCATCTGAGAATCTTATGATGGTATTTGTTGAATGGGCTGGTGTGCAGTCATACGTGTACAGTGAGTACAGTGTTGGGCTCAGCACACAGCCTTGTGGTGAGCCGGTGCTGAGCGTGATGGTGGAGGAGAGATGGGGTCCAAGCTTGACAGTCTGTGGGCGGTTTGTTAGAAAGTCTTTTATCCAGGTGCAGGTGTGAGTGGGGAGGCCGAGGTCAGACAGCTTGCTGATCAGTATATTCGGGATGATTGTGTTGAATGCAGAGCTATAATCGATGAATAGCATCCTCACATAGTTCCCACTGGAACTATGTGAGGATGCTGATGGACATGATGGACATTAGTGGGTGTTTGGTTGTGACTAGAGAAATATGTGACGTGTGTTATGTGTGTTTGCAGGCTGTCAGGCTGTCTGATCACAGAGGAAGGCTGTTCTTCTCTGGCCTCAGCTCTGAGCTCCAACCCCTCCCATCTGAGAGAGCTGGACCTGAGCTACAACCATCCAGGAGACTCAGGAGGGAAGCTGCTGACTTCTGGACTGGAGGATCCACACTGGAGACTGGACACTCTCAGGTATGAAGAGGCCTGCTGCAGTATAGTAGTACGCTGCACTGTACACCACCTGTTCAGGTACACTGTACACCACCTGTTCAGGTACACTGCACACTACCTGTTCAGGTGCACCATACACTACCTGTTCAGGTACACAGTACACTACCTGTTCAGGTACACTGCACACTACCTGTTCAGGTACACAGTACACTACCTGTTCAGGTACACCGTACACTACCTGTTCAGGTACACAGTACACTACCTGTTCGGGTACACTGTACACTACCTGTTCAGGTACACCGTACACTACCTGTTCAGGTACACCATAAATGGATGTGGAAGCAGCTGGTTTATAACATGTTAGACACAACTAGTTTACAGGCTGAAAATATGTCAGATGTGTTTTCAGCTTGTTTTCACTGAAACACAAGTGGACAAAGAAATCAGTTGACAAAGATTTAAACATTTGATTTAGAGACTGACTGGTTGAGGTAACTGAGTGAAATTTCTGATGATTGTCAATATAATACTGATAATAATAATATATCATTAATAAGTGAACATAATGAGCTGTAGTCGCCGATTTTTTTGTCATTTTTTCATAATCGGCATCGGCCGATGCCTGAGCATATTAAGCCGATTATCAAGCAGGCACATCTGCGGGCAGCCCAGTGTTGTTGTTGCTGTGGAACACGTGTGACACCGCCCCTTGTGTCAATCAAATTGTCATTCTACCGGCAAACCTCAGTAGATGTAGCCCAGTGGGCTAACCTTTGCAAGAGTGCGTGAGAAGAACAATGTCGTAACTGGGAGAAACCGGTAGGCTTAAATTCTTCTCTTTCAAAGCCCTATAAATTTAATTGGTTAGATATGAAATGTTACTTTTAGATAGAAAATACTTTGGAACTGCCTCCAACCAGCTACCTTACAGGTAGGGATGGGTACCGAAACCCGGTAACGGGCTCGGGGGCTAAATTATTACAGACCGTAGTATTAATAAACTCCGACGTAATCAATTCTGTTTTTGGCAACAGAGAATTTCTCTCCGTAGGTGACGTTAGCTGCGTGCGGGGCGGAGCAGCTCTCACATCCACGCTGCTGCAGCGCAGACACACAGAGCTTCTGCTCTTAGTAACTATGACGGAGAAAACTAAACTTATAAAGCGGGATTACACTTTACTAGAGTTGATGCTGACACTGCTTGTCATAAGTGCAAGTTTGAATGTGAGGGCGGAAACACGAGCAATTTGTCGAAACATTTAGCAAAAAGTTCACGTCCTCATTAAACGTGTCTACGGTCTACGGGTCCTACACAGCCTCTATGACGTCACCGCTGTGTAATACGAGTGAACAAAGTTATTATTATTGTTTGATCACTTAGATTATGGCCATATAGCTTGTAACAGTGTCTGTCAACAAACATAAATAAAAAACATGCTTTAGGACAGTTTTGGAAAGGTGCTTAAAAGGTTTTGAGCCCTGTACTATTACTACTATTAACCATCATGCACAAAATAAAATATGCACTGCAGTGCAGACACAAAATGCAGATTGGAGAGACAGACCATAAGAGTTGTTCAATAAATGTTGACTTAAGTTAAGACATTTTGTGTATCATTTGTTATTATTAAGCTGCTATATTTTATCAGATGGAGGAAAAAAAGAAAACCAGCCAAACATATCGGCAAAAAAAAATCAGCATCATATATCGGCCATCGGCTGTCCTGATTCTGTAAAAAATCGGCATCGGCATCGGCCATAAAAAACCCATATCGGTCGACCTCTAGTATATAGCACTCCGCGTGTCCGTCCGTCCGTTCGCGTGTCAAACTTTCGTTTCCGGAGCAGAACTCGTAAACTATTTAAAGGCCGTGTAAAGGAAATTCAGAGTTTTGTTTCTAAACACATTACAAATGTTGGTAAATAATTACTGAAAACATGTGAAAGGATTGTGAACATTGTAGTTCTGGATTGTGGAGTTAGACCGTTAAACTGTTTTTGGCAGTTTTGTTTTCACGATTTTTTAGGCGGGTCTGAAATCATGGCTCGATGACGTAGTGGAGCATAACATAACCCCACCCATCTTCACAAACCTGAGGCCTGTACTACGAAGAGAGTTCAACATACCCAGAGTATCTTCTCCTTATCTGGCTTAACCAACCCTAACAAACGAGATCCAGCTAAGCGGTCCTACGAAGGTGGTTATCAACTCGGTAAATCAACTCAGGGTTTCTCAGTCTGGTTATGAGCGCGTTCACATGAACGGGGCGGGGCTTACAGCATCTGACCAATCACAGACATGGACAAGTCTACTGTCAGCAGACAGACAGACAGAGCGGCACATTTTACAAAGGAAGAGTAAACTATATTAGACAAATACGAAGAAGTTAAACACTTAGTCCAGACTAAAAGTAACACAGTTGAAGCTGCTAAATGCAGGAAGGACAGCTGGCAAAGGAAAAAACTCCCGATGTGTGAATGTGTAAATTAACAGACTTATTAATTTAACGGAACACTCAAAAGTCGGATAAAGTCGTCTAGTTATAAATAGCTATAAGAAATGTTATGGATGGATGGATGGATGGGTTACACCTCATTATAACCATTATTATATAAGGGGCGTGTATAACTATTTCAACCTTCTGTCAGGTGCGTTCCCCGTTTCCTGCGGTGTGAAACGGATTCAAGACCAAGTAAAAAAATAAGTATAAAAATATAATTCAAAGCGGTAAACACCCGCAGCATAAATCCAGCTGTCCTTCCTGCATTTGTCAGTTTAAACTGTGTTGTTTTTAGCCTGGATTATGACTTAAACTTCTTCGTATTTGTGTAATATTACCATACGATCCGCGCACTGAGCTCTGATTGGTCAGTAGGAGGTGTTTTTATACGAGTTGATCTCTTATCTGGAACATAACCTGCTCCGGAGCAGGTCAGCTGTTCAGCATCAGTTACCATGGCGATCTATCCCGGTAAGAAGTGATCCATCTTCGTAGGACGGAAAACCCTGAAGGGTTAACCCTGAAGTTAGCTCGATAACGCCAAATCCTGCTTCGTAGTTCAGGCCTCTGGTCTTTGAAAGCCAAAATAAAAACCCAGAATATCATCAAAGGTTATGTCGGCTAGCTCAGTCGGTAGTGTGACTCATGTTAGCAGGTCGTGGGTTCAAGCCCCACTGTAGGCATTTTAATCACTGTTTTTGTTTTGTTTTGTATTTCTATGATTGTAATCCATCCCATGTCCTATGTATATTTATTCTTTTTCTATTAATTTGTAAAAAAATAATAGTATTTAAAAACAAAGAAAATGACAGAGTGTCAGAGTATGGAGTAGCAGGGTCACGAATGTCTTTGAGACTAAGAGGAGAGGTCCCTCGAGGGGATCCTCCCACACCGAGCGGCCGTCCCTAACCCTCCGAGTTGAATCCCCCGGGCAGACTGCTCGACGGGGGCCGTTACCGGCCTCACACCGTCCACGGGCTGATCCTAGATCAGAAGGACTCAGGCCCCATTTCCCCAACCCGCCCGTCGGACGGCGATTTGGCGCTGGGCTCTTCTCTCTTTGCTCGCCGCTACTGATGAATCCTGACAGGCTGCACCTTCCCCTCTGCTGGGTGAGGTTTCAGCCATGGATGTATTAAGAGAGGTTTCAGGTTTCAGCTCCTTCAGCGTCTCAGAGCAGAATACTGAGGATTTTTACAGGATTTTTAAAGCTAATTTTATAAACTTGGTGATTTTTTTAATCGTTCATATTTGGCTGGGTGGTTAGTAACACATTTTTCTGTGGTGTGAAAAACACAGAATACAGATTTATTTTTGCTTTACACAGACTTTAACTTAGGAACTTTAAATTTGGTATGATGGTTGACAGTGTGGTCTAGTTTTGCCTTTTGGGGGTTTGAAGTCCTCGGTGCCCAAAATTTTTGACGTTTTGGCCAAAAACTGTGATTTTTTCCGACTTCAGTTTTGTTTCCGTTTACTTTAGTAGAGGTCAAGCAGTGAGGGGGGGGGATGTGAGCCATGCTCACTTTAGCCTTGTTTATAAGAAGTGCTCCATGTGAACATGTGAGTACATTTGTAGAGGATAACAAAGCTGTGTGTGTGAGAGCGATGTGATGTCCATGTTTCCATGCTGAGAGAGGAAGTGCTGCTCTGACCCCCCCTCCTCCTTTCAGGGTGGAGCCTGCTGGAGTCCGATGGTTGACACCCGGTCTGAGGAAGTGTAAGTGTGTTTTTAATTTGATTCATGAAAACAAAGCGTCAACCATCTTCAAACTGTGACATCACTCATTCAAATCTCTGATGTCATCATCAGAGACGATAGATTAATAACTGCAGCTGTATTGTGTCTTAATCTCTCCATCAGATTCCTGTGAACTCACACTCGACACAAACACAGTGAACAGAAAACTCAAACTGTCTGACAACAACAGGAAGGTGACACAATCGGAGGAGGTTCAGTCGTATCCTGATCATCCAGACAGATTTGACTCGTGTCCTCAGCTGCTGTGTAGAACTGGTCTGACTGGTCGCTGTTACTGGGAGGTCGAGTGGAGAGGAAGAGTTTCTATATCAGTGAGTTACAGAGGAATCAGGAGAGGAGACGGAGAAGACTGTGTGTTTGGAGGGAATGATCAGTCCTGGTGTCTGTGGTGCTATGGTGGTGGTCGTTACTCTGTCTGGCACAATAACAGAGAAACACGCATCACCTCCTCCTCCTCCTCCTCCTCCTCCTCCTCCTCCTCCTCCTCCTCCTCCTCCTCTGGTAGAGTAGCAGTGTATGTAGACTGTCCTGCTGGCACTCTGTCCTTCTACAGAGTCTCCTCTGACACACTGATCCACCTCCACACCTTCAACAGCACATTCACTGAAACTCTTTATCCTGGGTTTTTGTCTGGTTCTGGTTCTTCAGTGTCTCTGTGTTCTCCTCACTGATCTCTCACTGATTGTAAATGCAGTTGCAGCAGGTGAGGGTTACCTGAGCTGGGCTGGACTCTGAGAGGTTGAGAGCTCTCTGGGAAGACGGTGACGTCAACCCCCCCCCCCCCCCCCCCCCCCCCTCAAACAAGCGTGTGTTGTGAGACTCAACTCTGTTCTGGAGACCAGAGAGACGTTTTTAAAAGTCTCTGTGTGTTCAGCTCTCACTACTTTTGTAGCTTCTAACTGAATCTCTGTGGTTTGAGGTGTAGTTTCTCTCCTGCGTCCCTGTTTGTACTTTCAGATATCTGCTTTATTTTACCATAAAGGCTCCATATAGGAGTCGTGTTCATTTGCTGCTGATGTCACAATAGCCACAATATTGAGAAGCCAACAGCAGGGGATGGCAAGCAACCGCCACAACCGCTATGTTCACGGTTTTTCTTTTTAGGATTCTTTGCAATGGGAGCGCCGCATTTTTACACTGTTGGTGCCTTCAGATGAAACTGGTGAGCTCGTGTTTACAACATGAGAAGTCGTGTACACGATATGTTTGGCGTTCAAGTGGTTATGTCGTGAGAACACAGCTGCTAAGCAACGGCAATATTAACGTTACTGTCGGCATCTAGAAGCCACAGAGGCTAACGAGTTAGCAAGCTAGTGAGCGGGTAATGCAGGAAATGCAAACAATTAGGCTGTTGGGAATATCAACATTTTCCTCAGACTTATTATAAAATTACCAAGAAAAACAATATACGACTAAAATGACAATATATTAACTTATTATGTACCAAAAAATGATCTTCCAAGCCTCCGCCATTTCTGACAACGTCAACAAACACGTCACAACTCGTGAACTCGGAGCTTTTAGAAACTTTCCACTTAAGAGGTCGTGAATACGACAAGGGGGGGGGGGGGGGCGTTCATATGGACTCTTCTGGTGAACACGGTAAACACCACCACATCTGAAGGCTCCATATGTTACAAACGGTGGCAGCGTGATGAGGTGCTGAGCGTCTATTCTGCGCTGAGCGCTGCACGTTTGGTGTTTTTTTTCTGCTCGTCGAGAGTTGATAAATGTGAGGAGAAATAAATCGACACAGAGCAGCTGGTCCGTCCTCTCTCCCTACGTGCTCCGGCCTTCCCTTCATCCACTACTCTACCTTGTGCCGACATTTTAATATTCTGTATCATAGCAACCAGACGCAACCAAAGTGCAGCTGTAAAAAACGCTGGGCCTCATTGCCTTTCTTTGTTCTGCATTTAACAATAAACGTAATATATATTTATATAAAAGTATTTACTTCATTTTAAAGCTGTCATCTTTGTCATTTAAAAAGCAACAATATTCCTAATAACAGCCTGACAATAAAGCTTATTTATACAGCACTAAAATCAGGATACATAAAGTCATTTGCAAAAAAGGAAAAAGCTGCAATGTTAAGACAATCATTATCACCGCAGGGGAAATTCCTTCAGCGCTACAGCCCTAAACCCAACATTTCCTGATTTAGCTGCTTCATAATAAAAGCTTTTAAACAACAAAATAACAGGGGACTTTTATTGTGAAGAATTCATAGGAAATGAAACAGAGAGGAAGAGCAGCAAAAACAGAGCGGTGAAGTCCCGCCCCTTCCTGTGACCACCATGGGACCTTATTTAGGTAAAAATATGAACGGTAGTCAACGGAGAGAGATAAATATAATTTTGATCCTGTTTGAATTGCTCCATGAATCACACAGATGATGTTTGTCAGTTTAAAAGATCATTTTGCAAGTCTAGAAAGTCTCAGTTTGTTGTAGGTTTGTCGTAGTATCGTCATCGGCACAGTTGGGGTTTCACAACAACACAAATGTAGAGGGAATGTAATGTGTACAACACAGAGAGGAACACCGTGTCCTACCTGGATGCAACGAGAGCGTCAGCAACAAAATCAGATTGATTACATTGTTTTCTAACAGAAAGTCCTAACTGGCCGTGAGCGACGCAGCACTGCGCAGCGAGACGTTTTGAGCTGAACTGTTGTCAGACGCCCTGTTTCTATTTATTCTTGTAGTTTGCTTTGAAAGCGCCTCAACGGACGAGGAGCGGCTGATTGGTGAAGTTGAAATGAGGAGTTATCTGATACGATACCTCCTCATTTCACTACTAACACCTAAATAAGGAGGCAGCTGGCTGGAGGGAGATCTCCTGAAAGTTTACTCTCTGTTGGCTGTATTGTTAGTCATTTACAGGAAATATCACAATATAAAACGTGTGTTCACTATCTATCACTAAGTGCGTTGCGATTGGCTCAATTCCGGCGAGTGCAGGCCAGATTTTACTGCGTTAATGTGTTAAACCCCCAAAGATATGAGGCGTTGATGAAGCGTGACCCAGCCTCCTTTCCATAGGCCTTGGCGTGTATCAGGAAGTGAAACCGTTTGACTTTTTATTGCTATAATTGGTATTGATATTATAGTTATTATTATTTGTCATCATTGCTATAGTTGTTATTGTTATTATTGTTTGTTTTTAGCAATTATTATTGCTATAATTGGTATTATTGTTGTTATTCACTTAAATACAATCTGTGTCTTCTGATGAGGTTGTTACAGAAGGAAATTAAATATGTTTTTTGAAATAAACTTCTATTTTAAATACCACTATGCCTCCGTATTACAATGAATGTTTGCTGAAGAAAAACTTTGTTCAAGATTTTTACTTTTAAAAAAAGAAAATAGAAGTAAATGATGAACATAATGATACAATATAAACATAATATACGTAAAGAAATATAAGTACTACAATTAAGAATAAGAAATGAGAATACAAGAAATATGAAATACGTACAAATATTTGCATTAAGACGTGCAATAAATATAAATAACTACAGAGCAAATACAAAATGCTGCAGTGGGATCTGTTAAGTGTGTTAAATATAAATGTCAGAATGGTATAAATAAGAAATGAATAATAATATTTCTTGAATGTAGAGTATAAATGCAGCAGTGCACCATTAATTATTGCCCATATTATTGTACAGTTGAGTTGAGTCAGTATTGTAATCAGCAGCTGAAGGGTGAAATAAGTCCAGGTCCAGTCTACTGACCCTCAGAGTGTCTGACACTCAGAGGGAGGAGCTGTAAAGTTTGATGACTTCCTCTTCTGTCCCTCTTTTCAGACCCTGCATCTCTATTAAGACTTCCTGTCATTCTCCACCTGTCCACCAGGTGTCCTCACACCGTCCTCATCCTGCTCACATGACTCTCTCTTCCACCTGTGTCTCATTTCACAATCAGCCTGTCAGTACCAGACCCCCATGATATACTGATATATACCTGGACCTGGACCTGCACCTGGACCTGGACCTGGACCTGGACCTGGACCTTTATCTCTACCTGCCTGTAAGCTTATAAATCTTCACTTCTTCTATAAATCACTGAACTGTTCCCGTCTGTCTGATTGTTTTGATTCGTTCCCTGTTGAGAAAACGCTCGTCAAGTATGACAATATGAGAGTTATAGACACATTCAGATTAAATAGTTTTTTATTAATAAATAATAAAGTTCATAATAAAATAGTCCCTCCTTCCTGCATATAGAAGAGAGAACCGTGGTTACTATGGAACGTAAACTAGCAGCCAGCATACAGTATGTCTTTGTTCATCACAGGTTATATTGATTTCATCATTTGGCTCTTTATCCATATTATTGTATAGATAGTGTTGTGGAAATTCTGCTACAAAGATCTGTAGTTCCCGGTGAGAAAGAGAAATAATGAAATTCGAGTAAACTCAGAGTTGTCTTTGTCGTTATTTATTTAAAGTCAGGATTCTTGCAAGAAGACACAAAGTACAGAGTACACAGTCAGAGCGCAGTCTGCAGGTTTGTGTGAAGTCTCAAGGTTTACAGTAGGGTTTTAAACAGCAGTACAAAGTATAACATAACCTGATTACATTTTGTGTCAGACACACACAGAGACAGAGACATCTTGTCTATCGGATGTACGTCCCGTCTGGCCTTGAGGACTACCATAGACAGAGAAAACCCAGGTGGCACATAATCTGCAAGTTTCACTGACACACATACAGTATGTGAACAAAAGACAGTCTGTCTGTCTCATGCAGTACTTTCGTGCGGTAAACAATTTTTACCATTACATTTCCCCCTTTTGGTCATTATCATGACTAACTAAAGAACAGTAAACATGAACATGAGTAGAATGATTATTTTTAGCATTAGCTATTTTTGTCAGATGAAAGCATCTGGTTTAACATAGGAAGCAACTAAACGGGGTCTGCACCCACAAAAAAAAATTACACCAGAGAATCTTCATCCTCAGAACTGGAAAAATCAGAGTGACTATCATGATTCTCTTCCCAGGAAGGGGCCGAGGGAGGAGTAGAATTAATGAACACATCCTAAGAATATACCATCATATGCTGACCGAACATGTTGGAAATCCTAGTTCTGACCAATGGAATAATGCATGAGGTAAACACCAACAGTAATAGTCCGAGGATACCAATTTTGAAGAGCAGTTCTTTCCATCCGTAACAGAGAGCCAGGACCACAGACTCCATCCTGAAGTGAAGCTGAGGACACCGTGTGGTTTTTCCTCCTGTAGTAGTTGATTTAGGTGTGTGACTATGTGTGTCATATTGTCACCTTCATCTGGGATGTAAGTACAACACTCTTGTCCTATAATGTGACAAACGCCTCCCTGGGCTGCCAAGAGGAGGTCGAGCGCCATTCTATTTTGCATCGTCATTATTCTAAGGGCCTTCATTTCTTTGGTCAACGTCGAGAATCCTTCAGAGACGAGTGCGGTGAGGTTTTCTAGTTCGACGCCTAATTCATCTATATTGTGTGCGTTTTGGACTGTGCCATAGATTGGCAAAATGGCGCCTAGATACTTCATTCCTACGCTGGTTCGGAGTGGTTGGCTCCGTCGATGTCGAGTGGGCACGTAGTGGCTATATGTGTTTTTGTAGTGGGAAATTTCAGACACTACACGTACATAGGGAGCTAATTTAGCTAGGTAGCATTTGCCGAACCATAGAGGTGGGAGAATCAGATACACGTGCTTTCCGCCTACCAACACGTGTTGTTGCAGGCACGGGTATCCATGGGAGCCGGTGGGCAACAAAACAGTGTGGTTGGTCAGGACGGAATTGTTTTTTAGTTGGTATATCCGTGATATTGGCTCGTCCTAAGAAGGGCATACGCCTAGGATTGCGACAGATGTCCCCAAAGGAGTCTGGTCCGCAAGTTGCTTTAACCGTCTGTGCACAGCCTTGCGAAAGACCAACAGGGCGATGGTGAGGTGTGTTTCTACATTGACGTTCAAAGCACACCTCTGGTTCAAACTCGAGGCCTGCGGCGTTACACACAGGCTGGGACAAGTGTTTTCGTGTATCTTTGTCGTGCACTCTGCTAAGATTTACACGCGAGGTGTCCCCAGAGAAATCGGGAACAGATTCGTTGATGAGAGCAGCCCATTCTGTCATATTGCCATGTGCCTGATTGGTTCTGTAGCTAGTGGCAGCCATCAGAACAGCCAAGGTTTGGTTTGGTTTTAGAGTTAGTGGAAAAAGGAGACAAACTCAGTGGCAAGACAATCAATAATGACAATATTGTGAGGAAAATTAATGTTCCACGCAGTCCACAAAACCCAACCTGTCGGAATGGATGCCATGGCCTATTGTTGGCCATCTTACTTCTCGGAGTGGAGCTCCCTCGTGGGTGACACAGAAGCTATGTCTGCACGTGACGTGGTGAGAGCCGTTCTGTCTTTCTATGTGTGTTTGTGATAACAGTGTTTTTTTCAACGTAGCAACAGCGGAACCTCGTTCCTATACTGTGGTGTTGGGTCAACGTAGGATACTTTGTGCACGGATTGTAATGTGCAGGATATTTAGTTATCAGATGGAGGATTGGTTGGTGAGTCGGTGGGTGTTTGCACCTTTTTGCAGTGGCTGGCGTGGATCCAGGTAACTCTTTCTGCGACCTTTACAGCCGTGTGAGTGGTGAGCAGGATCTGGAACGGGCCTTGCCAACGTTTTGCTTTCCAGTTTTTCCTTCTGAAATCTTCTACCACCACGTAGTCACCTGGTTGTAGTTTGTGGAGTGGTTCCGTTGCTGCTTTTGGCAGGGCATCTGAGACCTGTTTTCTTATGTTAGATAAAGCGGAAGAGAGGTTAGCACAATATCTCAACATGTCATTTTCACATATTGTCTTGGAGGGAGGAGGTTCCCTGGGAGTTTCCACACATATGTGGGGAGGAGCTGCGAATAAGATTTCAAACGGGCTGAGATTGTTTCTGGTTCTTTTCCTCATCCGCATGTACATCAGCACTAGGAGGAGAGCTTTAGTCCATGGTAAGCCTGTTTCCTCGCAGCATTTGGCCAGTTTAGCCTTTAATGTAAAGTTTTCTCGCTCCACAGCGCCCCCACTGGCTGGGTGGTACACACAGTGTGTTCTTAGGTCAATGCCAATGTGTGAGCTGAGTTCTGTTATGGCCTGATTGACAAAATGTGAGCCATTGTCACTTGATAGTCTGGTTGGAATCCCCCATCGAGGTTTTATCTCTCTGAGCAAGGCTTTTGCCACTGTGGCTGCTGTCTGTTTAGAGGCTGGAAATACTTCAACCCATTTGGACCACATGTCTACCGTTACTAAACAGTATTTCTTTCCTTCGGATGGGCTGAGTTCCACAAAGTCCATTTGGACGTGTTCAAACGGTCGTGTTGGTGGTGGGTGTGCTGCCTGTTGTGTAACGGTTATGGGTCTGCCCACATTGTGTGTGGCACATGTGATGCAAGCCTGGCAGTGTTTTTGTGCGTAGGTTGAAAACCCCTTTGTGAACCAGTGAGTGTCAATTATGCTTAGCATTCCTCCTTTTGACACATGGTCCAACCCATGCGTCAATTTAGCATAGTGTGGAAAGAAATGTTTGGGTAGGCAGGGATTGTTATTGGCTCCTGTCCAAATATCATCAGCTAGTCTGGCACCGGAAGAGGACCAAAGGCGTCTCTCCTCCGGTGTGGAGAGCGATTGCATGGCAGAGAGTGAGGATGGAAGTGAAACCATAGTGGGTGTGGAGCACGACGACGGGAGGGGACGCTGAGCCGCCGCTTTGGCAGCTGTGTCAGCTCGAGCGTTACCTCTGGAAATGGCATCAGTGTTAGAGGTGTGTGCGGCGCATTTGCACACTGCAATGGCTTTAGGGAGAAAAATGGAGTTTAGTAAATCCGCAATGAGTGTGTGATGCAGGAGAGGTTTACCATCAGATTTCAGGAATTTTCTGTGTTTCCATAAAGTGCCAAAGTCGTGTACGACACCAAAGGCATATCTGGAGTCTGTGTGAATGGTAACGGTCTTACCCTCAGAGAGTTTGCATGCCTCGCTGAGTGCTATGAGCTCCGCTGCCTGTGCTGAGAGCTGACATTGGAGGGTCCAGAACAGAGAACGTCAGAGTCTGAAACAACAGAGGAGCCAACACGGTTAGTTCCAGTGATGGGATCACGTGATGCTGATCCATCTACAAATAGAACAAGGTCAGAGTTGGTTAGAGGTGTGTCTGTGAGGTCAGGACGGGGAGTACACTGTATCTGGAGTTCAGCCAGACAGTTGTGTTCCTCCCCTTCGCCTGGAATAGGGAGAAGGGACGCAGGGTTTAAGACAGTGCAACGTTTGACGGTGACATTTGGCATGTCCAGAAGGGTTGTGTGATAACGAAGATATCTGGCAGCTGAAAGATGAGAGGTTTTTTGTTCTAACAGGATGTGAGACACGGCGTGTGGGACCAAGAGGGTCACGTCTGAGTAGCCGACAATGTCACGTGACGCGGTCAGAGCTTTTTCAGCGGCGGCCACTGCGCGGAGGCATCGTGGTAAGCCAGCAGCGACTGGATCGAGTTTAGCGGAAAAATATGCGACCGTTCGTAGTTTATCGCCGTGTTGTTGTAAAAGAACAGAGGTCATACATCCGCTGCGTTCGTCAACTGCCTGAGTGAAAGGTTTGTTGGGGTTTGGGAGACCGAGTGTAGGGGGGGTTTGCAGGGTTTGTTTGAGCTCATTAAAGGCACATTCTGCCTGTGGGGTCCAAGTGACAGGCTCATGCGATGCCAATCCCTTGCCATGCGCAATGGCACTTAAAGGTGCTTCCATTTGTGCATAGTTTGGGATGAAGCATCGGCAGTAACTACACATGCCGAGGAAGGACATGAGTTGTTTCTTTGTTTTTGGTTTTGGCAGGTTGACAATGGCGGAGATGCGTTTTGGAGAAGGAGTTTTACCTTCACTGGAGATGTTATGACCCAAAAAGGTGACATTTTGCTGAACAAACTGGAGTTTGGAAATAGAAGCCTTGTGACCTTCATGTGCTAAATGTGTTAGGAGGGCAACAGTGTCCTTCTCGCACTGTTCCTTGGTGGGGGAGGCTATTAACAGCTCATCCACGTATTGCAAAAGTGCAGAGTCGTGGCTGAGCTGTAAAGAGTCGAGGCTGGCTTTGAGGGCCTCGTTGTAAAGGGTTGATGATTCGCAGAAGCCTCGGCACAGACGTGTGAATGTGTAAGCTTTCCCTTTAAAGGAGAAGGCAAACCAAAACTGGCTGTCGGGGTCGACCGGGACGCTGAAAAAGGCGTTAGCGAGGTCGACAACCGAAAACCATTTTGAGTTAGGTGGAACCTGAGAGATGATGGTGTATGGATTCGGACATTTGGAGACTTGGCATGAACCGCAGCGTTTACAGCCTGAAGGTCCTGCACAAATCTCCATGCTGTTGGTTCCCGTTTGTCTCTTATCTTTTTGACAGGTAAAATGGGCGTGCGTACAGGTGAGTCAGGGCACGGTGTGATGACTCCAGCCTGTAAGAGAGAATCAAACACAGGAGTGATGCCGTCAATGGCTTCTTGTTTCAGGGGATACTGCTGTTTGCAGGGACGGAAGTCAGACTTAGGGGTGATGGTCACAGGTTGACAGTTTCTGATGAGTCCAACGTGATACTTATGAGCAGCCCAGAGGGTAGGAGGCACTTTCTGTAGGGCTGACGGGAGAGAGGAGACATCAGAAAACAAATTGTCAGTGAGTGCATCAGACCTGTCATGCTCGTCAAACAGAAAAACAGAACGCAAAGCGTATGTTTTCATATGAAATGGTTGTTTGAAGACCCCTGTAGATGGAGAATACATGACCCTGTCCTCATTTTTGAGTTGCCAGTCAGAAATGTTTTCGCATCGTTTGACAAAGGGGCCCAAGTCCCTCCATTGATCGTTTGGTGATTTGGAAAGGGAGATGTGTGGCAGGGAGTTGTCAATCTGGAACAGTTTCCGCTGGAGGGGTGACAAAGAGACAGAGATGACAGATCTTGAGGTGGACCAGTACAATGTACAACATTGAACAGAATCATTGAGGTTATGAAAGAAAAAATCTTCATAAGAATGATCGGGTCCCACTGAAACATGCGCAGTACAGTGAAGATGTTCGGGTGACATTAAATGTGCACCAGGATATACCAATGCCTTAGTTTTGTCTGTCGTGTGTGGCAGTCGTAATGGGAATCTTCCATTGGTATACATAGAGGGGCGTGTTTGGGCTGTACTGAACGAAGGTAGAAGTCATTAGTCGCTGTCGTACTACTTTCAAACCTTCAGGTGAGCATATCAGGCTAATGCCTAATGCCAGCATCAAATCTCTTCCCATGAGATTGATGGGACAAAAGGGAGGTAACAAAAATGAGTGTTTTAGAGAAATGTCTGGGTCAGGGTCACTAACGTCAGTGTTTGTGCATTTTATTGGCACAGTGAATTTTTCAGTCATAGTTATCCCTGATGCACCTTGTGAATAGATATATCTACCGCTCATCTTTTGGTTTGGAAAATGGCTTGTATCACTGAATGGGTAGCACCGGAGTCAATTGTTTTTGTTTTATCCTTTTGCTCCTTCAGCTCTCCTTCCACATGTATGGCATGCCTGAGGAACTCAGTGATGCGGGCCTCGTCGTATCCGATGCAGGACTTTTTAGTTAGTTCAGTGATGGTGGGTTGGAGACCCTCGAGGAAACATTGTTTGATGTGACATTCCCAGGTGTCTGGCTCAGCCGGTATGTTTGCCGGTGGTTTCAAGCCACTGTGCTCGTTGAAGATGGTGTAGAGGCGATGGTAAAAGTCTCTAACCCCCTCACCAGGTTTTTGTTTGCAGGAAGTAATCTTTGACATGCCCACTTTCTTTGGAAATGCAGTTTTGAAGGCCGCCCCCAACTTGTTGATCAGATTCAATTAGGCGGCATTTGCCTCGTTGTTCCATTGATGATGAGAGGAAAAAGAGTTCTCGTTTAGTGAGACAGCGTTAGGGGGTCCTGCAATAAGTTTAGCAAAATTGGTCGGTCCCAACTTTTTCATCATAAGTAGTTTCAGTTCTGGTTCGGTGGGTCTAAACTCCATGCAAAATTGGAGTTAACCCTCAGCGATTTTTTTCTCCGTCTGAGGTGGGGTCTGGTAAATGGACCAGTGCCTCCTCTATGTCTGCCATTGTCCATGGTCTGAAAACCATCTGTGGGCCGTCTGCTCCTGCAGCTTGAATCATGGGAAGTTGCAGGTTTCTCATCATGCTCCGGAGGAAGGGTGCGGAGCTGTCAACGGGGGAGGTTGACCGGAGGGGGGTTGATGATGCGGCTGTTACCCAAAGGGATGGTGGTGGCGCCTTGGCTGTGGTTCTTGACGTAGTTGCAGCGGCGTTTTCAGGCAGAGGTGCGGCTGCAGCTCCGTAGATGGGTGGTTGTTGATGTGAGGGTGGTTGTTGAGGGGGAGGGAAAGCGTCCAGGTTTGGGTCAATCTGCAATAATGAACATGACACAGCAGATTTTATCTCTTATTTTTCAACCTTGGGTAAAGCCTTGTACACTTTTTTTTTTTCTCTCTCCTCTCTGCTTCTTCTTTCCACATATTAAAACATTGTTTGTGTGAGTCGATTTCGTCTAAATCTGTAGTTTTGATTTTCTTTTTCTTTCTCATTTCTTCTTCCACATTTTTTAATTTATCTTCTAATTGTATCAGTTGGTTGACGCTTAGGCTTCCCCCTTTGGGAAAACCGTAGTCCACATACCAAGTGAGTAAATGTTTAGTAGAATTTGGTCCATATTTCCTCAACATTGCTGCCACAATCGGCCCTTCAGGACTCTGCTCCTGTTTACTACTTTTAGCCCCCATCTTCGTGGCGAGGTCAGTGTACATAGTTATCTTATAAACACAGACGTCTCCGTGAGTCTTGGATCTGTTTTCCTCAGGCACAATCAAAGGTAAAAGCCTGTACAACTTAATAGCTGTAATTTGTATTGGACAAAGGGCTCCGCTGTTTGAGACTAGGGAATCTGGTTGTGATTCCTCCAGTACAAACGTCTACACAAACCAGCCACCCCTGTTTTCTGATACTCTTAAACTTAGGCAACTTTGTTTCGAGCTATGTTGAAGAAAGATTCTACTTACTACTTTTATTTTTTATATATATATTAATATATTCAATTATAGGTTATGAAGAAGACACCAAATATTAAGGAAGCATTAAATATCAAATAGAACATGTAGGACCAAGCTGTTTGAAATGTCTTTTGTTTTAAGTTTTTAGAAACTGAATTTTAACAAATCAGAATTTCAACTTCTCACCGGTTTTGGAGAATCTTCCTCTTTTGGATTGTTTTAGGATCGCGGCATCCTTCGAGCGTAGACGTCCTCGGACTCGGTCCCCTTCGTCTCCTAAACACATTTTTCTGTGGAGGTATGAGGCAGAGCGTCTGCTCTGGTGGCCAGTCACCGAAGTCTTCAGAGTCCGCTGGAAGGAATTGCGCGATCCCATTTCTGACACCAGGTTTGTTGTGGAAATTCTGCTAAAAAGATCTGTAGTTCCCGGTGAGAAAGAGAAATAATAAAATTAGAGTAAACTCAGAGTTGTCTTTGTCGTTATTTATTTAAAGTCAGGATTCTTGCAAGAAGACACAAAGTACAGAGTACACAGTCAGAGCGCAGTCTGCAGGTTTGTGCGAAGTCTCAAGGTTTACAGTAGGGTTTTAAATAGCAGTACAAAAGAATAACATAACCTGATTACATTTTGTGTCAGACACACACAGAGACAGAGAAATCTTGTCTATCGGATGTACGTCCCGTCTGGCCTTGAGGACTACCATAGACAGAGAAAACCCAGGTGGCACATAATCTGCAAGTTTCACTGACACACATACAGTATGTGAACAAAAGACAGTCAGTCTGTCTCATGCAGGACTTTCGTGCAGTAAACAGAAAACAATTTTTACGATTACAATAGATAGATAGATAGATAGATAGATAGATAGATAGATAGATAGATAGATACTTTATTGATCCCAAAGGAAATGTAGGCATCCAGTAGCTTAAACAACACGTCTCAACACTAATACACCTTAAAATGAGATAAAGTCGAATAGAATAAAGTAAAATAAAATAAAAATAAGATAACATAAGTTCAGCAGTGAAGTGACAGTGTGCCAATGGTAGAGCAAATAGTGCAAGAGTACTAAATATAGTAGTGTATATTATAGTGTATGATACAGTAGTGTAATGTAATAGTATAATAGTAGTATAGCTGTATAATATGATAATACAAGAAGATGTAAGAAATGATAGAAGATATAATAAGATAAGATATAATAATAATAATAATAATATAGGTGTAGTATAGGTTGATACAACAATAATAATAATAGTAATACTAATGATGGTACTATATATATATATCATATGAATGAAATACAGTTTCATATATAATATGAATGAAATACAGTTTCATATATAATATGAATGAAATATAGTTTCCATCAGTCAAGTACTCAGGTGAGAATGTAAACAATGCAAACTACACAAACAACAACAAATATGAATACAAATACAAATAGCATCAGTGCTATGGCTAACATAGCCAGTGATCAGCAGCCAGCAGCCGCCATACTGAGCATGAGTGGCAGCAGAGAGGCAGTGTGTCTGCCTAATAGTAGTATAGTATAATAGTATGTGCAAAACAACTACAAATAGATAGAATATAATAGATACTGAGCATCTATTGTGCAACCACTGAGAAGTGTCCAGTGTCAGCAGGAAGACTTTGATAACTGCTTGTTCTCAGCTTCTCTTTTTTTGTTAGGTGGGGGGGTGTTGCTTGGCGTGGTGAGGATGTTGCTCCACTTTGTCCCTGAGTTTCAGTTGCCAATCCACTAAAGTCCATAATGTCTCTGGAGTCAGAACCCAGATCAGGTTCTGAGTGCTGGTGCTGTGGAGGCAGTGGTTGGTGTGTTTCTGCTGTGTTCCTGTTTGCTTCATATTCTGCTCAACACAGTGGAACCTCCTCTTTATGTAGCGCTGCATGTTGTTTAGCAGGTGGATTTCTTTCTGGAGACGGGGACTGCTCAGTCCACTCCTCCACAGAAGTTAACCTGAAATGTTGGAGCAGGTTTTGGCAGCTGACTTTGTGATTTGGCTGCGGTTCTCTGAGGAAGGTTCCTAACGGAGTGAGTAGCAGCCATGATGAGAGCTGGTCCAATCCTCTAAATGTTAAGGAAAGGTGCTTCAATGCTTCCTTTCTTCTCTCCTTCAGCAGAGGATACACTGGACCATCCGCCTGCATCATAATTACAGAGCCTATATAAGAGCAGTTGGATTGTTGCTCAGTCTGTTTCCTCTGATCCAGATGCTGAACTGTAACTTTCCTCTCAGTTGGCGTCTTGTTTACAAGACACAGAGTGAATCATTGAATCTTTTTTTGGCTGGACCGCAGAGGGCCAGCTTACAAACGCAAAAGTCTGTCACTGAGTGAGTGAGTGACTGACTGACTGACTGACTGAGTGATAGAGTTACAGGATTGGTCGGCTGGAGTTGCTGGAGCTTCCTCATTGGTCGTTGCTCTTTCAAAATGAAAAGGCGGAGAACAATGTAACATTACATAGCGCTGTTGTTGTGCATGTGTTATTGTTTATGCTCGTTTAAGTTACGTTATGTTCGCAAATTTTCGCCTCGCCTTCCTCCATTTCCGCCATGATCTGACTATCTAGCAGCCACACGTCACTACTGCGGTATGAACCCAAAATAAACAGACTGTGCAGTGATTTAATTGCAATAAACGGGTCAAAATAATGCCGAAATAACAACATAAATATATCGATTTTTAAAAAGACCGAATTCATTCTTTGTCAAGTCTGTCCGCAACACAACAAGTAAACTACTTTTAAAATGCTTGTTTTCTGAGCGGAGTTCGGATCGATCAACGCCAGGCTCTGCTGAAACCAGCTGCTCCATCAACACTCAACATAACGTCATCTAGGCATAAATACGGCAGCGACGTTGTTGTAAACGGATCAAAGTCTGCCGAAATAACTACATAATGATGCGGATTAGTAAAAAGTCTGAATTCATGCTTTGTCGGGTCTGTTACCATGACGACAGGCAAACAACTTTTAAAATGCTTGTTTTCTGAACGGAGTTCGGATCGATCAGTGGCAGGTTATGATAACAAGCTGCTCCATTAACACTCCATCTAGGAATAAATACAGCAACAACAACGTCAGTGATGACAGCTGGAATATCTCAACGCTGATAAACTTTTGCAACGTTTGTATATATTGTTACACATCACTTATATGATGAATTCTTTTGATACACATGCTTTCATAAAAATCTGAAATACTTTTAACCTTGCATAATGTATGTCATGATGATACCTTTTCACCTTCTATACAATGTATAATATACTGACTAGTAAATGTTACCATTTACATTACTGAATGCCATTTGCTTCATTATAAGTTGGCTTTCAATCAAACATTAAGATATAAGTGAAAAAAACTGTTCACAAAACATTATAGATATGACCACTGACTATTTGTGTAAGAATTTAGCTACAAATTCAAAGACTTGACCATACGGTCCAGCCATATACTCGGTTTTGACCGAGTCTTGTTTATAGACAGAAAGTGAACAAATAAACAGAAACAAACAGGCAGCAGAGCTGCTGCTGTCAGTCTCCAGTAGAGGTCGATCCATCCCCGACTCTCTGGTTGTGGTGGACTTGTTGCGTCTGGTCCCTCAGGTTCAGGCCGATCCCTCGCTGCTGTAAAGAGACGGGAAGAAAAAACATTTCACTAATAAAGAAAACTAAATATCAACAACAGATTAAGTTGGAACATTTCTCACATTCTACAAGAAGGAAGTATAAGGATTGTAGATTGTGGAAGTCCACGATACTTTTCTTCTCAGGTTCTTATTTATCCAGAAAATCTGCTGAATTGAACCTGTTAAGAAAGTTCTACTGAATCAACTCACCAGTGACATTGAGGCCACATATCCTAGAGTTACAGACCCGAGTCATCGGTCCTGAGTCTGGACACATGAAGTCTGAGTCGTCCTTCTCTGAGGACGTCTTCGTCACACTGGACTCGTCCTGTAAACTGTTGATCCTGAGACTCTGGGACCTCAACACCTTCATGGAGATGAAACAGGACTGAGGGTCTGAGATCAGCTAACAGTTCACAGTAGATACAAAGTGAGTTGGGGGAACTGTGAGTTCTGGTTGAGAACATCCAGTCCAGTGTGATGTTGTGGTTCTCCTCTGCCTGATAGGAGATCTGAGAGAGGTCAGAGCATGGAGAGTTCAATACTACATCTGTGATGGTCACTCAGTAAAACTGCATCAGCAGCTGTTTGGTTCAGTTGGTGTATGTGTGGCTCCACACATCAACATGAAAGAGCAGAATATCATTTAGCTCCAATTATAATAAAACAATATTTATAAACAATATTTATAAACAATGGCTGCGGTAGAAAAGTCTTTTTCTCTGAGGAAGGTTCCTAACGGAGTGAAATGACCCTCTCAGTATCTCAGCAGCAGCCATGATGAGAGCTGTTTGAATCCTCTAAATGTTGAGGAAAGGAGCTTCAATGCTTCCTTTATTATCTCCTTCAGCCTAGGAAACACTGGAGCATCCTTTACCAAAGGAAAGGAGATAATAACATCCCACAATTCCTTGCGGCCGCAACTTTTAAAGCGACGCTCCATTCGGCCGTTCATGACAACAAACAATATGCTTATCTGGCATATTATTTTCATACAATCATATACTAACTGGGATTCATGTTGATAAATATGAGTGGACAGTTACCATTTTATTTCACTTAATTTCATTTCACCTCACTTTTATGTATTTATTTCGAACATGTAACAAATAATGAGCCTTCTGTCACAGGCTCAGTTTACGTTGGTTCAGAGGGTCACTGAAGAAATGAATCTATATTTGTTATAATAACAAAGAACTAATAATTTATTGTAATGATGAATAATATCGACCTTGTTGTGTCTTCTTATTGACAGAATAAGAAACCAACAAGATAAGAAGATAGATTTGTGGTGTTTTTATTGACTTATAACCTAATAATATGGGACCCTCTCTGTCCACACACCACGTGCACTTTCACGTCATGTAAACAGACCACGCAGGCTGCCGATCAGCTGTGAGCTCCAGATTACACTGAGACTATCTTCAGACGTTTGTACTTTTTAAACAGAAAACACACGTTTAATATTGTGATATTTCCTGTAAATGACTAACAATACAGCCAACAGAGAGTAAACTTTCAGGAGATCTCCCTCCAGCCAGCTGCCTCCTTATTTAGGTGTTAGTAGTGAAATGAGGAGGTATCGTATCAGATAACTCCTCATTTCAACTTCACCAATCAGCCGCTCCTCGTCCGTTGAGGCGCTTTCAAAGCAAACTACAAGAATCAATAGTAACTGATGCTGAACACCTGACCTGCTCCGGAGCAGGTGATGTTCCAGATAAGAGATCAGCTCTATAAAAGCACCTCCTATTGACCAATCACAGCTCGGTGCAAACATGTGACGTCAGGAAGACGTTCAGATCATGTCTGTATAACGTCCCTCAGTCCAGACCCACTTCTGGACGTCTGTGGACGTGCAGCTCAGGTTGACATCAACAGTTGAACGTTAAAAAGACGTTTAAAAGCAGAAAACGTTCATTCCGGCTCCTCGGTGGACAGAGACGTTAAATTGATGTCTTCTGGACGTGTCTTTGCTCAGTGGGTTTACTGAGAGAAGTTCACTTCTTGTCTAATCCGGGTGTGTAGCGACAGACAGCACCAATCCTCGAGTAAGTTATATAACTCTGTACAACAGGATTCATATAATAATGATAATGAATATATTACCTTGGATGTGTTCAGTAGTCTTAAGGATGAAACCAGGAGACGAGAGGACAGAGAACATCTGGTCTTTGTGTCTGAACTGTGTCTGAATGTCAGCAACAGGTACCTGTTATACGTATGTACATATACGTATAAAGTATGTATATGTATATGTATATATAAGGATTCTTATTGGCCCGCTGTTACTAACATGTTGTATCTCATTAGTGTATATTCAGCACAGTACTGTAAATAATTATCAAAGTCAAGTCAAAGTACAAAGTCTGAGAAAACGATTCTCAATCTCATCATGACTTCGAGCCAACATGAGTTTCCTTATCGATTTGTGTTGTAGGATTCAGGTTCAAGCTGGTTATACCAGTTATAAAACTACACCCCGTCTTAGTGTTGAAATGTTAAACTGAAGCCAGCTGCAGTTTTCAGAAGCAGCTTCTCTCCATCAACAGCAGTGCATGATGGGAAACTCTCAGCTCTCCACTAATCTAAAGTTTAATAGAAACTTTTCTTTATGTTTAACTGTAAAGATGATTTTATTAGACTTGAATGATTATTATTTTAATAAATATTCTGTGGTCGGTGACAAATTTCATATTTACAACTATGTTCTGTTTAAAGCATGTAAACATTTACCAGCTGTTACTTTAGCCGATCACTGTGGTGATGGTTCTATAGAGAGAAGGAAGGAACGATTCATGTTTTCAACTGTCTCACAAGGAATCAGAGATCTGTCAGGTCCTATCAGCTAACAGGAGACACTTCACACATTAGGTCCAAAGTACAGGCTACTGAAGTACATCAATATGAGGCACTAAACTTTATTCTTCAGTCATATAAGACTCTTGCACTTTGAACAAATAATAAACCATCGTAATAAAACGGATCTGATTCCTTATCTGATCTGTTTGTTATCAGCAGCTCTGGTGAATTGAGTCTTAAGGGACACAAGTCACCACTGTTGAAGCTGCATTTCCTGGTTGCACACTTTATAAGAACTCAGCAGCTGCAGATTTTCTAGTAATGAACTGTTTGTTATAGATTTTTTTCTATTTGTGAACAAATATAATCAATGAAACATTATTTAAAAGTTTTCTGAATCTGTTCTTTTGATTTACAGAACATGATTTTACAGGACAAAACATTTCCAGAAGAATTAAATAAGGTAGAAGCAGAGTGGAGGTTTGTGGTGCAGGGAGGAGGGAAAGTCTGAGGAGGTCTGAGCTGAATGACTGAAGCCTTTATTTCCCCTATAAAAGTATCTGCTGTACACAAAGACCAGAAAAAAAGTTCACTCGAGTTAGTATCTCGTTCCCTCGAGTTAGCATCTCGTTCCCTCGAGTTAGGTATCTCCTTCCCTCGAGTTAGTATCTCGTTCCCTCGAGTTAGTATCTCGTTCCCTCGAGTTAGGAACTCGTTCCCTCGAGTTAGCATCTCGTTCCCTCGAGTTAGGTATCTCCTTCCCTCGAGTTAGTATCTCGTTCCCTCGAGTTAGTATCTCGTTCCCTCGAGTTAGGAACTCGTTCCCTCGAGTTAGTAACTCGTTCCCTCGAGTTAGTATCTCGTTCCCTCGAGTTAGTATCTCGTTCTCTCGAGTTAGTATCTCGTTCCCTCGAGTTAGTATCTCGTTCCCTCGAGTTAGTAACTCGTTCCCTCGAGTTAGTAACTCGTTCCCTCGAGTTAGTATCTCGTTCCCTCGAGTTAGTAACTCGTTCCCTCGAGTTAGTATCTCGTTCCCTCGAGTTAGTATCTCGTTCCCTCGAGTAAGTAACTCGTTCCCTCGAGTTAGTAACTCGTTACCTCGAGTTAGTATCTCGTTCCCTCGAGTTAGTAACTCGTTCCTTCGAGTTAGTAACTCGTTCCCTAGAGTTAGTATCTCGTTCCCTCGAGTTAGTATCTCGTTCCCTCGATTTAGTAACTCGTTCCCTCGAGTTAGTATCTCGTTCCCTCGAGTTAGTAACTCGTTCCCTCGAGTTAGTATCTCGTTCCCTCGAGTAAGTAACTCGTTCCCTCGAGTTAGTAACTCGTTACCTCGAGTTAGTATCTCGTTCCCTCGAGTGAGTATCTCGTTCCCTCGAGTTAGGAATCCTTCATCATTCCTCCCTCATTCCTCCCTCATTCCTTCTTAATTTCTTCCTCATTACTGACCCCCAGGAAAAGTAGGTAAGACATTTTTGCGTCCCTTATTGTAAAGTGTTACCGCTCTGACTGGATATAGTAGACTTGGGAAAAGAGGAACATTTCAAATGTTGAAAAGCTTTTCAAAGTCAGTCAAATAGAAATGAAAAGTGATGTCGTCCTCAAAGAAAGGCAGAGAAAGATCAACATGAAGTGTTTTAGTCTTCAAACTATCCAAAAGACTAAAGAGCATTGTGAATGTCATTTCTTAGGTCTGACTCTGCAGCTCAAAGTGCCAACAACATGGGAACAGTCCCATGAGTGTATTTAGTAATGAGGTGAATGAGCGCTGTGTGTTAGTCATGATAAAGAGGATTAATGTGTGAGCTCTCCCAGCAGGTTGTTGGCTTTATGTGAAGGCTCTGCTATGAGTCAGTGTGAGGACAAAGAGGAGGGAGTCCCTCCCTCTAAAACCACTCTGCGTGGGGATCATGACAGCCAGACCAAAGCTCAGAGGTGAGTTGACCATCTCTAACTGTCCACCACTCTTCTCCATGTCACAAAGTCTTTGATTCACTGACAATGTTTCTTAATATGTGAGCTTTAATGGATTTCTTTCTATCAGGGTCCATCAGAAACCAGACAGTCCTGAACCTGAACCCAGCTGTGTGTCCATGAAGAGTGACCGGTCTATGCATCGTCCTCTAGCCTTCAAAGATGGACGCCGCTCTGATGATCAGAGGTGAGGATTTCAAACTGATAATGAAGACAAATATACTGTGTACAGTAGGTGTATTAAATCACTGACAGGGTTTGTCTCAGTGTGTTGTGAGTGCAGTGATGAATTTATCTTGTGTTTCTATCAGGAGGAAGCTGGAAAAACCTGAACCTGAACCCAGCTGTGTGTCCATGAAGAGTGACTCGTCTATGGATCATCCTCCAGTCTTCAAAGATGGACGCCACTCTGTTGAACAACGGTGAGGATTTCAAACTGATAATGAAAACTAAAAGATTTTTATGAGACTCTCAGTTGTGAGATCTCTTTTTCAGTCAACCACATTCACACTGGGAGCTGCCCAGTACAACCAGTCTGACACTGAGCAGCTCCAGCTGCTGGAGGTTCTAGCTGCTAGCTATTTATCTATTTATCAATCTAGCAGCTAGCTAGCGCTAGCCTTAGCTATTTATAGCTAGCAATTTGACGATAGATAAATAGCTAGCTGCTATAGGCCTATAGCTATTTATAGCTAGCAATCTGCCGATAGCTTAGCTATCCAGCTTTAGCTATCTAGCGTGAGTTAGCTGCTAGCTAGCTAGATAGTGGAAAACAGGTGCTTTGGTTTGAGCATTGTGTCCTGCAGTGACAACTCTTTATAAATTTCTGCTCTCTATGCGGACCTTTGTACGCAGTGGCGGGCCGTGTATTTTACACCTAGGCCTTCAGTGGTGTCCTACCTGAATCAATCCACCTCTTAATACCATCATTATGAAGCCACGGCTATAGAAACCACCAATATTATACAGAAACGCAGTATAACAGGGCACATAACGCACATAACATAACACATAACGCAGGACCAGTGCGAGCTGCGCTGCATTACTCACGTCTGTCATCTCATCAACCATAGCAGCGACAAAGGGTGTTTTATTAATCTCCCTTTTTATCTCTTCTCCCATCACTTCAGCAATAGCATTAATCAGGTCGTTTTGTATTTTGCTTGTTTTCACTGAAACACAAGTGGACAAAGAAATCAGTTGACAAAGATTTAAACATTTGATTTACAGACTGACTGGTTGAGGAAACTGAGTGAAATTTCTGATGATTGTCAATATAATACTGATAATAATATATCATTAATAAGTGAACATAATGAGCTGTAGTCGCCGATTTTTTGACATTTTTTCATAATCGGCATCGGCCGATGCCTGAGCATATTAAGCCGATTATCAAGCAGGCACATCTGCGGGCAGCCCAGTGTTGTTGTTGCTGTGGAACACGTGTGACAACGCCCCTTGTGTCAATCAAATTGCCATTCTACCGGCAAACCTCAGTAAATGTAGCCCAGTGGGCTAACCTTTGCAAGAGTGCGTGAGTAGAACAACGTCGTAACTGGGAGAAACCGGTAGGCTTAAATTCTTCTCTTTCAAAGCCCTATATATTTAATTGGTTAGATATGAAATGTTACTTTTAGATAGAAAATACTTTGGAACTGCCTCGAACCAGCTACCTTACAGGTAGGGATGGGTACCGAAACCCGGTAACGGGCTCGGGGGCGAAATTATTACAGACCGTAGTATTAATAATGTCCGACGTAATCAATTCTGTTTTTGGTAACGGAGAATTTCTCTCTGTAGGTGACGTTAGCTGCGTGCGGGGCGGAGCAGCTCTCACATCCACGCTGCTGCAGCGCAGACACACAGAGCTTCTGCTCTTAGTAACTATAGCGGAGAAAACTAAACTTATAAAGCGTGATTACACTTTACTAGAGTTGATGCTGACAATGCTTGTCATAAGTGCAAGTTTGAATGTGAGGGCGGAAACACAAGCAATTTGTCGAAACATTTAGCAAAAAGTTCACTTCCTCATTAAACGTGTCTACGGTCTACGGGTCCTACACAGCCTCTATGACGTCACCGCTGTGTAATACGAGTGAACAAAGTTATTATTATTGTTTGATCACTTAGATTATGGCCATATAGCTTGTAACAGTATCTGTCAACAAATATAAATAAAAAACATGCTTTAGGACAGTTTTGGAAAGGTGCTTAAAAGGTTTTGAGCCCTGTACTATTACTACTATTAACCATCATGCACAAAATAAAATAAAATATGCACTGCAGTGCAGACACAAAATGCAGATTGGAGAGACAGACCATAAGTGTTGTTCAATAAATGTTTACTTAAGTTAAGACATTTTGTGTATCATTTGTTATTATTAAGCTGCTATATTTTATCAGATGGAGGAAAAAAAGAAAACCAACCAAACATATCGGCAAAAAAAAATCGGCATCATATATCGGCCATCGGCTGTCCTGATTCTGTAAAAAATCGGCATCGGCATCGGCCATAAAAAACCTATATCGGTCGACCTCTAGTATATAGCGCTCCGCTTGTCCGTCCGTCCGTTCGCGTGTCACACTCTCGTTTCCGGAGCAGAACTCGTAAACTATTTAAAGGCCGTGTAAAGGAAATTCCGAGTTTTGTTTCTAAACACATTATAAATGTTGGAAAATAATTACTGAAAACATGTGAAAGGACTGTGAACATTGTAGTTCTGGATTGTGGAGTTAGACCGTTAAACCGTTTTTGGCAGTTTTGTTTTCACGATTTTTTAGGCGGGTCTGAAATCATGGCTCGATGACGTAGTGGAGCATAACATAACCCCACCCATCTTCACAAACCTGAGGCCTGTACTACGAAGAGAGTTCAACATACCCAGGGTATCTTCTCCTTATCTGGCTTAACCAACCCTAACAAACGAGATCCAGCTAAGCGGTCCTACGAAGGTGGTTATCAACTCGGTAAATCAACTCAGGGTTTCTCAGTCTGGTCATGAGCGCGTTCACATGAACGGGGCGGGGCTTACAGCATCTGACCAATCACAGACATGGACAAGTCTACTGTCAGCAGACAGACAGACAGAGCAGCACATTTTACAAAGGAAGAGTAAACTATATTAGACAAATACGAAGAAGTTAAACACTTAATCCAGACTAAAAGTAACACAGTTGAAGCTGCTAAATGCAGGAAGAACAGCTGGCAAAGGAAAAAACTCCCGATGTGTGAATGTGTAAATTAACAGACATGAATTTAACGGAACACTCAAAAGTCGGATAAAGTCGTCTAGTTATAAATAGCTATAAGAAATGTTATGGGTGGATGGATGGATGGGTTACACCTCATTATAACCATTATTATATAAGGAGCGTGTGTAACTATTTCAACCTTCTGTCAGGTGCGTTCCCCGTTTCCTGCGGTGTGAAACGGATTCAAGACCAAGTAAAAAAATAAGTATAAAAATATAATTCAAAGCGGTAAACACCCGCAGCATAAATCCAGCTGTCCTTCCTGCATTTGTCAGTTTAAACTGTGTTGTTTTCAGCCTGGATTATGACTTAAACTTCTTCGTAGTTGTGTAATATTACCATACGATCCCCGCACTGAGCTCTGATTGGTCAGTAGGAGGTGTTTTTATACGAGTTGATCTCTTATCTGGAACATAACCTGCTCCGGAGCAGGTTAGCTGTTCAGCATCAGTTACCATGGCGATCTACCCCGGTAAGAAGTGATCCACCTTCGTAGGACGGAAAACCCTGAAGGGTTAAACCTGAAGTTACCTCGATAACACCAAATCCTGCTTCGTAGTTCAGACCTCTGGTCTTTGAAAGCCAAAATAAAAACCCAGAATGTCATCAAAGGTTATGTCGGCTAGCTCAGTCGGTAGTGTGACTCATGTTAGCAGGTCGTGGGTTCAAGCCCCACTGTAGGCATTTTAATCACTGTTTTTGTTTTGCATTGTATTTCTATGATTGTAATCCATCCCATGTCCTATGTATATTTATTCTTTTTCTATTAATTTGTAAAAAAATAATCGTATTTAAACAAAAAAGAAAATGACAGAGTGTCAGAGTATGGAGTAGCAGGGTCACGAATGTGTTTGAGACTAAGAGGAGAGGTCCCTCGAGGGGATCCTCCCACACCGAGCGGCCGTCCCTAACCCTCCGAGTTGAATCCCCCGGGCAGACTGCTCGACGGGGGCCGTTACCGGCCTCACACCGTCCACGGGCTGATCCTAGATCAGAAGGACTCAGGCCCCATTTCACCAACCCGCCCGTCGGACGGCGATTTGGCGCTGGGCTCTTCTCTCTTTGCTCGCCGCTACTGATGAATCCTGACAGGCTGCACCTTCCCCTCTGCTGGGTGAGGTTTCAGCCATGGATGTATTAAGAGAGGTTTCAGGTTTCAGCTCCTTCAGCGTCTCAGAGCAGAATACTGAGGATTTTTACAGGATTTTTAAAGCTAATTTTATAAACTTGGTGATTTTTTAATTGGTCATATTTGGCTGGGTGGTTAGTAACACATTTTTCTGTGGTGTGAAAAACACTGAATACAGATTTATTTTTGCTTTACACAGACTTTAACTTAGGAACTTTAAATTTGGTATGATGGTTGACAGTGTGGTCTAGTTTTGCCTTTTGGGGGTTTGAAGTCCTCGGTGCCCAAATTGTTGCTGTTTTGGCCAAAAACTGTGATTCTTTCCGACTTCAGTTTTGTTCCCGTTTACTTTAGTAGGGGTCAAGCAGTGAGGGGGGGGGATGTGAGCCATGCTCACTTTAGCCTTGTTTATAAGAAGTGCTCCATGTGAACATGTGAGTACATTTGTAGAGGATAACAAAGCTGTGTGTGTGAGAGCGATGTGATGTCCATGTTTCCATGCTGAGAGAGGAAGTGCTGCTCTGACCCCCCCTCCTCCTTTCAGGGTGGAGCCTGCTGGAGTCCGATGGTTGACACCCGGTCTGAGGAAGTGTAAGTGTGTTTTTAATTTGATTCATGAAAACAAAGCGTCAACCATCTTCAAACTGTGACATCACTCATTCAAATCTCTGATGTCATCATCAGAGACGATAGATTAATAACTGCAGCTGTATTGTGTCTTAATCTCTCCATCAGATTCCTGTGAACTCACACTCGACACAAACACAGTGAACAGAAACCTCAAACTGTCTGACAACAACAGGAAGGTGACATATGTGAAGGAGGTTCAGTCGTATCCTGATCATCCAGACAGATTTGACTGGTGTCGTCAGCTGCTGTGTAGAACTGGTCTGACTGGTCGCTGTTACTGGGAGGTCGAGTGGAGAGGAGATGTTTATATATCAGTGAGTTACAGAGGAATCAGGAGGAGAGGAGATGGAGGAGACTGTTGGTTTGGAAGGAATGATCAGTCCTGGACTCTGTGGTGCTGTGATGATGGTCGTGAATACTATGTCTCTCACAATAATAACCACACACTTTCCTCCTCCTCCTCCTCCTCCTCCTCCTCCTCCTCCTCCTCCTCCTCCTCCTCCTCCTCCTCCTCTCGTAGATTAGCAGTGTATGTAGACTGTCCTGCTGGCACTCTGTCCTTCTACAGAGTCTCCTCTGACACACTGATCCACCTCCACACCTTCAACACCACATTCACTGAACCTCTTTATCTTGGGTTTGGGTTTGGTTGTGGTTCTGGTTCTTCAGTGTCTCTGTGTTCTCCTCACTGATCTCTCACTGATTGTAAATGCAGTTGCAGCAGGTGAGGGTTACCTGAGC
>CAKAOJ020000381.1:250000-515965 GCA_916701645.2 Sebastolobus alascanus | reverse complement strand
CAGACAGACACGGGCGGTTGTCCTCATGGAAACAGCCTCTGTGCTCTACTGTATCCTGTCGGTACATCTGTATTTTATTAAAATATATCTTGTTTATAGGCTCCATATCTACAGACTATCAGACGGCACGCAAAGTGCATTATTATCATACTGTCGGAGATGTGTTGGTGTTTTTGTTCCGCTGCTTTGCACAGAGCTGACGCCCGTCCGTCCGTCTGCCTGTTCTCTCTCCTCCCCGGCTCTCTGGAGCTCTGTACTCGGCTGTTGTCTGGCAAAGGCAGCGCGGTGGTCACCGGGGACCGCCGGTACAATAACCTTTTATTTTGATGTTAATACAATGTACCAGAAGTCATGAATATGTAGGATATTACTACTGACATTCATGTAGTATCACATCACAACGTCTGCTGTATTAACCGTGTGTTTACTGGGTGTTTATTTGCATATAGAGCGGGGAAGTGAGATCGGATCACAAGTGGTCACTCGAGACGCATGTGGAGACGCATTCCGATGCCAGGTGTGAACAGACGTACTTAAAGCTGTCCACTTGTGATCCGATCACTGAGGACGCATGTTAATACCAGGTGTGAACAGGGCCTCTGATAGAACAGTGATGTTGTTGCTTTAGAGAGATTAATAGTTCTCCATCTTCATCTATGCAGATGGAAAACAAACATCATTGTGATTGGTTGACGCAAAGACGGAGTGCTATCATAAAAACAAAACATAAAAATATAAATGTATTCCTTTTGAGTTCAGATTTTCTCCCAAAGGAGAACAAAGTGATGCAGAGTAGATATGTATGATGGAGAAGATCTTAAACAGTTGTCACAACAACAGTCAGTGTATTAAAACAACAAGTCCTGTTTCCAGACATGAAGACATCAGCAGACAGATCTACAGTCTTACTTTGTACAGTGCTGGTCTGACTGGCTGTCTGCAGTCGAGGTCTTTTTCTGGATGTGGACATCAGCTCCTCCACAGCAGCATGACTCCTCTTCTTCTCTCTGTGGAGACATTACTTTATTACTAAAATCATTTGTTGATTGTTGGTGAAAAATATCAAGATTTGGCCGACAACGTCTAGAAGCTCAGACGGTCACAGAGAAGAGTTAAAGTGTTGTTACTTTTCTGTTTGAATTCAGCATTCAGTCTGTAATGAAAATGTTCCTTTATTTTAAATCTCCTGCTTTAATAAACAAGAATTAGCTGCTTTTCCTATCTGACTATCTTATTAAACATTTAGTGATCTGGCTGAAGTTTGTTTATTAAAGAGGAACAACGGACATGTTTAAAACATTAATATTATTTTATTCTAACAAGGAACACCAAGGACACCAGTGTTACATGCTGTGTGTCTTAGACCGCTGGTCTACCTCAATATTTAGACCACTTCTAACCTCAGTTCAAACCTAATTAACTCAAGCTAAGCTGCCCAAAGTGACTGTGAATCAGTAAAGGACATAATCAGCTCTCTTTAATGGAGGACTTTTACTGTGAAGGAGCTCCAGAAAATGATGAGTTTGTATTAAAGGGGAACAACGGACATTTTTAAAACATTGATATTATTCTGGAGGCTAAATAACATGATGGAAAAAATACTGCAACTTGCTCATGTACGTTCATATTGAGAGGACGCGCCAGGAAACCACGAGGTGGCAGCGTCATCACGGTAAACAGTAACTGCCTGTCAGTTTTGATATGAATGGAGGATAGAATTTAAACATTTGCAGTATAAATAAACATGCTGTCACTTCCTGAATGTATTTTATGTGTTAACAATAAACACTTCTAAGACAGGGAAACTGTCTCTGACCTTTCTGACTTCTTTAGTCTTCCAGTAGTTATAGTTTATACAGGTTCTGTCCACTGGAACGGAGAGATCCATGAGAGGATTTGGGCAGCAGCAAGACTGTAGTTTCCACAGTGATGAACACACCAGTAAGGTATCTCAGACTGTTCCCATCCGCGCTCTACTTGGTCAACAAAAGTCTAGGACTGTATTTATGGAATTAGTTATAGCTAACGTTATTTTACTGTCTAACTAGCTAGCTACGAATATGCCGTGTCTGTTGCTAGCATGGTCGCTAGCTGCAGGATAACCGTCACAACATGCACTGAAATCCTGTCATAGATCTCTCAAACTCATCATTTTCTGCAGCTCCTTCACAGTAAAAGTCCTCCATTAAAGAGAGCTGATTAAGTCCTTTACCGATTCACAGTCACTTTGGCCAGCTTAGCTTGAGTTAGTTAGGTTTGAACTGAGGTTAGAAGTGGTCTAAATATTGAGGTAGACCAGCGGTCTAAGACACACAGCAGTTCAGAGAATCTAAGCTCAAAGGTCCACACAATAATGATCCTGAGCTTTCAACTGAAAGCTCTGAATCATTAGTAAGTGGACCTTTGAGCAGATATTTCTTTCAGCATATTTTACACATGTAGTGAAAGAACAAACTCAAACCATCAACACATATAATCAAGGTGAGCAAATATTTTCTACAGATGCTTTTTCACCACATGTTGCACAGTTATGATGTGCACTGATTCAAGATGACCCCCAGTAGGTCATAACAGCTGATTCTAGGAGTAGTCAAACCAACAACATATTTTGAGGACAAATTTGAGAAACTTAATTACACATTTGAAGCTCATTCTTCCAGATTTTTGAAAAGTCACAGATCTTTAGATCATTTCATAGTTATAAACATAAACATTCCAAATGTGTCCCTGTTTATTTCCTGTTGCAGTGGATCTGAATGACATCAGCTGACAGGAAGTAAACATGGACCCCAAGCTGTCTAGCAGTGCAGTTCTGTTGAACCGGCCTCTACAGCCACTTATATGGATATTTTTTTAGTGTGAATTGTGAAATGGAGGTTCTCAGGTGTTTTGTTACAGAAATACAATCAGTAGTTTGTGGCTATAAAACCCAGACTAAGATCCATCTTAGTTTGAAACAGTATCTGCACTAATAGTTCTGCATCAGGAATATAAATCTTTTAGCAGAACATTTAATCTTCATCCTCAATGCATCATCATCATCATCATCATCATCATCATCATCCATCAGGTCAGCTTACAGTAAAAACAGTCTCTCACTTTGTGTCTGAGGGTCCAGGTTCATTACTGAAGTCTGGAGGTATGGGCATGGACCGGTCGCTCTTCATAGACAGACAGCCGGAGACTGGAGACTCTGCTCTGTCCTCCTCTTCCTCCGCACAGTCACTCATCTTCTGATCTGAAGTCAGTCTGAGAGGTAAAACAGGAACACTGACTGTGAGCTCAGAACACAAGAATCAAGACAAACAAGACTGTTCAAGAGTTACAGGAAAGACTTTGTGTTCACAGATGAATCAAACTGTTGAGTTCATTCTAACATTTCTCTCCTCTGTAGTCCACAGGGACAAAACTGACTCAGAGAGTTTGACAGTAATATAATAAAGTGTTGGATTAACACTCACCCTGCCTCAGTCTTCACTATTCCTTTTTCTGCTCTGTCAACTCAAAATGGAGTCTGAGCTGACTGACTGAACACTTTCAGGGTTTCCTCCCTGTTTTCATCAAGGCCTATTGAAGAAGGCTGGGTCACGCGTCATCAACGCGTCATATCTTTAGGGGTATAACACATGTGCAGTAAAATCAGGTCTGTCCTCGCCGAAATTGAGCCAATCGCAACGCACGACCGCAGCTCCAGTTACACTACGCATGAGGTTATAACCCACACTATGAGGGGCCGTACAAGACATAATTCATTCTTGCACTCACACACACATACATTCTCCTTTCACATACATACATTCTCCTTTCACATTCATATATTCTCCTTTCACATACATATATTCTCCATTCACATACATACATTCTCCTTTCACACTCATACATTCTCCTTTCACATACATATATTCTCCTTTCACATACATATATTCTCCTTTCACATACATATAATCTCCTTTCACATACATATATTCTCCTTTCACATACATATATTCTCCTTTCACAAACATATATTCTCCTTTCACACACATACATTCTCCTTTCACACACATACATTCTCCCTTCACACACATATATTCTCCTTTCACACTCATACATTCTCCTTTCACATACATATATTCTCCTTTCACATTACATATAATCTCCTTTCACATACATATATTCTCCTTTCACATACATATATTCTCCTTTCACAAACATATATTCTCCTTTCACACACATACATTCTCCTTTCACACACATACATTCTCCTTTCACACACATACATTCTCCTTTCACACACATATATTCTCCTTTCACAAACATATATTCTCCTTTCACACACATACATTCTCCTTTCACACACATACATTCTCCTTTCACAAACATATATTCTCCTTCCACATACATATATTCTCCTTCCACATACATATATTCTCCTTTCACACACATACATTCTCCTTTCACAAACATATATTCTCCTTCCACATACATATATTCTCCTTCCACATACATACATTCTCCTTTCACAAACATATATTCTCCATTCACATACATATATATTCTCCTTTCACATACATATATTCTCCTTTCACATACATATATTCTCCTTTCACATACATATATTCTCCTGTCACATACATATATTCTCCTTTCACACACATACATTCTCCTTTCACATACATATATTCTCCTTTCACATACATATATTCTCCTTTCACATACATATATTCTCCTTTCACATACATATATTCTCCTTTCACACACATACGTTCTCCTTTCACACACATACGTTCTCCTTTCACACACATACGTTCTCCTTTCACACACATACGTTCTCCTTTCACATACATATATTTTCACTCACACATTCATACATTCTCCTTTCAAATACATATAATCTCCTTTCACATACATATATTCTCCTTTCACATACATATATTCTCCTTTCACACATACATTCTCCTTTTACACACATACATTCTCCTTTCACATACATATATTCTACTTTCACATACATATATTCTCCTTTCACATACATATATTCTACTTTCACATACATATATTCTCCTTTCACATACATATATTCTCATTTCACATACAAATATTCTCCTTTCACACATATATTCTCCTTTCACACACATACATTCTCCTTTGACATAAATACACTCTCCTTTCACATACATATATTCTCCTTTCACATACATATATTCTCCTTTCACACACAAACATTCTCCTTTCACACACATACATTCTCCTTTCACATACATATATTTTCACTCACACATTCATACATTCTCCTTTCACACACATACATTCTCCTTTCACATACATACATTCTCCTTTCACATATAAATATTCTCCTTTCACACACATACATTCTCCTTTCACACACATATATTTTCACCCACACATACATATATTTTCCTTTCACATACATATATTTTCACTCACACACACATACATTGTCCTTTCACATACATATATTCTCCTTTCACATACATATATACTTTACATTTCAACACATACATATATTTTCACTCTCACATACACATATTTACACTTACACACATTATTCTATTATTCTTTACTTTCACCAGTGGTGGCTGGTGACTCAAATAATTGGGACAGCCTGTCACTGAAAAACAAAATGTAATATGTACGGGGGGAAGCAGCGCCTTGTGTAGTCCATCTTCAGAGCATTGTAGTTTCACCACAGCAGACCCGCATCACTAACATTCGCCGCTGTCGCATCATAATTACGGAGCCTAGTGTTAGTACAGTCAGATTCTCTTAACACCACAGTTGTCTTTTCCTAAGTCCTTATGAATTCTCCTTCACATCTTTCCTTGACCTCATGACGTTTTTCATCCAGGTCAAGGAAAAATGGTTAGGAAAAGACGTTAGGACGTAATTTTTTTACTTTTCGACCGCAGTCTCAGAGTTTTCGGTTCCAGAACAGCTGATCAGGGTCAGTTCAATCAACTCTGAGTAGGTTAGACCTGAACATAAAAAGCCATCATCAATAGAGCTCTGATACTACGATTCACATGACGACAGGTTGATGAGAGGCAGAGCCTCCATTTTAATCAAGTCGAGGGAGAGATTGTAGTTCATGTATGTACAGTATATGCTGACTGTGCACATTTATTTATAAAAAAAGTCAGAGCGGGGAAAAGTGTCAATAATATAATAAAGTTTTATTCAGTGTGGTCCATTAATTCATCTTTTACCAGACTTACATTTCCTTAATGATAAAGTGGTGGAATCTGACTGTGTATTAGACTGTAGCCTACATTACATCTACAATATATTTGTTCAGTCTGATCCAGTAATAATGTGTTTGGTGATTTAAAGGTTAAATAGAGTAGATGATAATAGACACCTAAGCTATTTGGATCTTGGCTCAACAGCGTTCAGGAACTTTACTTTCAGCTACTTTAACAAATGGAGTCAATTTAAACACAGTCAGTGAAATGCTGTTAAAACACGTGAAAAAAACAACTCACTTTCTAACTCCATTCTGCAGCTGCACCACCATCCTGCTCACTCACAAATATTAACATATAATCTACAATATTATTTTGTTCCATCGACCAATCACACCGTGAGTGACAGAGATCATTATTCATTGATCCTGTCTGAGATTCATACCGATTTTTACCAGCATATTTAAACTGAGATACACATTATGTGCAATGAACTAGTTAGTTGAACTGCTCCAACAAACTGACCGCTGTTTCAGTCACAGTGTTATAAAAATTAACTTCGCAAACAGAAGAACAAGCAGAGGTTTTATTCTGAGATGACAGTGACTTGATTCTGTGTGATATTTGAATGTGAGGGCAAAAACCGCTGTTCAGAAAAGACTGACAACTAATATCTTTAAATTCTGACGCGAACCTCCGCTAATTAATGCGCTTTGATATGGACTGAATGAATGAGGAAATAAAGCAGCATGTCTGAGACTGTCGTCTGTGCGTGTGTGGTGGTGAGGGGGGGGGGGTTGTGTACGGATCCTTCAACAGAGGAGGCATCAGGAGAGAGACGGGAGCCCAAATAAGCAACTACACTTTAGAAACAAAAGCCCACAGATACCAATATTTGTAAGCGACTTTTCAGGAAAACAAGCTCAAAGTCACTTATAATAAGCAGACTTTGCAACTGTGGCTGCAGTCGGCCTACTGGAGTCTCTCCCCCCCTTCACTGCTGGCCTGCACATGACCCGCCCTCCTCGAGCTTCTCAGCCAATCCCAGCGCGATAAATGACCTGCCATCTGTTTCAGCTATAATATCCCTCACACACACATATATATTCTTCTAACACATATATATATTCTTCTAACACACACATATATTCTTCTCACACATACATATATTCTTCTTACACATTTATTCTTCTCACACATACATATATTCTTCTCACACATTCATATATTCTTCTCACACATACACACACACACATACATATATTCTTCTTACACATATATTCTTCTCACACATTCATATATTCTTCTCACACATACATATATTCTTCTTACACATTTATTCTTCTCACACATACATATATTCTTCTCACACATTCATATATTCTTCTCACACATACACACACACACACACACACACATATATTCTTCTCACACACACACACACACACACACATATATTCTTCTCACACACACAAACACACACACACACACATTCTTCTCACACATACATATATTCTTCTCACACACACACACATATAATCTTGAGTTTTGGTCAAATGTTATCTCATTTTTATGTGTAAAACAATTTGGTTAAAAACTAATGTGCTTTTTCTGTAATATTTATGTGGGTTTTTTTCAGACTAAGATTCTTCTCAACATCTGGAAGATGTTGCACAATAAAAAATAATTTAAGCCATTTTCCTGAGTTGCAACTCCAGAAATGACAAATCTCCTTGATCAATTAGTACAACATGAAGCTGCATTTTGAGGACAATAAATCTTTTAGCAGAACATTTAGTCTTCATCCTCAATGCATCATCATCATCCATCAGGTCAGCTTACAGTAAAAACAGTCTCTTACTTTGTGTTTGAGGGTCGAGGTTCATCACTGAAGAGTAGAGGAAGCTCTTTGGACCGGTCGCTCTTCATAGACAGACAGCCGGAGACTAGAGACTCTGCTCTGTCCTCCTCTTCCTCCATCTTCTGATCTGAAGTCAGTCTGAGAGGTAAATCAGTAACACTCACTGTGAACATGTAAGAGAAACAAGTTAGTACAAGTTACTACAAGAGTCACAGGCGAGACTGAGAGAACAGGAAGTAACACACAACCTCTCTCTCTAACACACACACACACACACACACACACACACGCACACACTTCACAGATGAATCAAACTGTTGAGTTCATTCTAACATTTCTCTCCTCTACAGTCCACAGGGACAAAACTGACTCAGAGAGTTTGACAGTTAAATAATAAAATGTTGGATTAACACTCACCCTGCCTCAATGTTCACTTTTCCTCCTTCTGCTCTGCTCCGTTTCTCAAAATGGAGCCTGAGCTGACTGACTGAACACTTTCACTTTCAGGGTTCCCTCCCTGTTCTCATGAGTCTGGATCACATGGTCAGTGTCGCTTCTCCCTTCTCCATTTACTGGAAATCAGCTGAGTTCCTCTGTGACTGTGTGCATGTGTTCACAGCCATTTAACATGATGTGTTCATAAGAATCTCTCTTGGCTTGAACAGGCTGAATTAACCCTCTGAGACCCACAATAGACCAGTTTTAGTCTTCTTTAGGGGGGGTACAGGGGGTCTTTAGGGGGAGATAGCAGGTCGACAGTAGACGTCACATAGAAGTGGTGTACATCATCTGAAAGCTGGAACCTGAAGATTAATTTGAGATGCAGCTCAGCACTGTGTGTCAAGCTGTTCTAGTTATAAATCAGAAATAAACATTAATTAATTAATATAAATAGTTAAACTGAATAAGTGTTTAGAACATTATGATAGAAGTATATGATGGTCATCCCCGTGCTCTATTAGATTCAAGATTCAAGATTCAACATTCAAGATGTTTATTGTCATGTCGGTTAAACAGGAACAATCGTGTGAAATACTTTTTGCTGGGAAGCTCCATTAAGAAAAGAAAACAGTAGGTTAAGTAGCAAAAGAATAAAATAAAGTAAAAATAAAAAATTATTATGTCTCATAAGTTGTTGTAGCAATTTAATTCATAAAAAGTCATAGTATAGAATGTCGAAAAAAGTAGGAAAACTTCCTGCCTCCTGTCAGCACCGACCTGGGATCAGGTTTCTGGCGTTCCTTCAGCAGAGGAGCTGCCACTACAACAACTAAAGAAAGGGATCCTCCCCTCCACACACACACAGTCCGCTCCTCTACAGCCTCTGATCAACACAATCATGTTATTTTGCTCCACACATAGTCCTCTAGAGTTATTCTGCTCATGTAGACTCACCTGTTCAATCGTTTCAGCCCACTGCAGGAGATACACGGCGTTAGAGTTCACAGAGCTACAGTCACATCCGGGTTCTACTAGGCAACAATTTTTTGCCATAATTTGGCAAAAATTCCATAATAACCTTTCAGTATATTGTAATTAAAGTGTTCTGAGAGAAAACTAGACTTCTGCTCCTCCTCATGGCTCTGTTTTCAGGCTTTAGAAAAATCTAGCCTGTGACGGCAGATTTTGACCAATCACAGGTCATTTCAGAGAGAGAGAGAGAGCGTTCCTATTGGCTGTGCTCCGGTCATGTGACCAGAACTTGGCTTCCTTCAACAGATTTTACAATGGCGGCCGCGTCACAAACTTTCTCATTTTACAGCTAAACAGTAACTACAAGATGATTCTGAGAACATCTGAGGAGAGAAATAGTCATTACAGTAACAGAATATTGATTCATATTTGATCAGCGCTGCCTAGTTTGACCGTTTGGTCAGAGTTCAGAGTGATTGACAGCCGGCTCTCATAGACTGCAGCTGGGCAGCGGACCTTGTTTTCCTCCGGTAAGTGAAATCCTTCAGATGCCGTTAGGAGCACCGGAGGACACAGTAGGACACAGAGGAACAGGATTTATTTCAGGTTACCTGTTTCATGTACTACTGTCACCATATAGCGGCCGTTTTCTAAAAATAACCTTTTTTAAATCGTATTTGCGCCGATCTCGCATACTGCAGCTTTAAATTCTACCCACCAATCCTGTGTCTCTTAAGAACATTAATAGTTCCTTCCTGGTGCCTTCAACCCCCCCACCCTCTGTTCCCAGTATCCCCATCAAATCCCAGTCCCGTCCCTCCTCTCTGACTTCCTCCTGTAATCTTTGTCTTTCAGCCTCATACTGTTTTTTACAATGAATTAGGATATGCTGCACATTTTCTTTCACACCACAATCCCCACACTTGTCACTGTTCCTTTTCCCCCATTAAATGTTACATTGCGGCCTCTTATCCAAAGAGCCCCGTCATCCCCGTGCACAGACTTCCCTATGTTTTGCTCAACCTGAGAGACTATATCATTGATCATTATATTGAATAATAACGGACTGCAGACGCTACCTTGTGGAGTTCCACTATCCACTGTATATAATTTGAATATTCTGCATGTACTCTTACCTATATTTTCCTATCGAAGAAAAAGTCCTTCACCCAATTGTATGCTCTACCACCAATTCCCAATGAATTTAACTTAATGAGCAACCCTTCTTTCCAGAGCATATCATATGCTTTTTCCACATCAAAGAAGACAGCTATTACTACTTCCTTGTTGGTCTGTGCTTTCCTGATGTCTGACTTGAAGCATAAGACGGAGCACATAGTGTTGCTACCTCTACGAAACCCACTTTGATGTGGAGATAAAAGAGCTTTACTCTCCAGTATATAGGCTAATCTCTCCATAATTCTGCATAGATGAGAAGTTAGGGCAACAGGTCTCTAACTACATGGATCTAAGGGGTCTCTGCTCGTTTCCACACTAAAGGAAGCTGTCCTGTTTCCCAAACTCTGTTATACAGTCTTAACACAGTGGCCAGAGTGTTATCTGTCATGTGTGCTACGTAGCCAAGAGGGCGACCATTGAGCGTGAAAAGTGTCCAGCGTTCCACACTCAACGATTTGACCGTTTTGAGTACAACATCCGGGTACTTAGAGTGCACTGCATTTTGCCATACTTCTCAGTGTGAACACACTTATTCACTCAAAATAGCAAGTGTAAGTACGAAAGTGCGCAGATTGGAACACAGCATATGACTTTTTTATGATTTTTTTCGTCACACTATATCAGGGGTCAGCAACCTTTACTATCAAAGGAGCCATTTTAGGCAAAAAAAAAAAAAAAAACTGTCTGGAGCCGCAAAACATTTGATCATTGTGATAAAGGTATCACAGTTTATAGTCTAAGTATAAAGTATATAAGTCTAATACAGTGAGGGCCAAAGTGCAAATGTACTACGGAGTATTAGGGTCACATTGAGGGAAAAAACATCTGAGATTATGAGAATAAAGTCATATTATTACGAGAAAAAACTCGTAATGTCACAAGAATAAAGATATAACTTAATGATAAAAAAGTCGTAATATTACGAGAATAAAGTCATAACTTTACGAGAAAAAAGTTGTAATATTACGAGAATAAAGTCATAATTTAACGATAAAAAATTCGTAATATTACGAGAATAAAGTCCTAACGTTACAATAAAAAAAAGTTGTAATATTACGAGAATAAAGTCATAACTTTACGAGAAAAAAGTCCTAATATTACGAAAATAAAGTCATAATTTAACGATAAAAAAGTCGTAATATTACGGGAATAAAGTCCTAACGTTACAATAAAAAAAAGTTGTAATATTACGAGAAAAAAGTCATAACTTTACGAGAAAAAAGTCGTAATATTACGAAAATAAAGTCATAACTTTACGAGAAAAAAGTCGTAATATAACGAGAATAAAGTCATAACTTTACGAGAAAAAAGTCGTAATATAACGAGAATAAAGTCATAACCTTACGATAAAAAAGTCGTAATATTACGAGAGTAAAGTCATAACTTTACGATAAAAAAGTCGTAATATTACGAGTGAAGAGGAGATGGAAGAGGAGAGGGAAGAGGAGAGAGAAGACGAGAGGGAAGAGGAGAGAGAAGAGGAGAGAGAAGAGGAGAGAGAAGAGGAGAGAGAAGAGGAGAGGGAAGAGGAGAGAGAAGAGGAGAGGGAAGAGGAGAGGGAAGAGGAGAGAGAAGAGGAGAGAGAAGAGGAGAGGGAAGAGGAGAGAGAAGAGGAGAGGGAAGAGGAGAGGGAAGAGGAGAGAGAAGAGGAGAGAGAAGAGGAGAGAGAAGAGGAGAGAGAAGAGGAGAGAGAAGAGGAGAGGGAAGAGGAGAGGGAAGAGGAGAGGGAAGAGGAGAGAGAAGAGGAGAGGGAAGAGGAGAGAGGAGAGGAAGAGGAGAGGAAGAGGAGAGAGAAGAGGAGAGAGAAGAGGAGAGGGAAGAGGAGAGAGAAGAGGAGAGAGAAGAGGAGAGAGAAGAGGAGAGGGAAGAGGAGAGAGAAGAGGAGAGAGGAGAGGAGAGGGAAGAGGAGAGAGAAGAGGAGAGGGAAGAGGAGAGGGAAGAGGAGAGAGAAGAGGAGAGAGAAGAGGAGAGGGAAGAGGAGAGAGAAGAGGAGAGAGAAGAGGAGAGAGAAGAGGAGAGGGAAGAGGAGAGAGAAGAGGAGAGGGAAGAGGAGAGGGAAGAGGAGAGAGAAGAGGAGAGAGAAGAGGAGAGGGAGAGAGCCTCTTTTTTGTCCAGTGCTTTAAGAGCTGGTTTAAAGGCTACAGCCTGGTCTAGCATAATGCTAAATACATCGCTTTAACTGCTGCATAGTACATACTACTGACGAACGCAGTATGTACTGCATACTGCGTTCGTCAGTAGTATGTAGTAGGCGGTTTCGAATACAGCCCGGGTCTCTACCTTTCTTCTACCCCTACAAACTGATTGGAAAAGGCAGAGATGTTCTAGATGACAATGAGAGCACCCGGGGGGATGTTGTGAGTAAATGGAACTTCCCTATAGGCCATGAAAATAAAATATTGGTATTCTTAATTAAGGTGGTGTTCCCCTTTAACACCAGACATTTATCATTAATTAAAAAGGTTTTGTCTTCTCTGATGAGTCTTTATGCTGTTGCAGGCAGCTGTTAAAGAACAACAACAATAAACAATCAATCAAAAACCACGAGGACAGATAATTGGATGTCATCACATCTATTAAGGCCAGATCTGTTGCACTTTTCCTTTAAAATTCACAGACAGAAAAAAGACATCACGAGTCAGTGTCAAACCTTATAATCAGTCATGAAAAGGATAAATAATATTTGATTGCAGAAGTCGGATTAAAGTGAGAGATGCAGGTAGAGTGTGAGCCCCGTGAGATCAGTAATGCTACATGATGAGGAGAGTCCTCACCGCTGCCACGTCCACGCACTGCAGGAGGACAACTACATGACTGTGTAGCACCGCTGTGTGGAGCGAGAGCGTATTACAGGACTCAGCTAATCTCTGTGTGGCTGTCAGCTTTACATATACATTATTATGAGTGTGTTAGGGTCGATCCCAAAGTTCCAAAGTTCACTCAATTCCTTCCCCCAGTGACCCAGAAACAGATCCCTCACCGGTATCCCAGCCAGAGAATGACATAACATAACATAAAATAAAAACTGTGTAAAGTATTATATATAGGATGGAGGTCATTGAAAGGGATACTCCTGTGACTTAGTATTGTACTTCCATGACAGAAGAGAGGAGAAGTGAGAAGAAATTCTTCTCTAAGTCTCTAAATCCATTTTGTAAGTCTGATCCAAACTGTTTTCTTCTTCTTTTTTACAGTAAAGTTAAATAACTTGCTAACACACAATATATGTACCTTGTGTTTAGAGTGCATAGAGAAATAAAACTCACCTCATTGTATAAAAACCTGAATGCTTTTAGTCCTATTTAGAACATGAGGAAGTGGTGCACTTCAGCCTCTTGTGGCTGAAATCGGTATTACAACAACAACAAAAACACACAACAAAAAAAACATTTCACCTGCCAAAACTTTTTTTTACTGTTTTCACAGTTCACAAAGTTTCTTAGGACCCGTCCGCACGTATACAGAAAAAAAACTGATATTTTCTTCAACGTTTTGGCCTCTCGTTCTCACAAAAAATTAAGTTTTGGGTCACAAAAACGGATATTGACTGAGGAGGGCCTTGCTTTTTAATCAAATCAAATATAAGCCGAGCTAGTGCTCCTAACCCACATCACTTTCCTACAGTCTTTGATACAGTTTGATAGCATCTTTCAATTCGCCACGTTCATGTCATGTGGGATGGAAGGTAGAGATAGGAAAGGTTCGTATGCATCCACATTATCTGACAACTCAAAGTGGTTACATGACTTCAGAGCTGGTTGAGTAAAGGTTCAAATTACTCTGTGTGGCCAATACAGCACCGTATCCAAAAAAAACTGTGCAGTTACTAAGTTTGAGCAGTAAACTTTGGCTGATGCGAGGCTGGCAACCTTTTATATTAATAAGTGCCAAATGAGATATATCGGAGGTTTCTGAAAAATCTGGATGTTGACGCTGAGCACGAATTGGAAACGGATAATTACGCCCCCAGTTTGCAATAACAAAAAATTAATATATGAAAATGACTCATATTTTGAAGTGCTTTTGAAATAAAATTACGAATATTTTATAATTTGTGTCCACTTATCAGTAGCAGATGTGTGTTTTTTGAGGAGCAAATTACCAATTTTCAGATAGCTTCCACTTTCATAGTTTACTAGTAACGCTGTTCATGTAGCATGGAGTTTGATGTGACGTGTATGGTGCAGGAGAGACGTGCATGTTGTGAGAAAGTGGAGGAAAGAAGTGGATTCAGGATTCAGCAGCTGACTCTCTCCTCTCTAGTTCAAGTGGCATTGACCTGGAAAATCAGCTGCTCTGTTGATAGGTTGAAAAAGAAAACGGCACACATGCATCTGGATGGTTGGATACCACTGATATATACTGTGTACTCTATCCCAAATATTCATGAATTGACTCATATTCAGATTTCTAATACTGCATGGATAGTGCATGCACCATTCGACGCCTCGAACACTTTCAGAATTGGAGCATTACAAAATTGTGGTGATCGTTTTCCAAAATAAAGCTCCAGCTTTATTTTCCCCTGCCTGCCCTCCATCACCACGTGCTCCTACCTGGAGGTCATGTTAAAGAGACAAAGAGAGAAGTGGAGCGGCGAGAAAAGAAAATAAGAAAAAGTGGAGTCCCTACGGGGCACTTCATCTCTCATTTACCAACATTTTTGAATGAAAACTTCATCATGCCCTCATTAGGAACCTCCACGTGAAGCTGGGATAACACAGGATTGCTTTAAAAGTCGCTATTAATGTTATAGTGAAGCAGCTTATTTTTTTTTCCGGTATAAAAATAGTCTTCAGGGTGGTGGGATGAACGATGAGCTCTGCGCAATGGAAAAAAAAAGAAGGAGGTTGTGAAGGAAACGGATGACAAGTTCCGTTGGAGCTTTGGGATCCACACTTTGAGATTTCACTGATGAGTTCATATTCTCTGGTGGATGATGAGCTTGTCAGTGAAATCAACTGTTAAAAGTCTGTACACGCTATAGCTCCTCCGTGTTAAAGGTCTTCAGACAAACCTGAGCCCATGAAACCCAAACCAACAGCCTGGATCAGTGTCGGGTCCGGTCATTCCAGGGTCCCTCGGTCCTCGGCCAACTTTACTTGGTGCTGGGTCTGTATGAATGCAAGAAGCTGCCAGGACCCGAGACCAGTCTGCTGTAGTTTAGTCGACCAATCACCAGCCAAGCAAGTCTTGGAGTACAAGCAGAAACAAATGGTCACTTGGAGACCAAAAGTTGTTTGCTGCTACGAATGTTACAGTAAAGGATCAGTGCGCTCCCCTAGTTCACCTGCTGCGTTTAACACCTCATTTCCAAATGTTTTGTGGCTGTAATTCTGTATAATATACGGAGTACGCCCCCTAGTGGTCAACGCAACGAAGTGCATCTCTTTACGCTAGAGTAGAAATGGGAGACGAGTTCATTTTGTCAGTCTGATGGAATATGCATGGAGCATTACCGAGCCAAGAAGTGAGGAGGTTGGTCTGCCAGTTGTGCGAAATATTTTGTTAAAAGACGTATGAACCACTATGCATGCACTCTATATGTTACACAGCTAGCACGCTACCAATGTTAGCAATATGCCGTCTTTTTCTTTTCACTTACAAAAATATGCATAAATAGAGCTGCATTACATTCATCAATCAGATATTAATTCGCGATGCTAACTTCTAACGACACAGTCTGACGGCAGTTTGTGAAATAGTCACGAATTTTTATCTAATTGATTCGTAAATATAGACACAAATTTCCCTTTTCTTTTTCGTGACGCTCAGCACGACTTTCAACAACGTATTTTTCGGGCGTTTTCCTACGAATGTCCAGCAACACGTGATACATGTGTCAATATCTGCCCCAGTCTTTTCAAAATAAAACTCCTCAGTTAGGTTTAGGAAAAGATCGAAGTGGCGTAACTTAAGTGCGGATCTTACGTGACAAATAAATCAACTCAGACTTGTGGTTTCACACGGGACATGAACAGCGGTCTCCTGGGAGAGAGTCCTGTGTTCTCCGCTCTTTACACTTCCTGGTTCACAATTACGTGGATTACATACAAATTGATTTCGTGCTGACCATCACGAAAAAAAAAATGCAAAATTCGTGTCCATGTACACAAATTAATACGTTAAATTTCGTGACTATTTCACAAACAGCTGTGCGACTACAGGCTGGGCACACAGTGCATTCAGTCTGTCTATAATCTGCAAATTTGAAATTCAAGTTTTCCAATGTATAGGAATGAATGAACTTTAGTTTGACTCGCATACGAACACAGAGCTATATGGACACAAGGCCTCTGACAACTGACAGTAAACTGGTTTACACTCAGAGTAAAAACATAATCTGGTGGGCTGACCTGAGGCCGGTACTATGAAGCCCGTTCAACACACCCAGAGTATCTTCTCCTTATCTGGTTTAACTAACCCGAACAACAGAGATCACGCTAAGCGGTCCTACGAAGGTGGTTATTAACTCGGTAAATCAACCCAGAGTTTCTCAGTCTGGATATGAGCGTGTTCACATGAACGGGGCGGGGTTTACAGCATCTGACCAATCACAGACATGGACAAGTCTACTGTCAGCAGAGCGGCATGTTTTACAAAGGAAGAGCGAACTATATTAGACAAATACGAAGAAGTTAAACACTTAATCCAGACTAAAAGTAACACAGTAGAAGGAAGGACAGCTGGTGAATGAAAAACATGTCGATGTGTGAATGTGTAAATTAACAGACTTATTATTTTAACGGAACACTCAAAAGTCAGACATAGTCGTCTAGATGGGGCGGTGATATTTCAAAGTATAATAGATAGATAGATTACACTTCATTATACCATTTAGCAAAGTTGTGGCGTGTATGACTATTTCAGCCTTCTCTCAGCTGCGTCTCGTCTCCGGCGGTGTGAATCAGACTCAAGACCAAGTAAAACAAATAAATATAAAAACATAATTCAAAGCGGTAAACACCCACAGCATAAATCCAGCTGTCCTTCCTGCATCTGTCAGTTTAAACTGTGTTGTTTTTAGTCTGATTATGACTTAAACTTCTTCATATTTGTGTAATATTATCATAGATCTGCTCACCGAGCTCTGATTGGTCAGTAGGAGGTGCTGTCATACGACTTGATCTCTTATCTGGAACATAACCTGCTCCGGAGCAGGTTAGCTGTTCAACATCAGTTACCATGGCGATCTACCCCGGTAAGAAGTGAACCACCTTCGTAGGACTGAAAACCCTGAAGTTACCTCGCTAACGCCAAATCCTGCTTCGTAGAACAGACCTCTGGTGGCTGAAGGGTTACGGTGCCGACCCTGAACCGCAGCGCTCCACGTCCGACTGGAGATCTTTGTTGCATGTCATTTCACATCGCTCCCTCCTCTTGCTTCCCGTTATCGCTCTACTGTCGACACCCCAACACACACTTTCAAAAATAGTGTTTGAAGTTCACATTTGCTTTAACTGTCTTATGCTGTGCCTTATGCCGGGATGTTGTGCACACAAACACCGTAGCAGATTACTAAGAAACCAGATTACATTAAAAGTTGCCCTGTGGAGTTTTCTTGTATATAAATAAAAGTTACATCCACTAAACCTCTGTATGATACATTTCCCTTCTCATGAATGTAAAGACTGCATCATGCTTACCGCCTTTGCTGGTGCATTGCAGCATATTTTAGCAACCTGCAGATCAGTGACCGAGTATAACGTCGCCCGAGTCTGTGCGTGCATGTGGCTCCTCATGCATGTGCACGAGACAAACGAAACAGAGACCCTCACATAGAAAAGCAGCTCCATGGCGCTACTAGAGGACAAAAAAAACATTACATTTTGTTTTATTTAAAAAAACATCTAAAGGTATATCTTAAAAAAAAAATATATATATATTAATATATTAACCCCAATCTGTGTTCCATTGCTATGACTGTTTGATTTGTTGTCATTCTGCTTACCTGCTGCTTACCTGTGATAATCAGGAAACCTGCACACTGAGGGAAGAATCAGCTGAAAATGTCTGTGCTTGTTAACATTTATGGCAAATGTGAACTTCAAAACACATTTTTTTACTCTGAGTGTGAACCAGTTTAATCATATTTGTAGCTGAAGTATGATCAAATGCTATAATAAAAACACAGCCTACATTATAGAAACATTTAAAAAAAAATGGAAATAGCAAACGACAAAAAAGAAACTTTCTCGTCCTTGTTATGAGATCCTATTCATGTTTTAAAATTATATTTTTCATGTTATATATTTTTTGTTATCACGATACAACTTGTTCCATTTTAAGAACAAACTTTTCTTGTTAAAACAACATCTTTATGGAGGAGCTGCCAAATAAATGAATAAATAAATAAATGACTTGATAAAGAAATAAATATGTCATTAAATGTAGCAAAAATTATATTAAAAATAAATGTAGCCATTAATTGATAAATTGTGACATAAATTGATATTTCCATTTAATTTGCTTCTTAATTTCTTTGTATGAATTCCCTTATTCCACTTTTATTTATTTTAAATCTTTAAATTTATTTATTAATTTTTGCATTTGTTTTTTATTCATTTATTTTTTTAATATTTATTTTTAAATGCATGTTTTTATTTTTTGTATTTATTCATTTATTATTTTATTTATTTCTGCACAATTTTCCCTTTACGTTTCACCCCTTATTTATTTCCCAAACATTTATTTATGTATTCTTTTCTTTATACATTTCTTTATGCATTTCAGCCTCATTATGCAAATGAGGGGGCTGTCACTCAGTGTGTGTCATGGGGTCAGAGTGCATATATGATAGATGCAAAAATATACAAATAAATAAAAAATAAATGCAAAAATAAATAAATTAATAAATAAATGAATTAATAGAAAACAGAAGAGGAAATAAATAAGAGAATTAATAAAAAAGATAAATAAATATAGAAGCAAATTAAAACAGAAATATCCATTTATGTCACATTTTACCAATTAATTAATGGCTACATTTATTTTTAATATTAGTTTTGCGACTTTTATTGACATATTTATTTATCTATCGAGTCATTTATTTATTTATTAATTTATTTTTTATCCCTCTTGTCATATCACAAAACTTTCTCGTTATGTAAGGGATAATGTACAGCTAGCGGGTCATTGTAGTGAAAGAATCCCCTTCAGGGCGATGCTGCAGGTCTTTCATCGCCCTGAAGGGGATTCTTTCACATCAATGACCCGCTAGCTGTACATTATCCTGCTTATTACACGGCTACTTACTGAAGAAATCAATATTTTGACGCAAAAATGGTCCGCCGGAGTCCGACATCAGAGCTGCGCCCATAGCAACGGTCTGTTCTACATAGCAACGGTATGCTATACAAAAATAACAGACCGCAGAACGCCGTGATTGACCAATCAGAATCGAGTATTCAACACAGCCGTGTAATAATACACGATATTAACGCATCTCTTTAAATGTATATAATACGTCATTATAACAAGAAAAATATCCCGTTATAACGTGAATAGGGCCTCGTTAAAACAATAAAATGTTCTCTGTTGTAGCGAGGTACTGAGCAAATATTTGTCATGTTGGCAGCAGTGCTCTGCTGTGGGCTCAGGTTGGTTATTCAGGGATCCTTGTCAGGATTGGGGGCAGGTTTCTGTACCTGAAGACCTCTACTCCATGGTATGTGATCAAAAAGCACTGATGATTGAGTGTGTGTGTGTGTGTGTGTGTGTGTGTGTGTGTGTGTTTGACAAAATTCACAGTTGATTGGCACCATTTTTGCAGCAGCGTCAGTTCTGAAAATGTCCGAGCTGCTAATGCAGACAGATGTTTCTGCTGCTCTCCGCTCACTGGCTTGTTTCTCCCGGGCTGGTAGAATGGCAGTTGTGGTGAGATGGTCCTGCAAGTCCGTCCAGCCGGTCCAGCCGGTCCAGCCGGTCCAGCCGGTCCAGCCGGTCCAGCTGGCTCTGCCGACGGTCTGGTCCTCCTCTGTCCTGGGCATCAAAACAACAAGGCACTGGTAGACACTGATGCTGAAGGAGGAGGGGAGGGACAGAGTAAGAGGGGGAGGGATAATCCACACGTGGCCCGACACCCCCCCCCCCCCCCCCCTCCAGCCTCGCCCCCCCCTCCAGAACCATGTCCACCACCTCCTCCAGTGTCCTGGTGTACAATCAGCTGACAATCTGCTGTCCAATGGCCACTCAGGAAGAGGAGCCCTGCCTGCCATAATGTCCTGTGTGGCTTTGAGTGTCCGGGCTGGAGAGGATGTGAGGCGGAGATCAGTCCAGCGTGGATGTGCAACTCAAACATAAACACAAGAGTCTGTATCCCTGAAGATTGCTTGAATGAGATTTGGCACACAGTGGTACTACATTATTGGGTGTGGGGGGGGGGGTTGGTTAAACTGATCACAGTGTCCAGCAGTCTCCCTAGATCCACACTTCATTTTCTAGATCACTCACATTGTGGAGTACCTGTCATCAGACAACCAACAGAGAATATTGACAAATATATAAACAAACAAATGGACAAAAATAATCCTACGATGACTATGAGAAAAATAAACCCATTCTCTGGTGTGTTTGGAAACATTTTACCTGTGCAGAAACGCTTTAATCTGATGGATGCTCCGGGCATGATCTGTTCACTTCAAACCACTCATCTATACAGCTGGAGACAAAGGAAGGAAGAAGAGATGAACAACAGAGTGTGAAACTGAACCATAGATCACTATACAGTACAGTCTTCATCACATCTTCATCACATCCTCATCACATCCTCATCCTCCTCCTCATCACATCCTCATCCTCCTCCTCATCACATCCTCATCCTCATCACATCCTCAACATCTTCATCACATCTTCATCACATCTTCATCAGATCCTCAACATCTTCATCACATCCTCAACCTCAACATCTTCATCACATCCTCATCACATCCTCCTCACATCTTCATCACATCTTCATCACATCTTCATCACATCCTCATCACATCCTCATCACATCCTCAACATCTTCATCACATCCTCATCACATCCTCAACATCTTCATCACATCTTCATCACATCCTCATCACATCCTCAACATCTTCATCACATCCTCAATATCTTCATCACATCTTCATCACATCCTCATCACGTCCTCATCACATCCTCAACATCTTCATCACATCCTCAACATCTTCATCACATCCTCATCACATCCTCAACATCTTCATCACATCCTCATCACATCCTCAACATCTTCATCACATCCTCATCACATCCTCAACATCTTCATCACATCCTCATCACATCCTCAACATCTTCATCACATCTTCATCACATCCTCATCACATCCTCATCACATCCTCAACATCTTCATCACATCCTCATCACATCCTCAACATCTTCATCACATCCTCATCACATCCTCAACATCTTCATCACATCCTCATCACATCCTCAACATCTTCATCACATCTTCATCACATCCTCATCACATCCTCAACATCTTCATCACATCTTCATCACATCCTCATCACATCTTCATCACATCTTCATCACATCCTCATCACATCCTCAACATCTTCATCACATCCTCATCACATCCTCAACATCTTCATCACATCCTCAACATCTTCATCACATCTTCATCACATCCTCATCACATCTTCATCACATCTTCATCACATCCTCATCACATCCTCAACATCTTCATCACATCTTCATCACATCCTCAACATCTTCATCACATCTTCATCACATCCTCATCACATCCTCACCATCTTCATCAAATCCTCATCACATCCTCAACATCTTCATCACATCCTCATCACATCTTCATCACATCTTCATCACATCCTCATCATCTTCCTCATCACATTTTCATCACATCTTCATCACATCATCATCACATCCTCATCACATCCTCAACATCTTCATCACATCTTCATCACATCCTCAACCTCAACATCTTCATCACATCTTCATCACATCCTCATCAAATCCTCATCACATCTTCATCACATCCTCATCACATCCTCATCCTCATCCTCATCCTCATCACATCTTCATCATCTTCCTCATCACATCTTCATCACATCCTTATCACAGCAGTAGGTAGTAGTAAGTAAAGCTGTAGGTAGTAGGTAATAAAGCAGTAGGTAGTAGTCAGTAAAGCAGTAGGTAGTAGTCAGTAAAGCAGTGGGTAGTAGTAAGCAAAGCAGTAGGTAGTAAAGCAGTAGGTAGTAGTAAGTAAAGCAGTAGGTAATAAAGCAGTAGGTAGTAGTCAGTAAAGCAGTAGGTAGTAGTCAGTAAAGCAGTAGGTAGTAGTAAGCAAAGCAGCAGGTAGTAAAGCAGTAGGTAGTAGTAAGTAAAGCAGTAGGTAGTAGTAAGTACAGCATTAGGTAGTAAAGCAGTAGGTAGTAGTAAGTAAAGCAGTAGGTAGTAAAGCAATAGGTAGTAGAAAGTAAAGCAGTAGGTAGTAGAAAGTAAAGCAGTAGGTAGTAAAGCAGTAGTCAGTAAAGCAGTAGGTAGTAAAGCAGTAGGTAGTAGTAAGTAAAGCAGTAGGTAGTAGTAAGTAAAGCAGTAGGTAGTAAAGCAGTAGGTAGTAGTAAGTAAAGCAGTCGGTAGTAAAGCAGTCGTTAGTAAAGCAGTAGGTAGTAGTCAGTAAAGCAGAAGGTAGTAAAGCAGTAGGTAGTAGAAAGTAAAGCAGTAGGTAGTAGTCAGTAAAGCAGTTGGTAGTAAAGCAGTTGGTAGTAAAGCAGTAGGTAGTAGGTAGTAAAGCAGTCGGTAGTAAAGCAGTCGGTAGTAGTAAGTAAAGCAGTAGTCAGTAAAGCAGTCGGTAGTAAAGCAGTAGGTAGTAGAAAGTAAAGCAGTAGGTAGTAGTCAGTAAAGCAGTTGGTAGTAAAGCAGTTGGTAGTAAAGCAGTCGGTAGTAAAGCAGTAAGTAGTAGTAAGTAAAGCAGTAGTCAGTAAAGCAGTCGGTAGTAAAGCAGTAGGTAGTAGTCAGTAAAGCAGTAGGTAGTAAAGCAGTAGGTAGTAGAAAGTAAAGCAGTAGGTAGTAGTCAGTAAAGCAGTTGGTAGTAAAGCAGTAAGTAGTAAAGCAGTAGGTAGTTAAGCAGTCGGTAGTAAAGCAGTAGGTAGTAGTAAGTAAAGTAGTAGGTAGTAAAGCAGTAGTCAGTAAAGCAGTCGGTAGTAAAGCAGTAGGTAGTAGTCAGTAAAGCAGTAGGTAGTAAAGCAGTAGGTAGTAAAGCAGTAGGTAGTAGAAAGTAAAGCAGTAGGTAGTAAAGCAGTAGGTAGTAGAAAGTAAAGCAGTAGGTAGTAGTCAGTAAAGCAGTAGGTAGTAAAGCAGTAGGTAGTAAAGCAGTAGGTAGTAGAAAGTAAAGCAGTAGGTAGTAAAGCAGTAGGTAGTAGAAAGTAAAGCAGTAGGTAGTAGTCAGTAAAGCACTTGGTAGTAAAGCAGTAAGTAGTAAAGCAGTCGGTAGTAAAGCAGTCAGTAGTAGTCAGTAAAACAAGGGAAAGAAATAAAGTCATGCAGTATTTTCCTGAACAGAGCTTCGTACCCTTTATGGTAGATGCAGAGACAGGGCAGGCGAGCGATGGTGTCTCCTTGTACCAGCTCCTCCAGGCAGATTGCACATTCTCCTGCATCCTTGGTCAGGACGTCCTCTGTAAGACAACGGACACATCACACCACGGCCATCACTAAAGATTATACAGCCCATTCATCACAAAACACTGCTGCCATTAAACCCATTCTACTGTATGCTTACCTAAAAGAACATGAGATCAGCATAACAGTTTGCAGATATACAGGACTAATCCAACTTTAACATACTTCAGTTTTGTTTGTGTTTCAGTTTATTATTATTTATAATATTTTTGTACAGAGGTATGCTGCTTGAAAGTCACTGTTATACTCTATATTCTGGTATTGTCATCTTTGGTCGTGAAGTTTACGGTTAAGCAAATTTTAGGGATCTTTGTTGTTTTATTTAGTTTGATTTGATTTATTTGAAAAAGAAAAGAAAATATACTGGCCAATATATCAATTATCAGATGTTTATTACTTGTACATATTGATACTGGTATTGTCTTAAAAATCCAGAATCAAGCTGCTTCTATTTTTTTTTTTCCTACTTGAAATAGAATATTTGCAGCGAGGGGTTGAGGCTTAGGAAAGCCCACAAGGTCAAGCAGTTTATTGTATGCAGGAATTCACTGCAATCTTCCCACTAGATTATGATGACTTGTGTGCAAAGTTCATATTTGGTGCTGTGGTGGTGCTCGGGGGGGGGGGGGGGGGGGGAGAGAGCTTGTGGAGTTCCTCTGGTGACAATAAATATCCACAGCAAAATCTGACTTGACAGATGTGACTTGTTGTAAGATATGTTATGAACCGTTGTATGGGGATACGTTGACTGTACACACATTATACAGTAACAGTACAGTACAATTAATACTATGATACATGATGTAGCATATAATATCTAAAATAAAATAAAAATACCATAATACAAATTGGTAGGACTAAAGTATTGTTAAATAGTGGTATAAATAATATAAAGCAACATACATGTGTTAGATATGTCACCACTACTTATACTACTACTTCCTTAGTACACATAATACACGTGTATTGTTGTAATTGAAGCTCAGAAAAATCCAGTATGTCTCCACTACTACCTTGATATTGTTTATGCATGCTCACGGTGTAATTCTGGTATTTCCAAAATATCCCTGAAGGCAACACTAATTTGTTAGCTCACATTTTAAATGGTTTATCAGTGTTACTACTAGTACTACTACTACTACTACTGGGATGAGTGTCCACCAGGAAAACTCAGCCCCTGTATAGGCCTACCGTCTGTGTAACAGCGTGCATGTGTGTGTGTGTGTGTGTGTGTGTGTGTGTGTGTATTAGCAGTATTCATCTCTTCCTGCTATGCATAGCATTGGTCGGGGTCTAAAATGAAAGTCAGCGTGCGCACCATTAAACCCATCACCTGCAGCAAAACACACAGTCATTAGAACTGGCCTTATGTAACAGTGGATTAACCCACATAGGCCCGGAACAGCTAGTTATTATGGGCTGCAGCACATGGCATCCAGCTCAGCTGAGGGGGAAACATCATTAACGTACCGACGGCGCCGGCCGTTCGTTCAGACAGTGAAGAGACGGACAGAAAGAGAGAGGACAGTAACACTGATATACGGCGCAGATATTGGCTTTGTTAAAAAAGTTGCTGAGCATTGTTGTTCTCCACAGCACATCAGCACAAAAACACACACACACACACACACACACTGGAGGGGACAGTGAGACAGTCAGTCTGTCTGTGGGTCGGTACTGCAGGATCACATGATGCACACTGGTACCAAAAGACTTCACAATTATTGCAAAAGTAACAGCTGTAATACTACGAATACATTTGTCTGAGTGTCAAAAACACTCCAAAATGAAAATTGGTAAAGTCCAGAGGAGCCGTATGTTATTTTTTCATGTCAATAATATTTTTTTTTATGCCATTTGTGTGTGCAGGGAGTCAGCTGGCTTGGCCAGAGAAAGTCTTTAAGGCACATGTGATCAACTGGTTCTGCCAGAAAAACTTCAGCACACGTGTCCAGTGAGCAACTTTCACTGGAATGAATGAGGCGCCATCTTGTAATAAGCAAATGTTCCGATACCCGGGAGTCCGGATGTGGTTAGCCTAGCGTAGCATGACTGGAATCAAGGAGAGGTGATGAGCGTGTTTTTGAACTTGTCCCCCTGTTTCCAGTCTTTATGCTAAGCTAGGCTAATCACTTCCTGAGAGTGTCTGTGCACGTTGAAACTGATTTACTTGGCTTACTTATAGAGGTTGATGCCCAGAAACACTGCGAACACAGCAAAATAATAAAATCCAGGCAGCGGGCTGCAGAGGTCTCTGCAGATACAGACACCACCAGACACTTCCAGTGGGTCACAAGTGAGGATTGAGAGTAGGGATGTTAATAATTAACCGTTAACAGACATTAAGAATTTTAACAGATTAATGTTATCGGTTCAAAGATATATTTAAAAATAGCTAAAAAGCTGAGCAAAACTCAGAGGAGCGGCTCATCACTTTAAGGAGAGTAGCTGGTCCACCTTAACAACCCACCTTAAGAGAATCTGAGCTGGTGTTGATACAGGAAGTTGGCTTGGCTTGGAGGAGTTGTAGCATTTATTCACCGACAAATAAACTGTACACACACTGCACTGCTACATTCACAGCTACAACGCCACCGACAACCCCACACTCACACGGTCTGTCGGACACTCGCTATCGTTACGCCGGGCAGACAAGCAGATGACAACCTCACAGCTAAACTAACTAACTAAATGGTGCGGTGGAGACTTACTGGGACACTACACGCAGCGTCGTGGCTGCTACAGTAACTCTTCCTGACGGGTGAACCGGGGACTCAGTTGTCTGTTGTGCTAATACACTGCAGCTGGTGATAAATGATAGATTTAACCTGTTTGTCGTTGCAGCTGGGCGGCTTGTTAGGCACTAGGGATGCTAATTTTGAAAAATGTTCTTAACCGATAACCGACCCTCGTTAACCAATTATTAACCGACAAGATTAGTGCCTCGCATGCAGCGGTGCTCCAGCTGCAGCGTATGAGCACAACAGACAACTGAGTCCCCAGTTCACCCGTCAGGAGAGCGTTAACTTAGCAGCCACGGTGCTGCGTGTAGTGTCGCGGACATGCAGCACTTTCCCAGTAAAAGTCTCCACCGCACATTTAGTTTAGTTTAGCAGGTTGTCAGCTGTGTGTCTGCCCGGATTAACGATAGCAATTGTCCAACAAACAGTGTGTGTTTGTGCTACGTTAGCATCTGTAGCTCTGCTGGTAGCTTCGTACTCACCATTGTCACACACGTAGTCTGTGTAGCGCGGCGTAACTTCAGCGGGTGTCCGACAGACCGTGTGTGTGTGGCGGCGGTGAATGTGTGTGTTGTCGGTGGTGTTGTAGCTGTGAACGTAGGTGTAGCAGACAGTGTGTGTACAGTTTATTTGTCGGTGAATAAATGCTACGAGGCTACAACTCCTCCGCTCAAGCGAGCTATACACGGGAGCCAACATCCTGTATCTGTAACGCTGGCTCAGACTCTCTTAAGGTGGACTGTTAAGGTGGACCAGCTTTTCTCCTTTAAGTGACGAGTTTTTCTCAGCTTCTTAACTAATTATTAACATTTCTTTTAGCCGTTTTAACCGATAGCGTTAATCGGTTAGGATGTTTAATGTTGGTTAAACGGTTAATTATTAACATCCCTATTAGGCACTAAAAATAGCACCGCTGCATGCGACGCACTAATCTTGTCAGTTAACGGTTAATTATCGGTTAACGAGGGTCGGTAATTGGTTAGAAAATAAATTCTAAATTAGCATCCCTAATTGAGAGGGATTGTTTTTGTTTGAGTCTATACAGAGTGTCATGTATCTGCTGGTTCCTTTATTAGAAAAAAAAAAAACATTTTGGCAACCCTAATAAGTAGCCAGACATCAGTTGAAAAATGTCTCGCTGACCTTTGACCTCTGTAATGACCCCAGGAAAGAGTTGCTTTTACTGCAGCAGGCTGACATCTGCGCTGTTGTTTCTCTGTCGATGGTGTTTACTAGAATGACCGACTTGGCTCTGACGGTGTCACCAGTCTTTTCCACAGCAGGTCATGAATGTGAAACAGGGTCATGAAGTCGGTTCTATGGGAACACACACAGACGGGGGGAGCTGTGATGTTATGTACACATGACAGCTGTTGTTTGTGTGTGTGTGTCTGTCATGAACCAGCGGTGGATATATTTAGGGACCAAAGGTTTATGTGTGTGTGTGTGAAAATAAACAGTATTTCAAGGTCAAACCACACTCATATTGACGTGATGTGTGGGGAATTTGCACCTATATCATTTCCTGTTCCCAGCAGCATCATTCTGATTGGCTGTGTCAATCATTATCAAATTATGTCAGGGGCAGATTGCCCCCTTGTAAGTTCTTCGGTGGCAAAAATACATTTTTATATATCTGTTCTGACTAATAACAATGACGCAGTTAAAAGGGGACAAATCATGAAAAACCTACCAATCCACAAACTGTGAAATAAGACAACCTAGTCAGCTGTTCGTGGGCTGCCGAGATCAGAAAACTGGATTCAACAAGAACGTTAGTTTCCAGATCTGGCGAGAGAAAGGCCTCGAACTCAATTAACTTTCTGCCAATTTAGTGTCCGAATGTTCAGAAGATATGTCGCTTGGGAAAAATGGGTCCAATATTTACTTTGGTGACTATGGAGCGAAAGAATCATAATGTGAAAAAAAAGTTACAGTGTGTCTACACGTTCACTTCTCTCATTGGAGTTAATAAACTCAGAACATGCCGCTAGTCTCCTAAAGGGGCGGTGCAGTGGCCAAACCCACATGACACAGATACAGATAACTGACTCTCTGTGCACCATCTCTTTTCTGAACTGTCTCTGGAACTACCCAAACCCCCAGGAAGAGCGCCGGTCGTCGATCCCAACTTTCGTAGCGGCCAAACGGCGGTACTGCAACTTCTGTGTCCGTCACGTGATGCCATTGGGCCCAAAAAGACTTTTTCCCATAGACTTACATTGGGAAAGAGACATCTGTAACTCAGAGGATCATTTTTTTTGAGGTAAATAAACTCCCCAGTATGAACACTCTAATAGTCCTTATTTAAATCATTAAGTTTTTAAAGTTGTAAAACGCACTAATAGCTGAATCCAGAGTTATTTCCCTTCCTCCGTTCATGTGAATGAGACCCAGACCGAGGCTGGAGCGCAAGCCGTGACGACGGCGTGACGTTAGGACCCCGTGACCGAGTCATGTGACCGAGCGGACGCCACTGCGCCAATCATCTCGGACGCTACTCAGCCAAGATCCGGGTACTTTTCCAGATGGAAGTCGAGCCATTTAGACTTCATGCTCCACTGAGCAACTCTCATAGGAATGAACGGAGCCCCGCCTCCAACGCTGGATCCAGTTCTCTTTATACATCCATGAGCTCGCTTGAGCGGTGCAGAGTGGAGGAGTTGTAGCATTTATTCACCGACAAATAAACTGTACACACACTGTCTGCTACACCTACATTCACAGCTATAACGCCACCGACAACCTCACACTCACCGCCGCCACACACACACGGACACTCGTTAAAGATTCGCTGCACTGACAACCTACTAAACTAAATGTGCGGTGGAGACTTTTACTGGGAAAGAAGCTGCATGTCCGCGACACTACACGCAGCACCGTGGCTGCTAAGTTAACGCTCCCGGACGGGTGAACTGGGGACTCAGTTGTCTGTTGTGCTCATACACTGCAGCTGGTGCACCGCTGCATGCGAGGCACAAATCTTGTCGGTTAACGGTTAATAATCGGTTAAGAAAATTGTTCAAAATCAGCATCCCTAGCGGTAACGTGAGCCACCGGTAGCAAAACCGTGGTACCGCCAGCCGCCGTCTGACTTCCTGTTGCTCCTAAAGTAGTGTTATTATAGTAAGGATGGCCTCTGAGCGAGGCGAACGGCGTTACCACTGTTTTGCACTTGGCGGCTCACGTTACCTCAGTCTTGGAAAGGGAGGAGTGAGCGAAGGGGTATTCGGTTGGTTGCAATGTGCAACCACACCATTAGATGCCACTAAATCCTGCACATTGTGTCTTTAAAGGTGAAGTCAAGTTCAAGTATGAACCTACAAATGAGAACAATATGTCCCCTTTAAAACTCGACCAACATATTAAGATTAGACGAGAAACATTAGTCAATGTGATGCTGCTTGCAAAAAAGACTTGATATATTGCACAAGCTGGCGAGTGTGTGTGTGTGTGTGTTATAGTGGAGGGCAGTCCTTGGAGGGCTAAAAGCAAACAACTGAGAGGAACATAAACATGCTGATTACAGACCTTCAGGGTCATATGAGTCAATGTGTGTGTGTGTGTGTGTGTGTGTGTGTGTGTGTGTTTGTGTGTTAAGCATGCAGGCAGACAGCAGGAAGGCCTGAGCGACTGATTATCTTATTAGAACGGCCACAAACACCACAGAGCAGCTGTGATCACTGGGCTAAGTGACCATGATGTGGGGACAGTGACACACATTCACTCTGGTAAACAAGTTAACATGAAGTGTTGTTTGTTAGGCCTCGTCTTTACACCTCATCCACCTATTTAAAGACAGTTTAAGGTGGAAGTGAATCAGTCACTAAATGGTTTTCCACTCTAATGAAGTATTATATAACAAACATGACAAATGTCAGCATTTAAAAGAAAAAGAATAAGATCTGTGTCATCTTTTCGTTGCAAGAGCGCCGCCATGTTGCAGTACTCTAGTCTGTGACGTCACCAGGTTGGTCGGCTCGGCTGAGTTACACAGATACAACGGTAGAGACCGTGAAAGACGGAGGAGACACAGGACAGAAGAAAACAAAAGAGGGGACACTGTTGTATTGCTCCTGGATGTAAAGATGAGTTTTACAAAGTTAAAAACAAGAACAAAACAGTCTGTTTCATAAACTGACGCTGAAACGGAGATCAGTAACGTTACTGCAACGCTGGCTTGTGGAGCTGAAAGAGTCCTCAGACAAGACCTGAGTCCAGCTGACTGTCTCTCCATCTCCCATCCTATCCCCAGGGTCGCTAAGAAAATAAACGCCAAAAGCACTACTTTATTCTGAAGCCCACGTTATAGCGTTTGTTTACTAATCTGCCGGTAGCTTCTGCTAGCTACCGGCTCGGTTTACTTTGTGACGGTAGTTTTGGTATGCTAATGTTGAGCCAGGTGATCAGAGAGAGGAGAGGACGGGAGATGGAGAGACAGTCAGCTGGACTCAGGTCCTGTCTGAGGACTCTTTCAGCTCCACTAGCCAGCGTTGCAGTAACGTTACTGATCTCCGTTTCAGTGTCAGTTTATGAAACAGACTGTTGTGTTCTTGTTTTTAACATTGTAAAACTCATCTTTACATCCAGGAGCAATACAACAGTGTCCCCTCTTTTGTTTTCTTCTGTCCTGTGTCTCCTCAGTCTCCGTCTTTCACGGTCTCTACCGTTGTATCTGTGTAACTCAGCCGAGCCGACCAACCTGGTGACGTCACAGACTAGAGTACTGCAACATAGCGGCGCTCTTGCCACGAAAAGATGACACAGATCTTATTTTTTTCTTTTAAATGTTGATATTTGTCATGTTTGTTATATAATACTTCATTAGAGTGGAAATCCATTTAGTGACTGATTCACTTCCACTTTAAAGGACTCATCAGGGGACATGTACTGTATATAGCGATGGTAAAAGACCTGTTGGAGGGCACAAAGGAGGTCGGCTCCAAATGGTTTATTTCTCTTTCTCTAGTAAAGCAATGCTTTGAGCCCCTAGATTTCAAATCTATGAGACAATCTAAGAAGCTGAAGGGAAATGTGGAGGAAAGCGTGCATAAGTATAAGTTGAAATGTTGTTCAGAGCTCAGAGCACTGAGTCATATTGCAGAGAGAAATCACTCAAGACATTTTCTCAAACACACATATGACATGGACACAGCAGAGAAGCAGCTGTCTTCTGTTCCGTGTTCATTTTCCTTGATGGTTTCCAGTCAAGAAAAGAGGTTTCACTGCTGTCATGTTTCTTTACAGACACAGGGAGGAAAAGTAGGTCATCCCTGCTGAGAGGGGAACGCAGGGTGAGGTGATTTCTAATGAATGATCTTAAAACAGTCCCCACAAGTCCCATCTGATTCATTCATCACATACTACTTCTTTATTGTCACTGCCTGGTTACATCTCTGTATATATAAACTTCTGCACTATTTCATTCTTGTTATACTACTTTATATTGTATGAGCAATGTTGGAGGGAGCCTGAGAACAAAGAGTCGGCTGTCACATCATCATCAGTGCTGATTTCTGAGGACGTGCACAAACAACGTATTCTGCCTATGCTGTAATTAAGTATGCTGATTCAGCATTGTATCCCTATAACACTGTCAGACACTCACGATGGACAGTTTGAAAAAAAAAAAAAAAGATAAAAACTGATGCTGCAGAGCCAGAGATCTAATCTTTTTTATGACATGCGTTCTTCTTCCCTGTCAAAACCCGGTGCCGAATGGGAGACGATACACCTGAACTCATATAATTTCATAATGCTACCTCTGATTGATCCCAGCTTTGGTGTGGTAGTGGACAGGGGGTTCCTCTACATGTGTGAAGAAACGGAACCTGAATATATTGATGCATTGAGGAAATACAGTACTACAAACACATACATACAATAAGCGAAAATATCAAATATGAAGGTCTATGATGAATGTATTCATTTACTTTTAGGCAGCTTTGGCTGGGATTGTTCCAGAAACACCAATCGGGGTTTGCTGGAAAGGTATGACTGTGCTGAATCCAGCAATATATGATATGTAAGTGCAGCAGGTATGAACAGTGGTCTACATTAAGTACTCTGCGGGCCCCTTGCTTGACTCTGAGCTGCCTGGCTCTATCCCACAGACGCTAAGCAGCCTCCAGCGAGCCTCGCTGTGCTCTGCTCCTCCGACAGACAACCAGAGGGAGGTCGGGGGGGTTGGTCTGCTCGCGGTCTTGTAGAGCTTCTACACTCTGTAAATGTTGTAGCAAATTTTTGATTTGCTATATTCAAATCTGCACGGTGGATTTATTGTCTCAAAAATTCCCAGATGTGAATTTAATGATGAAAACCGGGTCGCCTACCTTCAGACTGCAGGAACAAAAGCACTCCTCCCGGGCCTGTCTAGTTCTCTGGTTAGCATCATAGCTAGGCTACCTACCGTTAGCCTTTAGAAGCCAAATATTTGTGTGTGCATCAGAAATATATTTGTGAACCTTATTTTTTTATATGTGGATTTGTTTTACATTTATATAGAATGATAACTGTTTTTGTGTGCATTGTAGTATATTTTTGTAGAGAGAGTCATTTATATATAAATCACAAAACACATTTCTGAATCCTTCTGTGTGCATTCATTAATACTGAGACTGATCTGACTCCATACAATATTTGCATATTTTAAGGGATCTTTATCAAATATTTTTTTGTTGTGCTTTTATACTTAAAGTCAAATATTTGGCTGAACTTTCAAATATCAACATCAGGTTCAGATGTAACACATAAGTTCTACTGTATAAAAAGCAGAAGCAGACCAAAGGGCCATATACTTTACTTTTGAGTATATGTGAGAACTGACTCAGAAATCTGTAAAATCACCAATAAACCCTGAATGTGTCATGCTGCCTGTAACTGATACACACCAGCCCATATTTAGAGTTGGCTCTCAGGAGCAAAGTGCAGAAAAGTTAGTGGAATAATGTGCACCAGTCACATTAACCATGGTTGTGATGTCATTAAACACATAAGAGTATAGCAGATCATTGATAAATAAAGAAGGAGCTGCCTCCAGGAAACCGCAGTGTTATTCTTCAGAAAGATTACACAGGGAAGCAAACAGAGGATCAAGTTACATAACCAGAAAGCTGGGAGTCTCTAGCTTCATGAGAAAGTTTAGTCATTTTTTGAACAGTGATGATCATCTCTAGGATAATTAGAAGCCCATTGGAGGGAGGAAAATGTCATTACACATCTGCATATGTTCTTTTTGTGACATTTTTTATAATATTTCTATCACTTTTTATTTGTTTCAGTGCGACAGCACTTATTGTTTTGCACACCTTCATAATACAGTGAAATATTATAGTTTATTGTTCGTTTTATTTGACATATCGTTAACACAATAATAAACGCAAATTAGTTTTAACGCCACTAATTTCTTTAACGCATTAACGCAACTTGTGATTTTTAGGTTGTAGCGAACTCAGTTTTAAAGCTAGAGTGAAGATACTGATATCATATGAAACTAGAAAACCTGATGAATCCATTGGTAACAAACTGAGGTTGCATTGAGTTACAGTATGATGCATTCAAGCTCTACGCAGTAAAATTGAGTATTGGACGAAGGTAAATTATAATGTTATCATGATGTGTTCAATTGTAATCTTGTAAAATTTTTAGGGCTGTCAAATTTAACGTGATAATAACGTGTTGACGCAAATTCGTTTTAACACCACCAATTTCTTGAACGCATTAACGCAACTTGTGATTTTTTTGTAGTAGAGGGCTCAGTTTTAAAGCTAGAGTGAAGATACTGGTATCATATGAAACTAGAAAACCTAAAGAATCCATCGGTACCCACCAGGTCATACTAGCTTGTCCTGAAGGAGGTTAAATAACGCTCTCAACTTGCGCTACATTTTCGCGAGGAAAAACTTGCATATCCATTTTCAAAGGGGTCCCTTGACCTCTGACCTCAAGATATGTCAATGTAAATGATTTCTATGGGTACCCACGAGTCTCCCCTTTACAGACATGCCCACTTTATGATAATCACATGCAGTTTGGGGCAAGTCATAGTCAAGTCAGCACATTATATTTGTAAAGTTAAAAAGGAACAGAGTCCTACCGTTATATGTCACTCTGGGTTTGGTTAAGCACAAGACCAGGTGAAGATCCATCTCATCTGAGGACACAAACTTGGAGCACACGGGGCACTTGAAGCCTGCAGGAAAGAAAGGAAACACACAAGCAATGAGTAAGAGAAGAATACTCTCAGTGGAACAGGTGGAAGGTGGAATATGAGGGAAACTTCCTGTTTCCTATCAGAGTTAAACTGAATCTAAGGCTGATACGACAATAAAGTGGCAAACAGAGTTCTCACGTTGTTTTCTCTTCTCTGCAGCACCTTTTATTACCCAACCAGACACAACTGTTAACAGCAGCTAATGTTATTGAAGTAGATTACTATTGTGTTATATCAAACAGTGACAATAGGAAAACAGACACTTATTTAGTTTAGAATGAACCTGACTATTATGTTTAAGATATAATCCTTTAGAGCTGCATTACATCATGCCCCGTTTTCTATACTATTTATTTATGGTTGGCATTTTTCAGCAATAGCCATTTAATGTATTCAGAGTATGCAGAGTCCGCCATTCCCACACAGGATTCAAATTCGGGTCAATTGTGTTTAAATGAATTTGTTTTGATGAAAGCTCCGTCAGCTATTCTACATTTTACATGGCGATAATGTCGAGCATAGTGGGCTCTGGGAAGTTTTCACAAATATCAAAACTTCATGCATAATACAAAGTAAAAATTAACCTTGTGTTTGAGACCTATTTTGTCTAGTACTAGTACTTTAATAGTACAGGAGTTGGACAATAGTTAATCTCTATAAACAGATTCTGCATTCATACGCAGCGTTGTAGTACTCAAGATCGGTCTTGGTCTCGAGACCGATCTGAAGACCACTTTTTGAAGGTCTCGGTTATGCTTGGGCAGTATCCATATTTTCATTACGGGGGGGGGTTGCTGCCTGTCACTAAAATAGCTGGTCCACTTTAAAAGCCACCAGCCCACCTTAAGAGCCTAAGCGGAAGTTGTGGCACTTCCCTTAAATCAGCAGCAGGTGGCAAGCAAGCCACGGGACTTGTAGCATTTATTCACAAACAAATAGCCTAAACTATACAGTACTATACTATAGTGTGAGTTTACAGGTCAAAGCAGCATTCTGAGTAAGTTATTAATAACTTACAGAAACATTGCCTGCAATAGTCCACCTTCTCTTCCCCCCTCTCTCTCAAACACACACACTAGCCGTGATGGCGGCACGTCATTTTAACACATTCTGTGCCAGTGCCACCACCACTTCATCAACTAGAATGGCACTCGGTGAGCGCAGACCTCCGCCAAGGTGCCCGAGTACGATTGCTCCCCCTCCTCTCCGTTCAGCTTGCGCCATCATCCACGTGTATTTTTGTTTATGTTGAGATCAGCTGTACGTAGCGGAGCATCGTAAAACACTTCATTCAAACTGGACAGAAACAAAATAATACTCATCTAAATGATGATCCAAACACTATCCTCCCTAAAGGTTTGCAAATCCTTCAGATTCCACTGACATCACCGAGCCCTTTGTCAAAGATTACCCTCATAGCAACCTTCATCCATCAGCTCTGCAGAACGTCACATTATCTCTGACAGGTGACAGACGTGTGTGTGAAGCTTTCTACAATGGTAAAATCCATCCACATGCTGTGATACTGATGGGATAAAATAGATTAGTGCAGCCAGAAACAGGCGATCCACTGCTTGTCTGACCCATTTAAGTGAATCATAACGCACACAGGATGCATCTCTCATGATCTCCTGGCCATCTGCTGACAATTAGGAAGGTGTAGTCTAGGTGTATTTATCTGAAAGAGGGATGAGGATGAATTCCAGCTCTGCACGACTCCACAAGTCATTCTGAAAAACGCTAAAAGCTGAAGCTGTGAGGCCGCGGTGACTCATCCAGTAAACTGTATGGAACGTTCACTCCAGGAAATCAAGTTGCTGCTGTCCTCATGCATGTGTGTCTGAGGTCATACCTGCTCTTGGCATGCATTAAAACACCTCGTAAAAGTATGTTTCACTCACATAGGCTGGAACATGTACACATAAATGAAAAAAAAGGTGTTATTTCTAACCCTGGAGCAGCGTATATCTTTCAGTTTCCTCTTATTTGTATTGCCCAACAGCAATGCAAACTCTGCTGCTGCATGTGGATTCATATCCACAGAACTGATGAAAACAAACAGTGAATAAAAACAACAACGTGGCGTGATCTGAAACATCTGCTGCCTTGAGGCGCAAATACGGAAAGTTGCTGAAGAAAGGTGGAAATGTTTGGATGATGAGGCAACAGAAAAATATTTAAAACTTTTCTTTTTCTTCATGCAAACAAACCAAAAAACCCTCATCTGATGAGGAAAATCATCATTGTGCTCTGATAAAAGCCATGAGGAAAAAAAAACATGTTGATGGTCAAAAAGATCCTTTCACTTGCTTGGAGAGAACAGTGCGTCCTTTCTTACAGTTTTTGGTTTCAGTAAGAAGAGGAAGAACAAAAGAGGAAGAGCCAGAAGTATGGCACTGTTTTAAGAAAAGCTGGATGTTTTTTGTGGTTCTGTTTCAGATACTTGTTCATTTGGCCGCAAACAATTTCCTTTAGTTCCTGAAAACATGAGATTTAGGAGACACGATTGTTGCTCAACGTCAGTGATATGCAGCACAACTCATGTTGCATTGTGCAATATTGTTATACTTGCAGTTACCTTATAGTGGGGGAGAGGCTTGTGTGTCTCAAAGACTCCAACAGCTCGGCTGGGAGCTTGGTTTGGTCTCAGATGAAGGACAGCACTATGGTCCCCCAAGATAAGGGCTTAGCACGGTTCTTGCACTAGACTGGGCATCATCTGCTCTGTGGCTATACGTGCTTACTGTCCACAACGATTAATGTGCACATTAGGGATGTCATGATACCAGAAATTCGATGATTCTCTGCACCCAATTCGATATCACGGTAAACAAAAAAAAATGACTTCAACATACACTCAAAAAAACCCATTTTTAGTTCAAATCAGTCGCTTAAAATAGGTAATCGTCATTAATCTCACCTTTTTTTTTTATCTATTCAAAATATTGTACCTCAAATATCAAGTATTTAATACTCTTATAAACATGGGAGTGGGCAAATATGGTTGCTTTATGCAAATATATGTATATAGCTATTGTTGGAAATCAATAAACAACACAAAACAATGACAGATATTGTCCAGAAACCCTCACAGGTACTGCATTTAGCATAAAACAATATGCTCAGATCATAACATGGCAAACTGCAGCCCAACAGGCAACAACAGCTGTCAGTGTGTCAGTGTGCTGACTTCACTATGACTTGCCCCAAACTGCATGTGATTATCATAAAGTGGGCATGTCTGTTTGGAGTGTTATTTAACCTCCTTCACGACAAGCTAGTATGACATGGTTGGTACCAATGGATTCCTCAGGTCTTCTAGTTTCATATAATACCAGTATCTTCACTCTGGCTTTAAAACTGAGCCCGCTACAACCTAAAAGTCACAAGCTGTGTTAATGCGTTCAAGAAATTGGTGGTGTTAAAACTAATTTGCGTTAACGTGTTATTATCACTTTAACTTTGACAGCCCTAAAAATTTTACAAGATTACAATTGAACACATCATGATAACATTATAATTTACCTTCGTCCAATACTCAACTTTTCTGCATAGAGCTTGAATGCATCATACTGTAACTCAATGCAACCTCAGCTTGTTAGCTGTTAGCTCTGTTATTTAGCAAAGCAGGATTGTGCTGCTAACAGCTAACGTTAACTAGCTCTCAATGTCAACACAAATTTGTTGTTCACAGTGTAGCATTATCAGGGAAATGATCTATCGTCCCCGGGATGACGTGACGCTGTTAGTCTCGATCCCTGATCCCCAATACCTGCAGCACCTGTGGTACTGTAGAAAAGCGAGCACCGCTTTGTTTTCAGAATTTTGGCATCGATTTGGTACCAAAGTATCGGTTCTTGTGACATCCAAAGTGTACATATTTACGCGTTTGTCATTGATGTCCAACATTGTGAAGGGTGCTGTGGACAAATCTACACCAAGCACATGGACGGCCACTGTTGAAGTCTACAAAAGCAGGATGAGCTGCACGTAATGTCACTTTGTTAAAGCTTTTACAGTGGCTGCGTGTCGCATGTGTGTTGCTGATTTCTTCTACTTGCGTCCTCGTTGCATTGGCTATTTGTTTACCGGTGTGTTTTTGAAGGAGGTGGATGAGGAAGTGATTGGGTCATGTCTACTGCAGACCAAAGAGCCTGTCATCAACAAGAGGATGGGTGCAGTTGGCATGGCAGCAGATGTGGTTTTTCCGCAGTTGAAGAGGCTTGTAATTGTGAAGGTTTGCTGTTGTGCACGCAAGATTGAGAAGACAGGTGCTAGAACCATACAGTGAGCCTTTGGGCATCAGGCACAGTGTTAACGCCACCCAGTAAAAAACTCCCATTATCGAAAATAAACAGAGCTGCCTAACAAGCATCAGGCCTTCAGTAGATTCTCCTCACTCAAGAGAACCTCTCGAGTAAATGTATCCCAAACCCTGGTGAACGCCTGCTGGAAGCCAGGGATGCAAATGAGAGTCTACTTGGGCCGAAAAACCACGAGTGATAGAACTGCTCTCGTTGGGTTCCGTTAGCCAGAAGAAAACCGAGGGGGGGGGGGACCAGAACTGAACTGGCACAGAACTGTGACAGACAAGCTAGCCAAGATGAACTTAAGTTGGGTTAAGGCTCAACATCTGAGGCTCAACATCTTGCCAAGGAAAGGGATCAATGGAAGGAGCTTACAGTGGCCTTATTTGACACGGGGGACGAAGAGAATTAAGTGAGCAAGTTATCTCCACATTAGGCCAAATAAACAGGAAGTATGCTGACACGAATGGCATGGAGTCAGTTTGAAACAAGTTTCGCATCTCATATCAAGCCTTATTGCAAACACACATACTGTAAATGCATCGTCTGCTAGTCTGCTGTGTAATAATTGGTGGTGCTCCATAGTGATTGGTTGTACTAACAATGTGGTCAGCCCTTCATTGGTTTGGTTAAGTGAGTAAAAACATTTGGAAAGATGCATCTGAAGACTTAAACTGGTGGAAATCCAACATAGAGTACGTTGATGTTCCCAGAGGTGAATCTGTGAAGAAAGCTCGGTTGTTTCATCCAACATCCACTTATGGATTGCTATTTTTTTTTTTTTTTACGATTTTTAAAATACATTTTTATAATGCCAGGATCAATAGATTTGCTTCATTTGAGTCTAGCGCTAGAAGGAAATTACCGCTTTTATTGTTGTAGTCTGAGTAACATGACGTCATATCCGTTCCGTATCCGTCAACCAAAACAAACCACAGCGAGCTGAAACGAGAGAGCAGAAAACGTTGGAGGGTCGTCGTGGATACGACCTGCACCCTCACATCCAGTAAAGGATGGAAACACTTTGGGTTTCACACATTGCAGGAAAAGCAGAGCTAGACACCACGGCTAAAGCTGCATGCTAACTCTGTCACGGACAGGAAACGTTATCGTATCGCGGTAACGTGCGGTCGAGTCGGTCGTCACTCACATCTCCGTGGTCAAATCGTCCGATGCTACAACTGTAGAGCACCCATATACTGACAGAGCTATAGACGGACTTGGAGAAGTTAGAGGAAGTAGACATGTGTGACTACGTCCGGTTTTCAAAATAAGGTGTTAACAAAGGGAACTGAATATACAAAATACATATATGGAAATAAGATTGATTGGATTATATTCACCAGAAGTATAAAACATGTCGCTTATGAATTAAAAGAGAAAATACCACTAATCTGTGAGGGAAATGTCTTTATTCTTTGATTTTTAGGTTGCTGGAAAAAAAAATAAAAAACATAATGCCTGACAATGACTGATATATTTGACTTCAGGACATCTACATGCTGAAAATCAAAAGTTTTTACTGTATCAATGTAGAGATTTTCCAAAGTAAAAGTCCCTAGAAGTTTATGATTTAAGTTTTTCTCATGGTCTAGTGTTAAAAAAAGTTAAAAAAAAAATACAATAAATAGTAATATTGAATTGCAATACTTAAAAATCACAACACATATCGAATCGGCACCCAAGTATCGTGATAGTATCTAATCAGGAGATAGGTGTATCGTCCCAGCCCTAGTCCTGGGACAGTTGATGTAATTTCAGCATCTGATTTGTGCGTGTCTGGAGCTCATTGCGTTAAGTTGGGTGCGTTTTATATTTGCTGTAAATCATGGCCACTGACACCCTGATTAACAATGCTGATAAAAAGTCTTAGAGGTCATAGAATACTAAAAAGCTGGGTGAGTCCTAAATGGCACTTTTCCTGTTACATGTCTACATGGCAGTGCAGACTGCTGATGATTCTTTTATTTTCCACTGGGGAAGTTACACAATATGATACTGTCAAGAAGGTCATCTCCTAGTTAATGACAGTCATAGTCTCTCTTCTCACATCCAAGTATGACGGTTACTGGCAGTGACCAGGCAATTCCATCTCTGGACAGACTGAAAGAACACTGACTTAACAACCAAAAGAATTTGATTCTGCATAATAATGAATGAGACGAGGTTTTGCCACAAGGCAGCTGGGTGTGTTATACGGCTGGCTCTAGTTCAACCTCTGCTGCCGTAGACATTGTCCTTTCAGAGTTAAATTATTTGCATCATGTTTGATGCCTCCGAAACAAGACAAGAAACAGCCATGTTAGCAGCTCTGTGGGGACATACTAAGGTCTCTCTTAACGACGATGTTTACACATCAGAGTTCTACTGAGTGAAACATGACTCCCAATTTAGCAGAGGAACTCTCAGTAATATAGAAAAAGTCTTTTTTCTCAGGTTACAAACTAGGGATGTTAATAATTAATCGTTTAACCGACATTAAGCATTTTAACCGATTAACGCTATCGGTTAAAACGGTTAAAAGAAATGTTAATAATTAATTAAGAAGCTGAGAAAAACTCGTCACTTAAAGGAGAAAAGCTGGTCCACCTTAACAGTCCACCTTAAGAGAGTCTGAGCCAGCGTTACAGCTACAGGAAGTTGGCTCCCGTCTATAGCTCGCTTGAGCAGAGGAGTTGTAGCCTCGTAGCATTTATTCACCGACAAATAAACTGTACACACACTGTCTGCTACACCTACGTTCACAGCAACAACGCCACCTACAACACACACACGGTCTGTCGGAAACTCGCTGAAGTTACGCTGCGCTGACAGACCGTATGTGTGTGACCACGGGGAGCACGAAGCTACCATTAGAGCTACAGATGCTAACGTAGCACAAACACACACTGTTTGTTGGACAATCGCTATCGTTAATCTGGGCAGACACACAGCTGACAACCTGCTAAACTAAACTAAATGTGCGGTGGAGACTTTTATTGGGAAAGTGGCTGCATGTTCGCGACACTACCGAGGCATCGTGGCTGCTAAGTTAACACTCCCAGACGGTGAACTGGGGACTGTCTGTTGTGCTCATACGCTGCAGCTGCATGTGAGGCAAAAATCTTGTCGGTTAACGGTTAATAATCGGTTAACGAGGGTCGGTTATCGGTTAAGAAAATTATTCAAAATTAGCATCCCTATAACAAACATTATCAGTGTCTGATTGACGCACTATAGCTCTTCGGAGAGAGATGTTCCTCTTGAGTTTCAACGGACTGCTCCGACACAAAATTAAGTTATTTATCGAACAAAAAATGTGGCAAACAGTGTGGCTAATCAACTTAGTCAGGAAATGACTCAAATAAATATGAAATATCATATAATGGTTAAATAGACTGGAGGGGGCCTTAAAGCTCATTTATCTACACTTATTAGACGGCGTTTCTTGAATACTCGATTCTGATTGGTCAATCACGGCATTCTGCGGTCTGTTATTTCTTTACAGCAGACCATTGCTATGTATAACAGACCGTTGCTATGTATAACAGACCGTTGCTACGTATAACAGACCGTTGCTACGTATAGCAGACTGTTGCTACGTATAGCAGACCGTTGCTACGTATAGCAGACCGTTGCTACGTATAACAGACCGTTGCTACGTATAACAGCTGTTGCTATGTATAACAGACCGTTGCTATGTATAACAGACCGTTGCTACGTATAGCAGACTGTTGCTACGTATAGCAGACTGTTGCTACGTATAGCAGACCGTTGCTACGTATAACAGACCGTTGCTACGTATAACAGCTGTTGCTATGTATAACAGACCGTTGCTACGTATAACAGCTGTTGCTAAGTATAACAGACCGTTGCTACGTATAACAGACCGTTGCTAAGTATAACAGACCGTTGCTACGTATAACAGACCATTGCTATGTATAACAGACCGTTGCTATGGGCGCAGTTCTGATATCGGACTCTGGAGGACTGTTTTTGTTTTAATTTTTTGATTTCTTCAGTAAGTAGCCGTGTAATAAGCGGGATAATGTACAGCGAGCCGGTCATTGTTGTGAAAGAATCCCCTTAGAATTCGTTTCTACTTTGGCAAACTCCACCACAAATTGACAGTCACTGGAGTGGCTCCTAAAATCAATTATTTTCTCCTGCATCCTCTTCTCTGTGCTGACAAAGACCAATGTGACACAAACACAGTTAAAGTTCTCCTGAAAGAGCTGCAAGCAAGCCAAACAGCTTCACGACTTTACACACTGTTAACCACAACTCTCCACAGTTTGGACTGTATAAGCACCGTGTCACTGCTCCCCATCTAATCTGCTGTTTGGAGAGCATCCCAGAGTACCGCGTTCATTATCCACTGACCTTAAATCAGCTCCCCCTCCACCTGAATCAGCACATCCTGGACTCCATGCTATTAAATGGGATTTATGAATCATCATTTAATCGATCAGTTCGCTGATCATCGACAAACCTGGCTGCACCCCATCGCACAACACGGGCATTTTAATTCCCACTTTATTTTTTTACAAAGGTAGGCAAATTCTCAAGTTGAAAATTGCCCGAGATAGTAGAAGGTGAGTGTTTTAGAGGGCGGGCATCAATCAGGACGAGCTAAATAACCTTGTCTGTTTCTGCAGAGCTTCTCTCGGCCATGTGTGCTGACAGTTTGGGAAACGAGAGCAGCATTCAGACTCTGAAACTGAAGAGGAAACTGAGGTTCTTGTCCAGGAAGTCACAAGGAAGGACAAAACATGTTAACACCGTTACTATTTTTAGGTAGTGCCAATGAATTATTCTTTTAGTTTTCTGACACTGATTTAGATTAATGGTATTTTATCCTCTGAACCACCAGTTAAAATCAAACATAAGGTTTTCCTTTAGACCAGGGGTCAGCAACCTGCAGCTCTTTAGGATTTTTAGAAAAATTAGTGGAAATGAATAACTGTTTTTTTGTTTACATTTTCATTTTTATTTATCATTGTTGTAGGTCTATGGTACGACGGTATGACGGAGTATTAGGACCACATTGAGGAAAAAAAATAAATCTGAGATTTCGAGAATAAAGTCATAATATTAGTATATATATATAGTAGTATAGTAGTAGTAACTTAAAGTGTTATTTTCTTTTTTTCTCGTAAAGTTCTGACTTTATTCTCGTAATATTACGACTTTTTTCTCATAAAGTTATGACTTAATTCTCGTTATATTCTGACTTTTTTTCTCGTAAAGTTCTGACTTTACTCTCATAATATTATGACTTTTTTTCTCTTAAAGTTATGACTTTATTTTCGTAATATTATGACTTTTTTCTAGTAATATTCTGACTTTTTTTCTCGTAAAGTTATGACTTTATTCTCGTTATATTACGACTTTTTTCTCGTAAAGTTGTGACTTTATTCTCGTTATATTACGACTTTTTTCTCGTAAAGTTGTGACTTTATTCTCGTTATATCACGACTTTTTTCTCGTAAATTTATGACTTTATTCTCGTAACTTTACGACGTTTTCCCGTAATATTATGACTTTATTCTGTAAATCTCTGAATTTTTTCCCTCAATGTGACCCTAATACTCCGTAGTACATTTGCACTTTGGCCCTCACTGCATTAGACTTATATACTATATACTTAGACTATAAACTGTGTTACCTTCATCCCAATGATCAAATGTTTTGCAGCTCCAGACAGATTTCTTTTTTTTTTTTTGCCTAAAATGGCTCTTTTGGTAGTAAAGGTTGCTGACCCCTGCTTTAAAGTGGCAGTAGGCCACAATATTTGGGCATAATTTGGCAAAAATTCCATAATAACCTTTCAGCATATTGTAATTCAAGTATTCTGAGAGAAAACTTGACTTCTGCTCCTCCTCATGGCTCTGTTTTCAGGCTTTAGAAAATCTAGCCCGTGATGGCAGATTTTGACCAATCACAGGTCATTTCAGAGAGAGAGAGCGTTCCTATTGGCTGTGCTCCGGTCATGTGACCAGAACTTGGCTTCCTTCAACAGATTTTATAATGGCGGCCGCGTCACAAACTTTCTCATTTTACAGCTAAACAGCAACTACAAGATGATTCTGAGAACATCTGAGGAGAGAAATAGTCATTACAGTAACAGAATATTGATTCATATCTGATCAGCGCTGCCTAGTTTGACCGTTTGGTCGGAGATCGCGAGTGATTGACAGCCGGCTCTCATAGACTACAGCCGGCTCTCATAGACTGCAGCTGGGCAGCGGACCTTGTTTTCCTCCGGTAAGTGAAATCCTTCAGATGCCGTTAGGAGCACCGGAGGACACAGTAGGACACAGAGGAACAGGTTTTAACTCAGGTTACCTGTTTCATGTACTACTGTCACCATATAGCGGCCGTTTTATAAAAATAACTTTTTTAAATCATATTTGCGCCAATATCTCATACTGCAGCTTTAAATGAAGCCTTTGCTCTGTATAGGATTGTTTCTGATAGTGAACAAGACATTCAGGTAGCAAAAGCTGAATTTAGGTTTGTTTGGTTGAAATGAAACCGTTGATCACTAGTGGCGGTTTATGGCTCCTAATGGCATCTGCGAGATTTCACAGACCGGAGGAAAACAACCAATCAGAGCCGAGCTGGAGCCTGCTGCCTCTGAGCAGCTGTCAATCACTCGTGAACTCCGATCAATCGTTGAAACCAGGCAGCGCTGATCAAATATGAATCAATATTCTGTTACTGTAATGCCTATTTCTCTCCTCAGATGTTCTCAGAATCATCTTGTAGTTACTGTTTAGCTGTAAAATGAGAAAGTTTGTGACCCGGCAGCCATGTTGAGATCAAGTTGAGGAAAGCACCGCCCACCAGCCGGAGCACAGCCAATAGGAACGCTCTCTCTCTCTGAAATGACCTGTGATTGGTCAAAGTCTCCCGTCACTAGGCTAGATGTTTTAAAGCCTGAAAACAGAGCCATGAGGAGGAGCAGAAGTCTAGTTTTCTCTCAGAACACTTGAATTATAATATGCTGAAAGGTTATTATGGACATTTTTGCCCAATGATGCCAAAAATATACTGCCTACTGCAGCTTTAAGTAAAAGGTTAAGTTATGGATTTTAAGTTTAAGTTTCAGTTGTAGTACCAAAACAGTGACTGAGAGCAACACGTCCAGGATTATTCCAGATTTTCTGCAAAGTTATTCCATCAGAATAATGTGAAAGATACTATATTCACCTATATAAACTTTGGGGGGTTTTCCACCGTCTCTACATCCACCACTTTCAGTAAAAGTGACAGTAAAGGTTCCACCAGGTGGTGTGTGCTGTTAATCATCTGCAATCTGACACTCAGCAGATGGACAACACTTAACAAAAACAGCAAGGGGTGGTTTAAAAAAAGACAGAAGGCTGGCAAACAAACAAACAAACCAACCGACCAACCAACCGAAGGCTTTAAGTGTCTGCTGACTGGCTCTTCATGCTGTACATGTGGACGGGGCATGGCTGCATGAGTGTTGCCACAACAGGCACGAAATACACTCACACACAGTAAACCTAGTGTGTCCTAGTTAGTCTGGAGTACACTTCCTCAGTGTTTTTACTTTGTGTGTGTGTGTGTGGTCTGATCAGCAGGAAGGCTGTACTGGAACACAATGAAGTATGATAATCAAAAACCCACAGCTTAAACACTAACTATTTTACATTTACTGTTAAAGGTCTTATTGATAACATTTTTTTTATGTAGATGAATCATTTAAAAATAATAATAATACATGCACAGAGCTTTTAGAAAGGTGCAGAATAAAAGGCCTCAAACAATTATTATGATGATTGTGAATTAATCATTTTAAAAATGTTGACGGGTCCAAAATGAATGTTTTGTTTATCTCTGTGGAAGATATCTGACCTTTGGGTTCCACTTCTAACAAGGCTTGTGAGCAGAGTCTGAACTTAACTTTTCTTTCACTTCCTGCCACTGTGACAGACAAGTATTTTTTTTTGTGTCTGCCACTCAGAAATTTTATCTGCCAATTTTGAAATCTCTGCGCTGAATGAAGGAATACAATTTTAGATCTAATGTCAATTTACCTTCACCCAATGGTCATTTTGCTGAGCAGACCGTGAACGCCTCATAATAATAACTCAATGGCACCTCCGTTAACGTTCGTAACTCCGTTATTTAACCAGTCAGGACTGTGCTGCTAACGGCTGCTAACAGCTAACGTTACTAACTCTCCCCCTGCTGATTTAAACACAGATTTATCAGGGAAAAACAGGGTGAACCCCCTCAGGTTTAGTAGCGTCACGCTGTTGAGCACTTTTTTTTCTCTCCACCGTTTCTCCTGTCAAACAAACTGAAACATGAAACAGCGTGCGTATGAGTCATTGTGCAGCGTAACTGTGGGAAAGCATCAATAAGAGGAATCGATAGTCACGGAGGCATGAGATGCCAAGAAAGCGGACAACTTCGATTTTGTGTGCCAGTATCGTATCATGCGTTACTCTGTGATTCCCATCCCTATCTAAAACCATTCACACCTTTCCAACCACAAAGTCGATGGCAACATGTCCGACCATTTTTGTAACTTTCCAAAACAGACAATCACAGACCATCAAGCCCATTCTACTCAGGGACTGGCCAGGTGTGCAAAGGTGAGAAAGAAAGCAGAAACCTGCAGGTGAGTCACGGCTGCTACGTCCATGCAGTGAGACACCAGCACTGTTCACATGAAGGGACTCAGCAGCAGAGATTAGGAGAGCAGGTTAGGTAGCCACTAGCTTATCTCATCAAGGTAGATTTTAGCTAACCTGGACCGACTCAGCCACTAACACTACCACGGCTCAGCTCGGTGGTACCTGATCTCCTGAAGCCTCACACTGACCTGTGGACATTTCTCCAGTGAGACACAACGTTAATGTTCTCAGTATGAGGGAGTGGGCAGGCTTCCCATCACTGTTAATGAATAACGATAGCGACAGTAAAAAGCTGTGAGGCGGCGCTCTGCCTCCAATCTGGCTTCAGCTCTTTGCAGAAAACAAATGAGCAACAAACCAGATCATCAGCCAGCTCCTTCGAACTATCTCTAAGTATTTTGGACAGCTTCCCGTCCCCTCAAAGGTCAGCCCTGTCCTGATAGCTAGCTATCCGTCAACGGCACAAATTTAAGGGTCAAGTTGCAGCGCAAACTTCATTTGCGTGTCCTTGTATATATTGTAAATACTGGACTTCAGATGTGTTTTAGGGCTTCTAGCTGTGAATCTGAAAATGTCCCCGTATCACATTAAAATCACTTATGCCGACCTCACGCCAAACGACTTTTCAAGCGATTTCACCGTCGCAGACATGTTTCCAATGTCGTAATAAAATCACTAGAGTTCTGCTGGAGTTGCGGCACGCTCCCGTGATCTCGATGGTTTAGTGTAAGGTGGTCATAAAACTCAGTCCGAGCTGTCCTAAATCAGTCTTTTTCTCGTCTTGACGTTCCGACAAAATAAAACAAGTTTAATATTATCGTAAGTTCAACATTGTCAACAACCAATAGGAGCGCTCTCTCCAGCACCAAACAGGAAGCAGGGCAGAAAGTAAAGATGGAGAAACTGGTGGAGTTGTGGAGTTGTGGAGAGTTCCTCTCTGACGTGTCCTCCCATTTGTACCACGACAGAGTGGAGAAGGAAAAAAGCTGCAGTGAGTATGCTATATGCTATAGCTAGCTAGCTAACCACTGTCCCCAAACAGGGCTACTTGCAAGCTAACGTTAGCGACTGGAAGTGGAATGAATGTTAGCTGAAAAATACTGTTAGCTAACGTTAGCTTGCAAGAAGCCCTATTCAGGACAGTGGTTAGCTAGCTAGCTAGCTAGCTATAGCATACTCACTGGGGATTTCGAGGGCTGCAGCAATTTCTGTCCACTTCTTTCACAACAGTTTTTCTTCTTGTAAATTTCCACCAGGAACAGGATGTGACATCATCTCAAAAGGAATCTAGTTGTATTCTTGTAAATAGTGAAACTGCAAGATCCCCAGTCTTTCCTAAATATTATCGTCTGTGACTAAAAACTCTGAGACTTAAGACACAATGTCTTTAGATGTGAGACTTTAGTCTTTTAAAAGTCTTTTTAAAGTCTCCTAATGTACAGTAGGCATCAGTTGTCTGTTATTTCACTATTCACCGTCCGTGGAGCAGATCCAGGGTTTGGCTGCGGTCGAAAAGTCAAAAAATGACGTCCTAACGTCTTTTCCTAACCACTTCTCCTCGACCTCGATGGAAAACATCATGAGGTCAAGGAAAGATGTGAAGGAGAGTTCAGAAGGAGTTAGGAAAAGACAACCGTGGTGTTGAGAGAATCCGACTGCTCTTTCACTAGACTACGTGATTATGATGTGACGGGTGTTAGTGACGTGAGTCTGCTGTGGTGAAACTACAATGTTCTGAAGATGGACTACAAAAGACGCTGCTCCCCCCCGTGTGTTGTTAAATAGCTCCCTCTGTGACAGACTGCTTCACCCGCGGTGTGTTAAAGAGAGATACCACCGGTCCTCCTGCTGCTGGAACACTTTACATCAACATATAATAAAGATAATCTGACCTAACGTGGACAACCAGTGAAAAACATCACTTCATTACCAAGGATGGACCTGAAATAAACAAAGTTTATATGATAAATATTGAGTTATTTGTTGGAGTTATGGAGAAGGTGTAGGATCATATACTTCTTCCAACTTCTTTTGGGACATGTAATATTTATTTATGTTGATTATTTGTTAATTGATTGTTTACTGTTCATTTTATTTGTTATTCTTGTTTTTTACTGAGGTTTTTGTTTCATGTTCAAAATAAATAATTAATTAAAAATAAAGTGAAACTAAATAGTCGTCACTGTCCACTAATATTAAACATGAATCCCAGTTAGTGTATGAGCGTATGAAAATAATATACAAGATAAACATATCGTTTGTTATCAGGAACGGTAGAATGGTGCGTTGCTTTTAAATGCTGCGGCCGCATTGAATTATGGGATGTTATTCTCTCCTTTCCTTTGGTAAAGGATGCTCCAGTGTATCCTCTGCTAAAGGAGATAATAAAGGAAACATTGAAGCTCCTTTCATCAACATTTAGAGGATTCAAACAGCTCTTATCACGGCTGCTACTGAGATACTGAGAGGTTCATTTCACTCCGTTAGGAACCTTCCTAAACAAAAAGGACTTTTCGACCGCAGCTCTCGTCTCCTGGTGACATCATCACTACAGTTTGTCGCTCTGCTGTTCACTTTAAGGAACGGACCTGATCAAGGTCATAAATTACAACTGAGTGGTACAATATCATTGAAGTGTCCTAAGTAAATACTCATATGGAGGAAAAGTTTCATAAAATCTTCAGCAATACTTGAAGTATCACTGATACTGATCACGACTTGTAACGTATGATAATACAACAAAGCAGACATAAAACAACAAAGCAGTGCAGTACTTGATCTGCTGTTTAAGGAATCATCAAACATAATTAACACCAAATCATAATGAACCTCAGATTGTCTGAAAAGGGGCTCAACCCACACACAGTGTCATCAAGCCAGCGTCTTACTGCTTCTGGCATCATTTGTCTGATTCATTCTTAATTACCATATTACAACCTAATCAAGAATAACACTTAGTAGTGCATTTTACAACTTATTAAACTGATTGAACTTTAGTATGCATTGATACTGTTTGGTGCCGCAGCTGAACCATCAGATCTAAGGTGAGTTATTCTAAGAGGAGACAGCTGGTGCTGTTTAACCCAAAATGCTGCATATGTTGTTAGCAGTCTAAGCCTTGGAGTAATAATCTACCTGTTTCTGTTGAGGATTCAGTCCTTTATGTGGCTCACAAGATGTATTCCTCAACATTCCCTTTGCATCATGACAACTAAAGAAACAGCACACAAAATGTTTGGATTTAATGTATTTAAAATTTGGGACAAAAAGATTTTCTACTTACCTGTAGACCGCAAGACCGAGAACGGCGGATATACAAGTTATGATACATATAAGGCTGTCAATGTTAACGTGCTAACGCAGATTCATTTTAACGCAACGTGCGATTTTTAGGTTGTATCGGGCTCAGTTTTAAAGCGCGACTGAAGATGTCAACCATGTCATACGAGCTTGTCGCGAAGGAGGTTAAATAACGCGAGGAAAAACTGTCCCTTGACCTCTGACCTCCAGATATGTGAATGTAAATGGGTTCTATGGGTACCCACGAGTCTCCCCTTTACAGACATGCCCACTTTATGATAATCACATGCAGTTTGGGGCAAGTCATAGTGAAGTCAGCACACTGACACACTGACAGCTGTTGTTGCCTGTTGGGCTGCAGTTTGCCATGTTATGATCTGAGCATATTGTTTTATGCTAAATGCAGAACCTGTGAGGGTTTCTGGACAATATCTGTCATTGTTCTGTGTTGTTCATTGATTTCCAGTAATAAATATATACATATATTTGCATAAAGCAGCATATTTGTCCACTCCCATTTTGATAAGAGGATTAAATACTTGACAAATCTCCCTTTAAGGTACATTTTGAACAGATAAAAAATGTGCGATTAATTAACTATGGACAATCATGCGATCAATCGCGATTCAATATGTTTATCGACCGACAGATACATACATTAAATTATGCTCAGCAAAAAACAGATAGATAATGGAGCGTTATGTTCGGAAAGTGGACTAATATGTTGTGTTGTCGCCACTATGAGAAAAACACAGAATAATGAGAGCAACACTGCAGAGGTGTGACTGTCACATTGTGCCGCCTCCATTCCTCTTGGCAGTCATACACATCATGTATAGGAGGTGCTGTGTGGAAATGGAGAACAGTTTGTTGCTATTGTTGTAGAGAGACATGTACAGAATACGATCCAGAGGATCTATAGCTCTGTATAACATCCATCACTGATTTATCAAACCTTTGACCTGCAGCTACTTTTAGCAGGAAAACAGAAAACCGCAACTGAATAGATGGAACATTTCTGATTGCCCACGTTAAATGTCCCTCAAAGGTCCTTAAATCCAATTTGTGTCCGGGAATTTGTGAGATCCGTATCCATTTGGTGAAACCAGATTGCCGAGCTGTTATCACACTCTGTGATAGGAAGCTATATCCATTCAGATCACACACTGACAACAGGAAAGTATTTCCGCTAGGAGGGATGGAAATTCTACAGACATCCCACACATGATGGTTACAGACTTTGGACCGGGACATCATCTCCCTGTAAATGTGTTCGGTTTTAAAAACAAGATAAACACAGACAGGAAATGAAGTCCGTAGCTGGAACTCTCCCAGGGTTTTTAAATTCTATGATTAGGTTTGATTCAAGGATTTGAAGAGATCCAGAGTTCAGAGCAGGCAGCCTGAGGGACTCGTGGATACTCCCAGAGATATTTATTTAGTGCATGTACGTGGTTGTTATCAGGAAGGCAAAGCTCTCCTACAGGGCTTTCGATGTCTGTGTCTTTTCAGTTGTCTCGCTGCCATTTCCTTCCTGAACTGGAGAGCCAAAATGCTGCTACACAACAGACTGATGAATCTCTTCAGTTTCAGTGTGAGGGAGCTGGTATCAAGGATGGGGGTGTGCAACACAGGAGATCTTTCAATGTTCTCTGCAGAAATTCACTTCAATGCAACTGTATTTCTGTACAAAATCTACCATCAACTTGAGCAATATCGGCGCTGCATGGCTGCAAAAATATGAGCGCCGCCGCTGAACTGTTGTCTTTTTTTACTGCAGGCCTGTCAGGAGAGACGAGACGGCTCCGACTCATCTCTTTAGAAACAAACGTTCTGCACTGCTGGAGGCTTCATATCCAGGTCAGGTCACACACCTGCGAGTAAAGCTTATAAATAAACGAGAATCTTTGAATTTAAACCGATAATGTCAGCACAACGTTTATAACAACAAGATCCAGGTAGATGTCAACAATGAAGTAAGCGTGAAACCATACGGAACCCGGCACGCATGTGAACCGCGGATTTACACAGTTTAACCATCATCAACAGTTTTCACAGGGACTATTTCTTCTGTAGAAAGTAGTTCCAAGTAGGGATGTACCGATACCGATACCAGTATCGGGTGCAATACTGTGCTCATGTACTCGCACTCGCTCCGATACCACTTTACGGCAACGTGACGTTAACCTCTCATCAGCATCTTTCAGGTCCTGTTGCAAGCACACACACAGGGAAGTACTCGTATCGGTACTCTGTATCCCCAAATGTAAGTACTTGTACTTGTACTCTGTCTGAAAAAAACGTGGTATCGGTGCATCCCTAGTTCTAATGAAAACTGTTGACAACAAGGTCTTTGGATTATCCAGCATAATGGGAAACTGTTTAAGAGATACAAAATAGAGATACACACACACACACACACACACACACACACACACACACACACACACACACAGTTAAATATACAGGCCTTGATATGCCATTCATCAGTTTAACCTTAATCTGTATTTCTCCGGCGTTCCTGGATCAGCAGCGTTCAGCACACTTCAGTGAGTCTTTAAATTAAGATCAACAGCGTTAACAGAGAGAACACACCACACCACCACACATACTGTACGTGTGCATGTGTGCTCACTATCGATCCATCCATGCACCGTTATAAAGGAAGGAGACTTAGCGGGTTGAGTTAATCATTAAGGTGCCGGTCTGCTGACTCACACTCACATTAACAACCTGTGTACACAACCAGGTGTGTACTGTGTGTGTTTGTTTTAGTACACGCTGCACTCACTTATGCACATTGACATGAATAACCTACCGCAGCTTTTAAAGTGCTTGATGCAATACGATAAAATAAATAGGACGAATTAAGGGGAACACCTCACATGGACGTATGAGGATGCATACAGAGTAATGTCGTGACAGCTTGATCGTGGACTTTTTCAGTATCTTTTTAGAGATCAATCTGTATGCAGGACTTGTCCTTGCATTTTCAAAACCTTTTACCACACGTCTTAGCTCTGGCTTGCTAACATGACACATGAAGTCCCTTGACCTCTGACCTCCAGATCAGTGAATGTAAATGGGTTCTATGGGTACCCACGAGTCTCCCCTTTACAGACATGCCCACTTTATGATAATCACATGCAGTTTGGGGCAAGTCATAGTGAAGTCAGCACACTGACACACTGACAGCTGTTGTTGCCTGTTGGGCTGCAGTTTGCCATGTTATGATCTGAGCATATTGTTTATGCTAAATGCAGAACCTGTGAGGGTTTCTGGACAATATCCAAATAAATTAAAACATTTTCTACATTATCTACATTTAGGTTCTGCTGGGGGTCGTGACCTCAGTAACCTATGGCCCTGCTATGCTCTTGTAAAGTTTTCTTTTCCATTTAATGCCCAGATATGTTTTCTACGACGGAGTATTAGGGCCACATTGAGGAAAAAAATAAATCTGAGATTTCCAGAATAAAGTCGTAATATTATGAGAATTATAGTCATAATATTATAAAGTAGTAATTTTACGTGTTATTTTAGAGGGGAAATAGAGCAGCGTGGGTGGAAATGAGGAACGTGAAGCATCAGGACCTTGAAAAGATTGAATTTATTCTCATGAAATTCCGACTTTTTTTTTTAAAGTTATGACTTTATTCTCGTAATATTACGACTTTTTTCTCGTAAAGTTATGACTTTATTCTCATTAAATAACTACTTTTTTTTGTAAAGTTATGACTTTATTCTCGTAATATTACGACTTTATTTCTCCTAAAGTTATGACTTTATTCTCGTAATATTACAACTTTTTTTCTCGTAAAGTTATGACTTTATTCTCGTAATATTATGACTTTTTTTCTTGAAATAGTATGACGTTATTCTCATTAAATTACGACTTTTTTTCTTATAAAGTTATGACTTTATTCTCGTAATATTACAACTTTTTTTCTCGTAAAGTTATGACTTTATTCTCGTAATATTATGACTTTTTTTCTTCAAATAGTATGACGTTATTCTCCTTAAATTACAAAAAATGTTCTCATAAAGTTATGACTTTATTCTCATTAAATTCCGACTTTTTTTTCTCGTAAAGTTATGACTTTATTCTCGTAACATTACGACTTTTTTTCTCGTAAAGTTATGACTTTATTCTCATTAAATTACGATTTTTTTTCTCGTAATATTATGGCTTTATTTTTCGAAATCTCAGATTTTTTGTTTTCAGATGTTAAAAGACCAAAACAGTTTTTTTGTTTTTCTGCTGTCACATGACCCATCTTCTGATTATTTTAGCAGAAAGGATGTCATTACATCCATTTGAGTAACACTTCATTCAGTTGTTTCTGAACCCAGTGCTCTCTCTGCTGGTTTGAAACCAGTCTTATATCATACATGAACTACATGAGATGATTGTATAAAGTGCAAAATAAAGAAATGTGATATTACATGTGCACACTAACAGTTTGGTAACACGTGCTCCATCCTAAACTCTGCCCAGCCCTGCTGTAAACAGCCATGTGTCAACAGGCTGAGTCCTCTTACCTCCGAACAGGTGAGGCGACAGGTGTGCTGGTAGGGATCCAATCAACAGCCGGGGGCCCGAGCGCTCCCTGTCCGCCTCCTCCGGGCTGCTGCCGCCGGACTCCTGCGAGCTGTAGGCTCCGCTGCTGTTGGGGATGTTGATACCGGACTGAGGTCTGGTCCCGGAGCCCCCCACGGACCTGGCCCCGGCTCCAAGGTGCTGGCTGGTGCTGGCTCCGGAGGCTCCGGACGCACCGGACGCGTGATACCGAACATGACTGCCGTTGCTGCTGGACGTGCTGGAGGGCAGGTCCGAGCCGGAGTAGGCTCTGGTCCGCCCGTTAGCGGCTGGATTAGCGGTCGGGCTGCTCTGCTTGGCCCCCATGTTTAACAGCGGGACGATGCGGAAAGCACAACTACCGCTGCGTCGCTGCCGACATCACAGAATGTCACATAGGGAAAAGTTAAAGGGAAACTTCAGAAAGCGTCCCCGCTGTGCTCCGTCAGTGATAGTTTCGGTCTGTGCTGCAGGTAACGTGGATCCGTGTTCCCGCTGGTTCCGCCCTCAGTGTCCGCCCCGCCACGGCTCCCCAGCGGGGTGCAGAAGGGGTGAAGAGCCGGGCTCCTCACACCTCCCCGCCTCACAACGCATTGCTCAAAGGCAGGAGGAAGCGATGGAGGAGAAAGACCCTGCACGGAACCGCTTTCAGCGAGGAGACTCGCTGCGCAGCCGTCAAGGAACCTGAGCTCAGGGGCATTTCCGCTGAGAAGTTTCAAAATAAAACCGGTGTGGTGTTTTATAGAAGAGCATTCACAGCTCCCAGGCGTCCAGCTGGCTTAAAAACAAGCACTAACCCCCCCAATACATAAACCTTGTGTAGTTTTAGAGAGGTGATCTTAATTTTTGTCATTTTCACAAAATAGGCTACAAAAGAATTCAGGTAAATAGTAGCAGAGCAGATGTAAGTGGAACAATACAGTTACACATGAAGAGAATAACATATGATTAATGTAAAGCAATAATAAATATGCATTCTGGGTTCGTCACACCACAGAAAACTGTGTTTCTAACCACCCAGCCAAATTCGAGTGATTAGAAAAATCGCCAAGTATATAAAATTAGCTTTCAAAATCATGTAAAAATGATCAGTAGATAGATAGATAGATAGATAGATAGATAGATACTTTATTGATCCCGAAGGAAATTTAGGAAAAATAGTAAATTAGGTAAATAGTAGCAGAGCAGATTTAAGTGGAACAATACAGTTACACATGAAGAGAATAACATATGATTAATGTAAAGCAATAATAAATATGCATTCTGGGTTCGTCACACCACAGAAAAATGTGTTTCTAACCACCCAGCCAAATTCGAGTGATTAAAAAAATCGCCAAGTATATAAAATTAGCTTTCAAAATCATGTAAAAATGATCATTATTCTACTCTGAGACGCTGAAGAGTCACTGAAGGAGCTGAAACCTCTCTTAAAGTGGCAGTAGGCAACAATTTTTGGGCATAATTTGGCAAAAATTCCATAATAACCTTTCAGCATATTGTAATTCAAGTGTTCTGAGAGAAAACTAGACTTCTGCTCCTCCTCATGTCTCTGTTTTCAGGCTTTAGAAAAATCTAGCCCGTGACGGCAGATTTTGACCAATCACAGGTCATTTCAGAGAGAGAGAGCGTTCCTATTGGCTGTGCTCCGGTCATGTGACCAGAACTTGGCTTAATTCAACAGATTTTACAATGGCGGCCGCTTCACAAACTTTCTCATTTTACAGCTAAACAGTAACTACGAGATGATTCTGAGAACATCTGAGGAGAGAAATAGTCATTACAGTAACAGAATATTGATTCATATTTGATCAGCGCTGCCTAGTTTGACCGTTTGGTCGGAGTTCAGAGTGATTGACAGCCGGCTCTCATAGACTGCAGCTGGACAGCGGACCTTGTTTTCCTCCGGTAAGTGAAATCGTTCAGATGCCGTTAGGAGCACCGGAGGACACAGTAGGACACAGAGGAACAGGATTTAACTCAGGTTACCTGTTTCATGTACTACTGTCATGATATAGCGGCCGTTTTCTAAAAATAACTTCTTTAAATCATATTTGCGCCAATATCGCATACTGCAGGTTTAATGCATCCACGGCTGAAACCTCACCCACCAGAGGGGAAGGTGCAGCCTAAATAAAAATACAATACAAAAACAGTGATAAAAGTGCGAATGCCCAACGCGGAGCTTGAACCCACGACCCTGAGATTATAACTTTCTTGCTCTACCGACTGAGCTAGCTGAGATAACCCTTGAGGATATTATGGGTTTCTGTTTTGACTTTCCAAAACCAGGTTTCTGTAGACGGATGGAGTCATGTTTTCAGCCCCGCCTAAAATATCCTGAACACAAAACTGGTTTAACGTTCTAACTCCACAATCCAGTCCTACAATGTTCACAGTCTTTTCATGTTTTCAGTCATTATTTTCCAACATTTATAATGTGTTTAGAAACAAAACTCTGAATTTCCTTTATACGGACTTTAAAGGTACTATATGTAACAAGTAGACTGATTTCTATGTAAAGGACTCGGGATGGTTTTGCATCGTAACGTTAGCTGATGAAGTCATTTGCAAATGGCGAGCTAGTTAGTATTCGCTCGTGCCTATAGGAAGCGAGCAACAGGATGCTGAATAGTTAAGGTTAGGGATTGATCTCTAGTAGTTAAGGTTAGGTATTGATCTCTAATAGTTAAGGTTAGGTATTGATCTCTAATAGTAAAGGTTAGGTACTGATCTGGTTAGGTATTGATCTCTAATAGTTAACGCTAGGTATTGATCTCTAGTAGTTAAGGTTAGGTATTGATCTCTAATAGTTAAGGTTAGGCATTAATCTCTAATAGTTAAGGTTAGGCATTGATCTCTAATAGTTAAGGTTAGGCATTAATCTCTAATAGTTAAGGTTAGGCATTGATCTCTAATAGTTAAGGTTAGGCATCGATCTCTAATAGTTAAGGTTAGGACAGGTCTTCGGGCAACGAATCTTGTGAGAGTTTTTGCAGATGTCAGATCGGATTTTGCAATTTACCGGGTTACCTTCTAGACACGACCCTTCAAGTTATATATTATTATTTGACATACTATGTATTGGGACCAAGCCCCCAGGAAGAGCGCCGGTTGTCGATCCCAACTTTCGTAGTGGTCAAACGGCGGTACTACAACTTCCGTGTCCGTCACGTGATGCCATTGGGCCCAAAAAGACTTTTCCCCATAGACTTACATTGGGAAAGAGACGTCTGTAACTCAGAGGATCATTTTTTTTTAGGTGAATCAACTCCCCAGTATGAACACTCTAATAGTCCTTATTTAAATCATTAAGTTTTTAAAGTTGTAAAACGCACTAATAGCTGAATCCAGAGTTATTTCACTTCCTGTCTTATTGATATGAACGGTCATGTCAATAAGACCCAGATTAAGGACGGAGCGCAAGCCGTGACGACGGAGTGACCGAGTCATGTGACCGAGCGGACGCTACTGCGCATGTTCCATGTGCCCAAGATCCGGGTACTTTACTAGACGGAGGTCGAGCCATTTAGGCTTCATGCTCCACTGAGACACTTTCATAGAAATGAACCGAGCCCCGTCTTCAACGCTGGATCCAGTTCTCTTTATACATCCATGACTGGGACGTTCTAAATCTCTTTTTCTGGCATACTAAATACTATGGTAGTATGGGCACTGGAACGAAAAATCACAAATATTGAATATATTTCTAATATATATATATATATATGGCAAAAGTTAAATATCAGCTCTAGATGAACATCACAAACAACTTTATCTAAATATGCAATAAGTAGAGGAACATGACAGAAAACACTTCAAGTCATAATCTGTATTCAATCCATGAGGTGTCCGGGTTCTCAGACCCAACTTCTGCTATGTGTCTATCAGAAATCTATTCAATATTTGTGTACATAACCAAAAAGATCTTTAGAAAATTGAAATCTCTGGTGGTGAGAAATGCATATGGAGCCAGAGTATGCAGCACTTTTTTCCTACTCACAATGAAAATGTCAACATGGTGATTTTTAGTTTTGCTAATATATGCTAAATAGCACTAAATCAGTGGAACAGTAAACCCACCACTATAGCCATATAAAGCAAGACTGCTACTGTGGCTAAAAGAAAACTAGTCAGTGCTCTCTGGTGGACAAACTATGTAACAGCGACACTATTTCTTAAATGTCATATCTTTGGCATTTTTATACAGCTTTCTGGTTATACATTGGCACCGACATATAGACGATATGATAATCGGTGATGAGCTAAAATGAGCAGATATATCAGTCAGGCTCTGATATCATTACAGTACAACCCTGTAGACTTGTAACCTACAGCATTATTTATCACAACGGTTATCATTACGGCATTTCACGTAGTCGGCATGTTCAACTGCACCACACAACAATAACACAATAACAATAAAAGCGTCAATAAAAACGACCGTAATTCAAGATAGGTTAGCAGAAGAAACACTACACTATGATATGCTTTGCAAAAATTGTGAGCAGTTATGTAAAGTATACGTCATCTGTAAACTGGCTACAAAATGCAAAAATACTAGTATGATCCATCAGGGAAAAATATTTATTACTATTAGTGAAAATTAGGTTTCTGGGTTTTCTTGTATTAGTCCAGGAGTCAGCAACCTTTACTATCAAAAGAGCCATTTTAGGCCAAAAAAAACAACAACAAAAATATCTGTCTGAGCCGCAAAACATTTGATCATTGTGATGAAGGTAACACAGTTTATAGTCTAAGTATATAGAATATAAGTCTAATGCAGTGAGGGCCAAAGTGCAAATGTACTACGGAGTATTAGGGTCACATTGAGGGAAAAACATCTGAGATTTACAGAATAAAGTCATAATATTACAAGAAAAAAGTCGTAATGTTATGAGAATAAAGTCATAACTTTACGAGAAAAAAAGTTTTAATATTATGTGATTAAAGTCATAATATTATTAGTATAAAGTCGTAATATTACGAGAATTAAGTCATAATATTACGAGAATAAAGTTGTAATATTACAAGAATAAAGTCGTTACTTTACGAGAAAAAAAGAAAATAACACATAAAGTTACTACTTTATAATATTATGACTTTATTCTCTAAATCTCAGATGTATTTTTTTTCCTCAATGGGGCCCTAATACTCCGTCGTACTTTCGTACCATAGACCTACAACAATGATAAATAAAAATGAAAAAGTAAACAATACACAGTTCAATTCCACTAATTTTTTTAAAAATCCACAGGTTTAGTACTGCTCTACTCCCTTGTCAAGTTTCTAAATAAACATCTTCCATCTTGTACAATTGCATAAGGCCTGTGTTGTGAAAGTGTTGTATCACAAGTCATCTCACATCATTATTTTTTATGTCACAACTTGACTGAACAGGGTACTTGATATAATGTTTATTATCCGTGCAACCAAATACTTCTCCAGAAGAGAAGTCATGCTCTTATTGTGAAATCGAAAGGGACTATTTTTGGTCTGATGGTGTATGTATAAGGAAACTTGATAAGCTTGGACCTTCGCGTCAGATGACGTCAGCAGCAGCGTAGCAACGTCAACAACACCTAAAGAGTCTCGCGCTACATTTATGGCCTTCCTCCTGACCTCCTCATTCTAATGCTTTTAAGTAACAAACAACATGAAGCATTCAACTTGTGTTTTATTGGCACTTTTTTTGTTTTGCTACTATCTTGTTTGTGCATTTTACATCCACTAAATAATGTCAACAGTTATTGCCTTCAATCCAGGATTTATTATTTCAGTCCTTTAAACCTTCAAAGAGGACCTATTATACTTATTTTTGGTTTCTACTAGCTCAGAGTTCAGCAACCTGCAGCTCTTCAGCCCCTCTCCAGCGGCTTCCTGTGGACTTTTAAAAATGGAAATGAAAAACTGTTTTGTTTACATTTTCATTTTTATTTATCATTGTTGTAGGTCTATGGTACAACAGTATGATGGAGTATTAGGGCCACACTGAGGAAAAAAAATAAATCTGAGATTTAGAGACTAAAGTCATAATATAACGAGAATAAAGTCATAGGTTTACGAGAAAACAAGTCGTAGTATTATGAGAATAAAGTCATAATATTAGTATATATATATAGTAGTATAGTAGTAGTGATTTTACGTGTTATTTTCTTTTTCCCTTCTGACTTTATTCTTGTAATATTACGACTTTTTTTCTGGTAAAGTTTTGACTTTATTCTCGTAATATTACGACTTTTTTCTCGTAAAGTTATGACTTTATTCTCATAATTTTACGACTTTTTTTCTCGTAAAGTTATGACTTTTGTCTCGTAACATTTTGACTTTATTCTGTAAATCTCCGATTTTTTTCCCCTTAATGTGACCCTAATACTCGTAGTACATTAACACTTTGGCCCTCACTGCATTAGACTTATATACTATATACTTAGACTATAAACTGTGTTACCTTCATCACAATGATCAAATGTTTTGCGGCTCCAGACAGATATATAAAGTCCACTCTGCTCTGATTGGTCAACCGAACCAAACTCTTTGTACTCCGCTCTATCTAGCTTTGTTTGAGGTCGTGCCAAACTAGCCGCTAGGCCAACCCGTTCTCACTCCCAACTCGTCAAATACGAGGCGCCCTTTAGCAACAGTATGTGACCAACCGGGCTTTCAACTAACTCGGCAGCGTTATTCGACGGTCGGAGCAAGTGACGTAGTAATAATAGAGTGAGAGTCCACTAAGGGAGGGTCGGATGGGTGGTTTACGGGTCAAACAAACACAAGACTTTCAACCGGTGTTCGTGTCCCGTGTGAAACTAAAAGTAACGTTGACTTATATTGTCAAGTCAGTCTTTAGTCACGTGACTCGTTGGTATCGTCAGTCACGTGAGTCGCTAGTGAAGTTAACGTCAACCAGGATCATTTCATAACCTAACTGAGCGGTTGTGATGCCTCAACTTTACTTCCTATGAAAACGGAAGTTTATTTTGAAAGGACACTATGCATGTAACGAGCGTATATTGACACACGCCGTCCCTGGTCCGTCCAAAAGTAAAAGAGGGGTACCCCCCCGTGCGTTGGGTCTCCGATGCCGAGGGGCGCTGACCAATCTGCGTTATTTGACGAGTTGAGAGTGAGAATGTGTGAGCTATAGGCAGGTATTACACAAATGTGTTAACTGGTGACATCACCACGTTACAGAAGAAAAGGCAGGACTTCAAGCGAGGCATTTCAGGCAGTTCAGGAGAAGTGTTTCTGTGGGGGGGGTGTAACTCTTTGGACTTTGGACACAGAAAAAGCACAAATGCATCATAGGTCCTCTTTTAATTTTGCTCCTTGTGTAACAGGGATGCCTTTAGGACCCTGGGGAGTGAGGGAAGATTATTTAGGGACACCGGTAGCCAGCGCTCTCGCTCTCTCTCTCTCTCTCTCGCCAAACATTTGTTTGGGGTAGGTGACGTACTAGTTAAACAAACAGTACCTACACCATGTATCGTGAGAGCACATATAAAACTTTGCTAAAGACAGAAATGTATCTATCCTTATACAGAGTTTGAAGGAAGACTGGTTGTCGTATAGGCAGGCTGTCATTGTGCTTCCATCTATCTGCTTGCAGCCGTTTTTGTGAACGGGGATTATTATTGTAAGTCGTGCACTTCGATATTTATTAAACGGCCACACTATAATGTAATTATGAGGTGTGTAAATGCATGTCCTGTTTCCCTTTTAGTGTTGGTCGTCCCAACAGTAAGCACGCTGCGGGTCCGAGTGTAACCTTAATGAATTAAAGGTACAGCATATTGGTTTGATAATTATGAAAACATGGTTTTTAAAATGTGTATGAATTAATGTATTGTTGTCTAATTTTATGTTTACTTTTATAGGACTGTCTTTATGTGTGGTATTGACTGTCACTGTTTTTTCCCACATTGTTTAGAGTAACGGGCCTTTTTATTTTCTTTCTTGTTTTCTTTGTTTATTTTTTAGTATTACTATTTTTATTATTACTGGGAATAGTGCAATAGCGTTGATGGGTGTAGTGCAATAGTGTTGACGGGCATATGTGCAATAATTTTGATGGCGTGTGAAATCTTAAGAGTCATAGCAGAACCAGGTGGTAGTTATAGGGCTCCAGATAAGCTTAGAGACCCCTTCTGGTGTAATCATAACCTGACGTTGGTTGCAGTGTCATCCACCTATCAGTTCCTGGGTGGAATGTACGATTTGTGGTTCTTGAGAGTGTGCAGTGAAATATTCCCTTAAGGAATCATATTTTTGTTTAACTGTGTGGTTGGGTCCTAAAGTTTACTGTAGCCTTTGACAGATTCCTGTGTACTGTGCTATTTAGATCAAGTGATTTTGCAGTGCCCAGTCCACTGTATCTATTCTAGTTTGCATTGTGTAGCTCTAGGCCCGCTAAGTTGCCTTTCCCTTTTTTAGAATGTTTTTAAGATGTAAATTGTATAAATAAATTATATATATTCTTTGAACTGCCAGCCTCTCGTCCCGTTTATTCTGGACACTTACCTGAGTATAAGGTGAACTAGACTGGAAATTAATAGTTACAGTACTAAATACAATTTCCAATACTACACTTGTAGTTTGAATCTGCTGCAGAATGATTTTAAATCACAAACACTGTTTATCTAGTAGCATTCAAAAATTGCTGTAGGAAACTTCAGTGATGGCTCCCCCGAGGGTTTCTAATGGCTCTGAATGCAGAATGACTTCCTGTCAACAGCAGCAGGCCCATTATGAGGACGGCAGAGTTCACAGAGCCGGTGTGGAAGGTGAGTGCTTTTATCACCCTCCGCTGCGTTAATCCTTTTAATCTCCTCTGTTTGGAAATAGCCCAGGTTATCTGTCCATTGATGGCCACAGCATCCATCATAGTGAGGAGGAGGACGGGGCAGTTCAGCAGCCACACAGCAAAACCACTATTACATTAACCTTAATGGCTTGTGTTTGTTCGAATGAACGGTCAGTGTGGTAGCATTGGTGGTGTTGGATGGCAGGAATCCTTGTGGACTTGGTCTGTGGTTTTCAGTGGAACAAAAGTCAGATCTAAGATACTTTGCAGACTAAGTGGTCTATAGGAACTTGGAGCCACTTTGGGCTCCTATGCATTACACATATACTGTATATTGTGAAGCACTTTCCCTTACATGGATTCCATTCGACATTAAGCCGATATATTGTACACTGTTTCACCAGGTACTTACAAATTTTGTATAAGCCACACTAGCAGCGTGGTCCCGACTGAAATATCTCAATACGGGATTGCCATGAAAATTTGAACAGATATTCACGGTCCCCAGAGTACGACGGAGTATTAGGGCCACATTGAGGAAAAAAAATATCTGAGATTTCGAGTCATAAGTCGTAATATTACGAGAATAAAGTCAGAGGTTTACGAGAAAAAAAGTCGCAATATTATGAGAATAAAGTCAGAAGTTTACGAGAAAAAAAGTCGTAATATTATGAGAATAAAGTCAGAAGTTTAAGAGAAAAAAGTCGTAATATTATGAGAATAAAGGGATAGTAGTAACTTTACGTGTTATTTTAGACATATAGGAAGAAATGCTTCTTTATGACGCAGTATTAGGGCCACATTGAGAAAGAAAAAAAAGAAATCAGAGATTTCGAGAATAAAGTCAAAAGTTTATGAGAAAAAAGTCGGAATATTATGATAATAAAGTGATAATATTATAAAGTAGTAATTGTACGTGTTATTTTAGAGGGTAAATAGTGTGGAAATGAGGAACGTGGAGCATCTTGTGAAGTTATACTTTAGTTTAGGTTTCACAAATAACCAAATGCTTCATCTTTTGGCTCATCAGCACCACATTATCATCAGGATCAGGACCTGGAAAAGATTGTTAAAGAAACTGAGTTTATTCCGAAGAAAGAACCACACAAACCTGATGGGGAAACTGACTCTTTAGAGGAGGAGGAAATTACTTTTTTTCTCGTAAACTTTATTTCCCCTCAATGTGGCCCTAATACTCGTCGTACCCGGAGGATGAAACCGTCATCAGGTCAAAATTTAAATTTACAAAAAACATTGGTATAAGACACAGCTTCATGATGCACACATACTCTCTTATATAGCTATTAGACCTCACTAAAGCAGATAACTAGTATTTGGAAAAAGTAGAATCAAGGTGTCAGACAGGAGACATTAAACAAGCAAGCATTTCATCATTTGGAAGGATGTGGAATGTGAATCCTGATTCCCACACGGATCCCATTCTTTGACCAAATTGAGCTGCACGAACCTACTTCAAGGTCCACAGAATCCTTTTCTAATCCCTCACCTCATCAGCCGTAGATCACACCTTTACTCTGAGGAGGACTTCCGGTTGCATCACGGATGGCCCCGTCCAGCCTGAGTCACAGCACAACATTACATCATTCATGCCTCTGCTTTGGTTTGCTGTTGGTTTAGTTCAGGAAACTCAAGCCACAGTCTCAAATTGTATTTACTACTGTTTATGTTCCCAGTATAACATTAACACCTGGTAATGAGGACAATGATTTATTATTTTCTTATTATTTATTATAGTATTTTCTATCTTGATTAGAAAGTATAATTCCACCAGAATCACCCCTACTGGCCATCAGAGAACACTACCAAAACAATAAAAGTTACTGTGACAACAGACAACAAACTCAGACTACAGGCTGTTATTGGCGTTTCCATTACAACCTTTTTTGACAGGAACTTTACCTTTCTTTGAACCGAGGATACCAGGGTATATAGGTATATGAGTTCAGATCCCAGGCCATAGTTAGTTCTGGTAAAAAAAATTAACAAACAAATCTTTTCTATCTTGTTCTACTTTTTCAAGTTCAGCATCAGGTCTGCACCGGAAAGTTCGGCTTCCAGGAAATAGCCACAACCACGGAGCATTCCCAGTAGGTGAAGAACGCTCCTGACACGGACAATCTCCTGTTGTGTGAGAGAGCAACTCCAGACGATGTCCGGACCTGATTCTCTGGACATTGTCCGGAGTTCATATGGGTCAGAGGTCAGGGGTCAGCAACCTGCAGCTCTTTAGCCCCTCTCCAGTGGCTCCCTGTGGACTTTTAAAAAAAATAGTGGAAATTAATGAACTGGGTTTTTTTTTACATTTTCATTTTTATTCATCATTGTTGTAGGTCTGTGGTACGACGGAGTATTAGGGCCACATTGAGTGAAAAAAAAAAAATCTGAGATTTCATGAATAAAGTCATAATATTACGAGAATAAATTCATAATATTACGAGAGTAAAGTCATAACTTTACGAGAATAAAGTCATAACTTTACGAGAGTAAAGTCATAACTTTACGAGAATAAAGTCATAATATTACGAGAATAAAGTCATAGGTTTACGAGAAAAAAAGTCGTAGTATTATGAGAGTAAAGTCATAATATTAGTATATATATATAGATATATTAGTATATTATATAGTAGTAGTTATTTTACGTGTTATTTTCTTTTTTTCTCGTAAAGTTATGACTTTATTCTCCTAACATTACGACTTTTTTCTCTTAGTCTCCAATTTTTACACATTTGCACTTTGGCCCTCACTGCATTATACTTATATACTATATACTTAGACGATAAACTGTGTCCTCGAGGAGGAGGAGGAGCAGGAGGGAGGAGGGAGGAGGAGGAGGAGGAGGGAGGAGGAGGAGGGGGAGGAGGAGGAGGAGGAGGAGGGAGGGAGGAGGAGGAGGAGGAGGGAGGAGGAGCAGGAGGGAGGAGGGAGGAGGAGGAGGTGGAGGGAGGAGGAGGAGGGGGAGGAGGGAGGAGGAGGGAGGAGGAGGAGGAGGGAGGGGGAGGAGGAGGAGGGAGGAGGAGGAGGGAGGAGGGGGAGGAGGAGGGAGGAGGAGGAGGAGGAGGGAGGAGGGGGGGAGGAGGAGGAGGAGGGAGGAGGAGGAGGGAGGAGGGGGGGAGGAGGGGGAGGAGGGAGGCTCATCATCTCACTTCAATGTTACACAGCTGCTGCACTCAGGAGACGTTCTATTGCGCATGCGCACAGAACGTCTGTGCTTAGAATGTCATGACGTCACCTGCTGCCTTTGGTCATGACGTCACAGAGCCAAATTCTGTATGACATCATTAAGGAAGGCTCAGACTCAACAAGACCACATAGAAACTGAAATCTGACAAGAAGCTGGCAGTACTCTACTGAGGGAAAACTTCAATCTACTCTGCAATACTTTAAGGTACAATTTCATTCCAATCACTGTGCATGATCATATTTCCACCTGTTTATTGTCAATACTGTTTATATTGTTCATATTTTTATATTCCTTCTATTTTAATTGTTCATATTTTATATGTCTGTCTACTTTGGTTTTTCTTTTTTCACTGTCTTGTATCTTGATTTTATTTTTTTCCTGCAGCTTCTTGTTTCTGCTCTATCCCCTCTGCTGCTGTACACTGCAAATTAACCCACTGTGTACTAATAAAGGAATATCTGATCTTATCTTATCTTACAGCTATCAAAGCCATCAGCTATTTGAAGAAACACATCAGAGAAGCTGAAGATTTAAGAGATGGCAGAATCACGTCGCATCGATAAGGCAAAGAGGTTACTGAGGCACTATTTCACATCCACCGACCGTGACGGATCACCAACAGAAAACAAAGACACAGATATCCAGACGAAAGATATCCTGAACACAGATATCCTCAACACAGATATTCAGAACACAGAGCAGAAGATTTCAAAAATGGCAACATCACGTCGCATCCTTGCGGCAAAGAGGTTTCTGACAGCTCCCCTGAGGAAAGCTCAACAGATGACGGCTCACCAGACGACAGATATCCTGACCGGTCTTGAATCTCTGACAGAGGAAAAACGTGCAGAAATTCACGATCTTCAGGAAGCTGAGGAAGTCGCGAGCAGTGAGAGCTCGTTGAAGACTACAACTGAGGATCAGACACATGAGAACCTCTTAAAGGCTCCATCTGCTGAGAATCAGACTCATGAGAACCTCCTAAAGGCTCCATCTGCTGAGAATCAGACTCATGAGAACCTCCTAAAGGCTCCATCTGCTGAGAATCAGACTCATGAGAACCTCCTAAAGGCTCCATCTGCTGAGAATCAGACTCATGAGAACCTCCTAAAGGCTCCATCTGCTGAGAATCAGACTCATGAGAACCTCCTAAAGGCTCCATCTGCTGAGAATCAGACTCATGAGAACCTCCTAAAGGCTCCATCTGCTGAGAATCAGACTCATGAGAACATCCTAAAGGCTCTATCTGCTGAGAATCAGACTCATGAGAACCTCCTAAAGGCTCTATATGCTGAGATTCAGACTCATGAGAACCTCCTAAAGGCTCTATATGCTGAGGATCAGACTCATCAGATGATGGCAATATCACGTCGCGTCCTTGTGGCAAAGACGTTACTGACAGCTACACTGAGGAGAGCTCAACGGATTACGCCTCACTGGAAGAGAGATCATCTGAAGAGAGATATCCAGACGACAGATAGCTTGACCGGTATTGAATCTACTGAGGATCAGACTCATGAGAACCTTCCAAAGGCTCCATCTCCTCATGAGATGATGGCATCATCACGTCGCGTCCTTGTGGCAAAGAGGTTTGTGACATCTCCCCTGTGGAGAGCTCAAAGGATGACGAATCACCTGACCACAGATATCCAGACGACAGATAGCCTGACCGGTCTTGAATCTCTGACAGAGCAAAAACGTGCAGAAATTCATGATCTTCAGGAAGCTGAGGAAGTCGCGAGCAGTGAGAGCTCGTTGAAGACTACAACTGAGGATCAGACACATGAGAACCTCTTAAAGGCTCCATCTGCTGAGAATCAGACTCATGAGAACCTCCTAAAGGCTCCATCTGCTGAGAATCAGACTCATGAGAACCTCCCAGAGGCTCCATCTGCTGAGAATCAGACTCATGAGAACCTCCTAAAGGCTCCATCTGCTGAGAATCAGACTCATGAGAACCTCCTAAAGGCTCCATCTGCTGCGAATCAGACACATGAGAACCTCCCAGAGGCTCCATCTGCTGAGAATCAGACTCATGAGAACCTCCCAGAGGCTTCATCTGCTGAGGATCAGACTCATGAGAACCTCCCAGAGGCTCCATCTGCTGAGGATCAGACTCATGAGAACCTCCCAGAGGCTCCATCTGCTGAGGATCAGACTCATGAGAACCTCCCAGAGGCTTCATCTGCTGAGGATCAGACTCATGAGAACCTCCCAGAGGCTCCATCTGCTGAGGATCAGACCACAAGTTGGTGGCCTATCAGTTCAGGAGTTCTACAGAAAGCAGCTTGGTGTGCTGGCATCGCCATTGTTGGTGTAGTGGCCTATAAAATCATCTCTAAGATGACATGAGGTGTAGCACCGTCACCTCATGTGATATGAGGTGTAGCACCGTCACCTCATGTGATATGAGGTGTAGCACCGTCACCTCATGTGATATGAGCACCGTCACCTCATGTGATATGAGCACCGTCACCTCATGTGATATGAGCACCGTCCCCTCATGTGATATGAGCACCGTCACCTCATGTGATATGAGCACCGTCACCTCATGTGATATGAGCACCGTCCCCTCATGTGATATGAGCACCGTCACCTCATGTGATATGAGCACCGTCACCTCATGTGATATGAGCACCGTCACCTCATGTGATATGAGCACCGTCACCTCATGTGATATGAGGTATTCAGAAAACACATTCTGAAAAATAAAAAAAAACAATCAATAAAATAAAATAAAATGAAATAATTATAATTTTGAAAAAGTGAAATATACGAAAAAAGACGTTATTTACCAAGAAACATCTAATACATGTATGCACACACACATTCTATCAAATATTACTATAAAGTAATAAAAGGAGATGGACGTAAGAATGGTTTCAATATGTGTATTTGTAGTGGAATAAACAAAATAATAATAAACGCGTGCCCAAGTGCACCACAGGTGCGTCAGTTACCGGGTGTGTTAGAAGCTGTGACAAGAAAGATAGATAGATAGTAACTTTATTGATCCCGAGGGAAATTCAAGTTTCCAGCATCACAGTTCCATAGTGCAAACATATTAGTAAAAACGTCACCGGTGAGTAGTACACATGTTGGTAAAAACGACACAGGTAAGTAGTACACATGTTAGTAAAACGACACAAGTGGTAATACAGAGTATAAAACAAAATATGCTATATGCAAGGGAACTGTTAAAAATGAATATAGTGCAGGGTAAACAACTGAGATACAGGACTATTACAGGACAATCAACCACATCGTGTGTGATCCATCCTCAGCAGATGGAGCCTTTAGGAGGTTCTCATCTGTCTCATCCTCAGCATATGGAGTACCTGTTGAAAGGAAATAAAAAGTAGTTAAAAAAAAAAAGCAAGAAAGTGTAAAAGTATCAGTTTGTCAGTGAAGATTTGTACGTAAGTAGCGAAGTGAAAACATACCGACTCTGAGGGTGTTTTCAGATATAGTCCTCTTTATACAAACCAAACTCAGTCCTCTTAAAGTGGACCAACAGAAAAGGAAGTCAGTTCTGTTTGTGTTCACATTGTTAGTTCATTTGAAAGAGGACTCAGTTCTGTTTCTGGTCCACTTCAGCTCTAATGGGGCCTCAGTCCTCTTTCTGTTCACACTATGTTGATGAAGTTGAAGTTCTAATTACATTTTTGCATTTTGTTTATTTCTTTTAATGATTTTTTAATGATTTTATTTCAGCTACATTAACAAATGTAATACATTTAAACAGTCACTGAAATGCTGTTAAAACACATTCAGACCATACACAGCCTATTTAAAACTCATTCTGCAGCTGCATCACCATCCTGCTCACTCAGAAATATTAACTGATAATCTATAATATTATTATGTTCCATCAGTGCAACCAATCACATCAGGAGTGATAGAGATCATTATTCATTGTTCCTACGGGTCTGAGCTTCATACTGATTTTTAGTATATAAACTGAGATTACACATTATGTCCAATAAACATTTTAGTGGAACTGCTCTAATTGACAGCTGCCTCAGTCACAGTGATATTAAATGAACGTCGCTAAAGAAGGACAAGCAGAGGTTTTATTCTGAGCTGATGGGGACTTGATGCTGTGATAGATTTGAATGTGAAGCCAAAAAACGCTGTTCATAGAAATGACTGACAGCACATAAAAGCTGTAACTTTAGATAGTCCCATTAGAGCTGAAATGAGACCGTTAGACTTCCCCTTTAAGACACAGAGCGACCGGTTAGACTTCCCCTTTAAGACACAGAGCGACCGGTTAGACTTCGCCTTTAAGACAAAGAGAGAGCGGTTAGGCTTCTCCTTTAAGACACAGAGCGACCGGTTAGACTTCCCCTTTAAGGCACAGAGCGACCGGTTAGACTTCCCCTTTAAGACGCAGAGCGACCGGTTAGACTTCCCCTTTAAGACACAGAGCGACCGGTTAGACTTCCCCTTTAAGACACAGAGAGACCGGTTAGACTTCCCCTTTAAGACAAAGAGAGAGCGGTTAGGCTTCTCCTTTAAGACACAGAGAGACCGGTTAGACTTCCCCTTTAAGACAAAGAGAGAGCGGTTAGGCTTCTCCTTTAAGACACAGAGAGACCGGTTAGACTTCCCCTTTAAGACAAAGAGAGAGCGGTTAGGCTTCCCCTTTAAGACACAGAGAGTGACCTGGTTAGGCTTCCCCTTTAAGACACCGAGAGACCGGTTAGACTTCCCCTTTAAGACACAGAGAGAGCGGTTAGGCTTCCGCTTTAAGACACAGAGAGAGCGGTTAGGCTTCCCCTTTAAGACACAGAGAGACCGGTTAGGCTTCCCCTTTAAGACACAAGAGAGACCGGTTAGACTTCCCCTTTAAGACACAGAGAGACCGGTTAGGCTTCCCCTTTAAGACACAGAGAGACCGGTTAGGCTTCCCCTTTAAGCCACAGAGAGACCGGTTAGGCTTCCCCTTTAAGACACAGAGCGACCGGTTAGACTTCCCCTTTAAGACACAGAGAGACCGGTTAGACTTCCCCTTTAAGACAAAGAGAGAGCGGTTAGGCTTCCCCTTTAAGACACAGAGAGACCTGGTTCGGCTTCCCCTTTAAGACACAGAGAGACCGGTTAGGCTTCCCCTTTAAGACACAGAGAGACCGGTTAGGCTTCCCCTTTAAGACACAGAGAGACCGGTTAGGCTTCCCCTTTAAGCCACAGAGAGACCGGTTAGGCTTCCCCTTTAAGACACAGAGAGACCGGTTAGGCTTCCCCTTTATGTTAAAGAAAACACTAAATTCAGGCAGCAGGTGACAGCTCAGAATATAATGGAATATAATGAAGTATGTCTTTCTATATTACTCAACCTGCAGCGTGATCTCAGCGCTCCTCCGGTCACTGCCGTGACCAGAGAGATCACGGTGCACACACGCCTCTGTGGCGTCTCCTCCCATCATCCCTCTGTGTGTGAGACTGTAGACAAAGTTTGCGGCCCCTCTCCCCCTATACGGCGGCGTTTTGAGGCTGATGGATCCGAGCCGGCTGCAAACCTGTGTGTAATGCAGCTCCGAAGGATTCCACTCAGCCGGTCCGAGCCCCCCCCCGTGGGTTGCGTCGGAAAGCAATACAGTTTTCATTATTTATCAATACATGTTTATCATATTTATCTTAGTGCTTATTATCATATTATGTATTTTGAATTATGAATTCCAGGTTATCAGTGCGTTTGCTCACATGCAGAGTTGTTGATGGGACAGAGGACTGGGAGGCAGAGGGTCCACCGGCCAAAGCACCACATACATCTGCTCGCGCACTTTCACTTCATGCACGAGCAGATCAGTTTCCTCAGCAGAAAACCGCTTCTCCAGTTTGCAGAATCCGCCTTTTAAATAGCAGTGCGCCCGGTGCTGGTGGCACCTGGCTTTTAAAGGGAGATGACACTTTGATTGGTTTAACAAGAAACACACCTCTGATTAATTAAGAGACTAAATACAACCCCTTTGCCCCTTGCGCCTTACTTTGCGCCCACATTATGCGCCGTTTATCTGGAGAAAGTGGAGCTGGACACGTCTTAAATGCATTTGTGCCATGCACTTTAGACCATGCGCTATAGATCGTTAAAATAGGGCCCTAAGTGGAGTTTACTTTAAGCAGTGCAGGTGGTTAAGTGAAAACCCCAATGATTTGAAAGTGCTTAGAGATCTCAGGGTAAACCGAAGCAATATAAGACTTTAACTTCGCAGCACTGCCCCTTGCTCCAGGGGTAGTTCAGGGTGAGTTAATGAGTGGTAAAATACACCAGCCCTTTTTTTCACTGTATTTTTAGAACCACAATTTTTTATAAATCTGCACTAGCAAACATGAAGTTTTGCTTCTCATCTTTTTGTTCAAATCTGAACCATAGAGGAGATTGTTAAGCATTCATTCACATCTAAACTTCAGATTACTTTGTGTATCATTATCTAAATGCTGTTTGGCTTTTTGTTCCTCCTCATTCTAACCCTTTCCCCAGTTGTATTATCTCTACATTTCTGCAGAGCAAAATGTGCATGTTTTCCCTCCTACACACCACTGGGTGGCAGTGTTGCTTTAATAAAATCAGCTCAGGCACTACAGGACAAAAGAGACAATACCCAACACCAGCAGCTATGTCAATGTCACAAAGTGTTGCAACACACTCAAACAGTAAAGATCAGATGTTTTACACCTGGTTACAAGCATTTCTGAGTCTTAATGCAGCTGCAGGGGAGTATGTGGTCCGGTATTACACACTGATGGAGAAAGAACTGCTATCAGTTTTACTTAACACAGACTGAGCCTTTGTGTTGTGTTGATCTTTGGTTGATAGTGTGACTGTGTATAGATAACATGGGTACGTTACTCTACCTAAGAATTAAAGCGTTAGTCATACACTACAAATACTGCACAACAGGCTGCACATTATTCTACTTCTTTCAGCAAGAGTGACTTTATTATAATCATTATTAGAATTTACATAATTACAACATACAGAAACTACACAAAAAAAGGAGTATGTAATGGAAAATAAATCTACTAATACTTGTGAAATCAGTCGATTAGACTGTTATCAGGCCATTAAATAGGCGTTATCAGTCGCTATAAGAACCATAGATGTGGGTCAGTAGGGGCCTACTACACCCAATAGCAGGTTTTATCATCTATTCACATAGTAGATCAACGAAAGAAGGTATAAAAGAACATGACAGCGACATCTGGCGATCGTAGTAATTATGAGCGGGAGTTCACATACCGTGTGAAACCAACAATGTGTCTTGGTGTTCGTCGTTTTCTCACCCCAAAACAATGTTTTTCCCTAAACTTAACTGTTTTTTTGTTGCCTAAACCTAAAGAAGCCTTTTTGTTTGTGTTCAAAACGTGACGTTTCATTCAGTTTTACGTGTCAGAACGTGTTACTTTTAAGTTTCACTTTCACTTTTTCAACATAGCAGGCATAGTAGGCCCCTACTGACCCACATCTATGGTGCTTATAGCGACTGATAACGCCTATTTAATGGCCTGATAACAATCGAATCGGGTGTTCATGTAGCCTAGAACCGGAGTCTCAGGGCGTTTTCACATTAGGTACGATTGATCCGTACCGTGCCCCAGTACGATTGCCCCCCCCCCCCTCCGTTCACCTTTCACATTAGTAAATTTGTTCCGTACCCGAGTACACTTCACCGTCATCATCCACGTGTATTTTATAAATGTTGAGATCAGCTGTTCTAGCGGCGGAGCATCGTAAAACACTTCATTCAAACTCGACAGAAACTAAATAAAACTCAACAAAACCGTCGTCGTTAGTGTTTCCAACAATCACAAACTCTGGTTTGGTCAAAATAAACTCTTATTTCACCAAGTTTGATGTGAAAATAGGCCGACTCTACACGTTGTTTCCCCCCCGCTGTCTCTCTTTCTGCTCGCTGAGCGTCTCTCGTTCTTCGGAGGTAGACCATTAAATCAGCTAAATTAAATAACAAACATCACCCACTATTGTCTATATGTTAATGAACCTCTCGCCTGCCTTTCTGCTTTATCTCCCACGGCCGTACAGCTCAGAGGATGAGATCGGCGCATGATGCACGCTTATACAGACATAGATATGAAACAGTTTTATATGTATACAGATTTCGGAGGAGACCGGCGGCGTTGAAAAAAACATTTCAGAACTACTCGCTGACTGCTAACGTTACTCGCGTTAAATAGCGGTCCGCCTCCGTGTTTCGGTACGGTTGGCTTTCACACCTGATGCGAACCGTACCCGAGTACACATGATCCGTGCCCGAGACCAGACAAACACTAATCAATCAAACTAGACTTTGGGGACAAGTGTACTCGGATCCGAGCCCGGGTCCATAATGTGAAAGCACCCTCAAACTCAGATCACCTGAGGGCCACTAGCCAGGTTGTTCTCTCTTAGAGGGGCAACTTGAACCCTCAAACCCTCAAAACTATAAACCTATACCTACACTCTGGAGCTGAACAACTCATCTTTGAGTGATGCAGCTGCTGAAATGATTGCAGCTGTTCCTTAAAGACTGCAACTTTCTTCTTATATGAGACAGGAAGCATTCACATTAAACTCCCTGTTAAAATATTAAATAGTTCACCTCTTGAAACCGTCTGTCATCCAGGTCAAACTATCCTTAGCTTCAGAAGTACCAGTACCAGTACCAATACCAGTACCCTTAAAGTGATAAGGATACCAATGGGCCGATGGGAACGCCCACCTGGAGGGTAAAACAAAGCTTCCTTCCACTGTGTGCTATTGACAGCTCAGCTTTTACAACACCATTAGCCCAAATGTTAGATAGTTGTTGTTCAACTGGATGTACAAACCGAAGAGAAGACAAGTCTGGGCTGAGTTTCTACAGAATCCCATCTCAGAGCGAAAACCCAGAGGGGAGGAGATTGTGGATTTGTGCAATTAGACGTGCTGCCGTTCCCGGCAGGAGGCACACTGGCTAACTACACTGACGCTGAAACCGAACACTACGGTGAAGCTAGCCCTCTCATTTCACTCTCGGTCAAACCAGCTCATTTCATTTAAATAATTTTCCAGGCATTGCTTCGCGGGCGGCGTTACTACATCTGCTCTGCCTGTGTCTGTCTCCAACTTTAGCAGCGACCGCTTTGACCAGGGAGATGCGAGTGACAGCTAACGTTAGCTTGACCGCAGTGACCAACGTTAGGTGGCGAAAACTATGAATAGAGTACTTCATTCGATAGGCTACCCATCATGTGAAGAGATTCGTTCCCGCCGCTCTCCAGCTCAAAGCCGCTCCACTCCGCTTGCTCCAAAATAGAAACAAGCTGCGTTGTATTTTATTTAAGGCTCCAAGTTACCGAATGCCTTTTTTTTTTTTTTACAGTCGAAGCTTCTATTGAGGTTTTTGGATGAAGCTTTGGATGTCTGTCATCATATTTTATGACCCTAAAAGAATGATCCTCAAACAAAATTCTTAATTTGAATAAAGTCATTCATCGGATTAAAGGAGCCAGTCTTTTTTTTTTATAAATCAACTTATTTTAATGAATATAATTCAGTTTCTCAGTTTCATTTGCTAGACCAACCCGTTGTGCCATTTGTGTGTGGCGAGCGGGAGAGCCAACAGTTTTTTGACCACAGTGAAATGTTGTTTTTGAAAGGCTAAACGCCAACAAATATGGATTGAAACATGATGAAAAACATGTTGTGAATTTTGGAAATGATTATTTTTTTTTCAATAACTGTTGACTTTTGGACTTTACAAAGCTCTGGAGTTTCTGGAAAGGTTTAGATCACAAGAGTCTGAAACAATCCTACGCAGCTGCCGTGCATAACACGCAGATACATTCTGGGTCAGGTTCGCTCGGGCACGCTTCAGATAATGGTGTGAGCGGCACCGGAGCAAAATTGAAGTGGGATGGAGCAGGAGGTAAGGCGATGCTCTAACTTTTTAAAAAAATCTGCTCTGCACTCCATCCAAAATCCTTCTGCTTATGCTCCCCGCATCATGATCCGGAATTTTTTTTAAGAATTCCGATCGATCAGGGAAATAGTTAATAATGTCTAAATAAAAAAAAATGTTATTTCGTTGTAGATCTGTTCAGTAATATTCTATAAATGTGAACAAGTATGAATATTGTATTTATATTTATTCCTCAAAGATATTTATTACCTTGGCGGAGGTTATGTTTTCACCGCCGTTGGTTGGTTTGTCTGTCTGTCTGTTTGCAGGATTACTCCAAAAGTCTGCGATGGATTTTAATTAAATGTTTTGGAGGGGTGGATTGTGGCACAATGAACAATCCATTAGATTTTGGTGGCGATCCGGATTCAGGAATTTTTTTAAGGATTCCGATCAGCCTGAGCATTAAGACCACAGGGTATAACACGTGCAGTGTGACTGATGATGCGTTGATGACGCATGACCCCGCCTCCTTCTTCCTTCTGAGAGCAGAGAGATACGTTTGTGGATGTGTGTGTGGAGCTGCTGTCCATCTGCGGTGAGAAAGAACAAAGTGGTAGATGACGGGATGAGAGACAACATAGTGTAACGTTATACAGACATAACAAGGCTGCCTAATGAGAGAGGCATCCGCCGATACGTTACACGGAAACACACCGTATAAACTGCAGTTTTGTAGGTTGGGACTCAAGGAAGTGTTCTAGAGGAAATTTAAACCAGCTTTGAAGAACCAGGATAACCTGGTTATCCACGTACAAAGAACTGATGTAGAAGTTGGTGTCTGCTATGGTTATGCAGTTGGGTCATTTATACCCTGGCTCACAAATAGACACAATCTTCTCAGAGACAGTACTGAATACATTGAATACAATATGTTGCTCCAATTAAAACACCAGAAAAAAAAAAGATGATTCATGCAAAAACATGAACCATAGCTTCCATTGACGTGTGTGTGCGTGCAGCTCTGTGGTTTTACATCTCATAGAGTTGATGAGAATTCTGATTCTCATGCGTAGCTCCAGTTTACAGGCACATCAGCTATTATCCGATTACACGAGTGACCACTGCCTGACCTCACTAACACACCAACACTGCCTCTGTGTGTTCGGACTCCGGCTACGCCACTCTGCATTCCAGACAAAAACTTGAAAAGAAGAAAAAAAAGAAGCACTTAATTAATTGCCTGACATATTTTCCAGTCCTTCTCCCAGCCAATTTAGTGGGAGATGTCAATCAGGTGGATTAGGCTTGTTTTTTTCTGTTAGCCCTGTGCTGACAGTGGGAAATGATTAAAAGGGGAGATTATGTGACAGCAAATTTGTGTTGATATCATTAAACTTTCATCATGGACTGGGTCTAAAGCTCTAAATTGCTTATTAACTCAGCTTTTTGTGGCTGTTTTCCTATCAACACTTCAAATGAGCCAGATATCAGAGCAGTTCCCCACCAACCCGCCACATTCTCTGCTCCTATTCGGCTGTGGAAACATCCTTTGTATGACTGGGATAAAGAAACGGACACATATGCATGGATTTTCTCAGATTTCTGGTCCTTCTCTGCAGTGTATCCATAGTCATACAGAGTCTTTGCAGTAGTCACAAATCAATCAGGGAAATTGTTAATAATGTTTAAATAAAAAAAATAAATAAAATGTTATTTCGTTGTAGATCTGTTCAGTTGTATTCTATAAATGTGAACAAGTATGAATATTGTATATTTATATTTATTCCTCAGAGATATTTATTACCTTGGCGGAGGTTATGTTTTCACTGCCGTTGGTAATTGGTTATTACTCCAAAAGTCCGCGAAGGATTTGAATTAAATGTTTTGGAGGGGTGGGGTGTGGCACAATGAACAATCCATCAGATTTTGGTGGCGATCCGGATTCAGGAATTTTTTTAAGGATTCTGATCAGCCTGAGCATTAAGACCACAGGGTATAACACATGCGCAGTGTAACTGATGACGCATGACTCCGCCTTCTTCTGAGAGCAGAGAGATACGTGTGTGGATGTGTGCGGGAGCTGCTGTCCGTCCGCGGTGAGAAAGAACAAAGCTGTAGATGACGGGATGAGAGACAACGTAGTGTAACGTTATACAGACATAACAAGGCTGCTGAATGAGAGAGGCATCCGCCGATACGTTACACGAAACACACCGTGTTAATAATAAGCCGACCACTTCACGGTACCGCCAGCTGTGAGCTGTGATCTGTTTTTAAAGTCACGCACCTTGGAGGAGGTCTGCGCTCTCCGAGTGCCATTCTAGTTATTATTACTACACTAGTTGCCTTGGTTACTTAACTCTACTTTCTCATGTAAAATGAAAAATTAAACAGCAAAACAATGGCTTATAAGATTTCTTAAGAACAATCATTGCAGCCTCAGGAGTGTTTGTAATGTGTCACTAGAAGCCTGTCTGTAACTGCGTGTACAGCAGTCCGTTACCCACACCGGGATCCTGTCACCGGAGCTCCACTGTGGGTCCAGCCCGGACAGCCGAGCCCCGAGCGGAGCTGTCTTCATCCACTCCGCGGCGGGGTCCAACTCCTGCGGCTGCCGCGTGCCCCAGGCTGCCTCGACCCTCGCTCTAGCTGTCCGGACTGACCCACGGTGGGACTACGGTGGTGTGCAGCGGTCCAACGCACTGCTGCACACCGGACCTGGATCCCGGTATGGGTCGGACTGCTTCACCGGGTCCTTCAGGGCTGCTACAACAAGCTAACTGTTGCGTTAGCTAACACTAGTAACTAGCTACAGCTAAATAAAAAAAATTTGTTTTGTTATGTGTTTAAAAGTAGTTCACAATTTACACATTATCATTTCTTTCCTAATAAGCTGCCGTCTGATAGTTTACTGCCAGTTCATTACATACAGACAGCGGTAGAGACTGAAGATGACATTTGGAAATCATCATTGGACTAACGCGCTGTCAATCATGTAGTCTGCCTGTTGTTGATTGGTAACCAGCCGAGGGAGGTTATCCTCCCTTGGAGCGTCGTTTGACGTGTTTCGGCAAATCACAGACAAGCGTGAAAAAAATTAAATGCATTGAATTGAATTGATAGGAGAGGTCCCGCCCCAAGGGAGGACAGAGGACCTGCTGTTGAAGCATTTTAATCAGGATTTGAATAATGGATTTTTTCCGAAGAAGAAAGAAAACATATTTTTTAAATGACTATGAAGAGGGAGATCCTCATACCTCTCAAAAGTAGGAGGAGCAACCACCTCTGCCTCTACGGACCTCTAACAGCCAATCATAATCAAGGACTGGAACTATCTGTTTTATAATGTTTTTTCTTCACCCAGTGCTGAGTTATATCAAACTCTGAAGCATAGAAATATTTTTAAATGTTTATCTGACCTGACTCAATGTCTTACTCTTATGGCCTCAGCATGTCTTCAGTCATTGCCTCGCTGTTGCACCATCACCTTTCTGAAGGTCAATGAGCCCGTCGGCCTATTTTACAGATATCACAGCAGAGAACTGTTTTCTTTAGCAATGGGATGTAAAAATCTCTGAATAAATAGAGAAGAATCAAAACGGTGTTCCATCTATAAGATGAATATATACATAGACATACAGTATATAGATCTATATATAAAACACTACGGGCAATCGTACTCGGGCACGGTACGGATCAATCGTACCTAATGTGAAAACGCCCCAAGTGGAAGGAGTTACTGAGACAAAGATTTGAGCGCAAAATCTTTTCGTTCAGAAATCTATAAAAACACTTGACAAAATGAACCCGTGTGTGCCTGTAACTGTCAGACAGACAAACAGTTGCCTGCAGAAAACAATCAAGCTTATAACAATCAGTAATTTAATAACTTGCAATACTGAACATGTACAACGTGTATTTATCGGGGCAAATTACAGGTAGAGTGAACCAAAGAGAGCCAAAGTAAACTTTCATTTATGTAATCCTAACTCGGCTAACTTGCAATTAGCTGTGGCTCGTCTGTATGGGAACACAGTGTGTGCTGTGTTCAGCCCGGAGGCCAGGCATCCTACACCATGGGAAGATCTCTTTACCTTTTGTTTGGTCTGTCAACACATCATGTCATAATTTACTTAAGACAAGAGTGCTTCAAACACACACACAGAGGAGGTGGGAAAGTCTGCAGGTTCATCCTCAGGATGTATCCACATACAATGCAACACCAGAGACATCGGAATCGGATCGGAAACTGCACTCCTGTTTTTAAAAAGCCATTATAGTTCTTTGAAACATGAGGAGGAGCAACAAAGAGCTTTTGTGACACAGCACACTGGTGACCATATCAACGGTGCACAGCTCTCCCCAACAATGACTGAGCAACTGATCACGTTTCTACGTGTGCAACTAACACCGGTAAAAGCCATTGTTCATCACTTGTGAACTTTGTATTTTCTTTTCTTTGTATTTATTATATAATTTTTCTTTGGCCTGAAACAAAATGAAACGAACTACAGATGTAAAAGCAAGCTTACTAAAGCCGACTTGTACAGTCTAACAACTACATGCTGGTAAAAAGCTCTAAAATATATGAGAGTCAATACACTGTGAAAACTACGCCCACCAGAGGGGAAAACAATGGGCGCCACAATATACGACCATACAAGGGCTGAAATGGTAACAAAAATGCCTGTAGCTAGCTATAAACATTAGACTTAAGCACGTCAAAGGATTATTTTAGCACCCTAATGCCCGGTTCAGACTCCACGATTACAGCCCGACACGGCCGTCGTAGGGTGTCGACTCGGATCGGGAACGAGAAATGAGTGTCGTGTGGTGTGTCATAGTACACGACAACCGACGCCTCACGACAGAAAGTCTATTATGTTTGATTTTTTATCACACATTGGCAATAATAAAAATAAAAATGTTTATCTGTGTAAAAACGTACATACAGTAAAGATTAACTTGCAGAAATATAATTGGCCTAATACTGACATTTGGACAAAATGCTTGCTGCACACGTGGGATCCCTCACTTTTCATCTTCTCGTCTGTATCCTCAGTTTTACGGAAGCTTATAAAAACTTAGTTCTGGGTTCTTCACCCTGTTGGTGTATCCCGACACACAGCAGCTTTTAGGCATGTTTCTGTTGGTTGCTAGCAGACGAAAGTGACAAGGACGCACCTCCACGCTACACAAAGTCAATGAAGAGCGATGAATTGTTTTCTCCTCCCTAATTGTGCTCTCTCTCTGTATATGACAGTTGGCAGCTGAAAGCAAAAAACCCATCAGGGGAAAACATGCATGTGGTGAACATAAGAATTAAAGCTCCCTGCATTAAAAACGATTGTTGTATATAGGGTTTCTGCAGGTTTCAACATGTCAAATTTAAGACTTTTTAAGACCACTATGAATGCAATTTAAGACCTACTTCATGTCCATACTGGCAAGAAATACTAAGGATATGAATTACTTGCAAAGTAAATTAATATATTCACTGAAACACATTCCTTCCAACAGTTTTCCGAGTCTTTGTTCCAGGTTTTCACAGTAACCGGAAAAATGTTTACATTTTAAAGTTAAATGCATCAATCTGGTGCACTTTGAAAGCAAAATTAAGAGACTAGATCTTGTGCTCTTGTAAACAATTTTGTGCTCTAGCAGTGGTGGACTGTAGGCTACTCAAGTACTGTACTTAAGTACAGTTTTGAGGTACTTGCACTTTACTTGAGTATTTATATTTTTTACGTAACTTTATAGCCCACTTCTACTCCACTACATCTCTGAGGGAAATGTACTTTTTACTTCAATTATTTATTTATTTGACAATATTAGTTAGTAGTTATGTGCAGATTCAGATACTTAATACTAAATAAAAATCAACTAATATACAGTGGTGTATTATTAAGTAGTATATCCTTATTAATAATATAAAGTAGTTAAAATGAGCACCTTTACCAGCTGCAACATTAAAGTGATGAACAGATTAATGCATCAATAACTATATTACAATGATATACCATAATATATACTATTGTGAAATAGGTCATTCTGCATAATATTAAATGAAAGTAACGTTAATGAATATTTAAGACCTGCCAAAACTGTATTTAAGACATTTCATGAGATTTTAAGACATTTTAAGGCCTTAAATTCAGATTATTGGATTTTAGACTTTTTAAGACCCTGCGGGAACCCTGTGTTTACTGATTGTAGACTGTGACTTTAATGCATCAATATTCCAACAATAAAAAAATAAATACTCATACAAACACATTAAGCAGTCTGAAACACATCATGGATCTATAGAAATGGTTGGATGTCACAGCACATCACAAAGATGGTATATAATACTAGCGGTTTAGGCTGCCTGACATATTATGGATGCACTGAGAACACCTGCTAAAGGTAATGTGTGTTTTTGTATCAGCGATCAGTAGGAGAAAAGTGAGCAGTGGTTTCCCTGTGGCAGACCAGCTGAGGGCAGGAACTCTGCCAAGTGTACCCTGCCTCATTTGCATGCATAGATGGCATAGTATTAGCATAGTAATAGCAAAAAAAAAAAAGCAGAGAACTAACAGGAGATATTTGGCAGCTGATACTCAGGGCCCAATTACAAGCGTTCGCCTGCATTCTCCTTTACTCAGGGGCTTTCTCATCTCACAGCCCTCTGCTCTGCTCGGCACAGTGGGCCTATCTTCAAACTGTCAGCCTGTTTAGAGCTGGAGATTGCTCTGTCTGTGTGTGAGAGAGAGAGAGAGAGAGAGAGAGGGAGAGGGCGGGAGAGAAAACAGACCAGCTCTGCACTAATGAGGACAGGGACAGAGACAGCTAGAATCCTCTCTACTGCCTCGCCTCTGCAGCTCTTCCTGCAGGATGGAGGAATGTAAATAAGCTTCTCGTATTCTGACTAAACGGGCAGGCTGAAGACCTGGAAGGTGTTCCAGGGAGGAGGCTAAGAAAAGATGAACTTATTGTGAAAAGCCATTACTTCAGTTAACCTAGGGTGACCATTTTCTTAACCGATAACCGACCCTCGTTAACCGATTATTAACCGTTAACCGACAGGATTTGTGCCTCGCATGCAGCGGTGCGCCAGCTGCAGTGTATGAGCACAACAGACAACTGAGTCCCCAGTTCACCCGTCAGGAGAGTTATGTACGCTATGACCCTGCCACAGCCTTTTCAAAGCTTTGATGAGTCTTTTCTGTTGATGAACCTCAACTTCTCTCCCATCATTTAACTCCACTTCCACATATTTTAAATCCTGAAATTCAATTCAAACCTCATCTCACAGTCCTACATCCGTCTCAAACAGCAGCTGTTGAGTAACACAGCCTTGCTAAGCCAAAGGCAACATATTGACTGACTCGAGACTCCACCAGTAACACAAATAAAAGCTCTGCTCCGCTCCGGCACCCTCTCTGGTTGTTGGAGGTGGAGGTGTAGCTACATGAGAAGAACCCGAAACAGCAGGGTGGTCTTTTTCAACATACGGCTATGCTGCGGGGGTTAGTCTGAATCGACTCTTCTGGGCCGAGTGACATGCAGCATCTTCTCCATCTCCATTTGAACAACACGAAAAGCCCCTGCAGCAGCTCCAGTGAGCGGAGAAATGATTGAGTCACCTGGGATCTCAGTAAAGAACAGAGAGAGAGAAGCTCCCACAGGACTGCAGGTCAATACCAAAACAGACAACTGCTCCTATTTACACACCATCACCCATAGGCAACATCAAACTGACCTAGAAAGAGAAAGCTGGAACAAAAGGCTGGAGAAAAAAAACACTGAGTGGTATTCAGACTTACGGCTCTGTTTTAATGAAACTGGGAGCAAGTGCAAAGGCAAGTGCAAGCTCATGGCGCAATTCATTTTCAAAATGTTGGTGGCCAGAGGCTCAAGTGCAGCTGTGGCTGAGAACAATGCGAGATAGGAGCTGCATCTCTCACCTACGATCATCATCAGGTCAAAATTAATTAAATTAATCAAATTAATTTTTCCAAAACGTTGATTTATGGCCAAATGCCTGCAAACCTAATGACATTCCCATCAGCCTCAGCTGTACTTAAGTGCTAATTAGTACGCTAACACGCTAAACTAACTTGGTCAACACGGTAAACATTATATCTGCTTTGCATTAGCATGTTAGCATTGTCATTGTGAGCATGTTAGCATGCAGCTCAAAGTACCACAGTGCCAAAGTACAGCCTCACAGAGCTGCAAGCTGTGGACTCTCTCCGGGATAGTTCGGGTGCACTGCGATGTAACGTACTGTTGTGGACGGGGCTGGCAGCAAAACGTACTTTAGCCACTTAAAAGAAAGGCTCACCTAAAAAAAATCAATGGCAGTTTATGTGTACGCTATATTTAGAATATTTTTACCGCTTTATCTTGATGTGAGACAGCCCTTCCTAACGGGGAACTTGAGTGTTTTAAGGTGTCTAAAATACGGTATTGCCTCCTTGCATATGCCTATTGCATTTTACACTGCATGAATTAGCCTACCGGCTAACGGACTTTTAGTTAGTTATTTTTTCCTTACTCATAGCTCTTCTACTCTTACTTGGTTTAACATTAAGTCACTGCATCTCCGACAGAACAACACCACGGTTGAATTTCAGCCTACGTGCACGTTTTTTCAGCTCAACATTGTTGAATCAGAGCAGCTGATGTTGGTAGCGAGAGCAATAAGCTAGCTGGCTGCCGCGGTCCAAGGTCCGCGGTCCACCGCCGGTGACACAGCGATCAGAGGAAAGAGGGAAATAAAAGAGTATAGAGAAACAAGCGCGACAGTCAAAGACAACAAAATTGTTTCTTTGTAGATTACAGCACACTTGTAATGCTCTGCAGAAGGATTTCTGTTTTGTTTTCTAATGATGATGTACTGAGGTGGGTCACACAGATACTGGTATTGTAATGATGATGTACTGAGGTGGGTCACACAGATACTGGTATTGTAATGATGATGTACTGAGGTGGGTCACACAGATACTGGTATTGAAAAGATGCAGCTTTTTATATTGTAGACTGTTGTAGTGTAATTTTTGAAACAGTTTCTAAATAAAGATGGAGTTCAGTTCTCTTTTTAAAGAAGAAATTGAAAGTGTAAATGACAGTTGTCGGGGCATAAAACCAACGATCTGTTGATCTTTATGAATCACGACTCCGTAGTCCAACAATGACATGTTTAAATCGAAAGTGAAATCGAATTGTGACACCCCTAGTATTTAGTCAGTTTTGATATGTTTGAAAACATAAAATAAAAATGAAGATCACATAAATGTTTATGTGGTGAAATGTTATTAAAAATGCAAAGTAAAAAAAAGATGGAAATGAACAGATCTTGCAGCATCTTGGCCCGTCCTCAAGCACACCGGGGTGCTGCAGCACTATGGTGTTTAATTAGTATTAAAACCCGCGTGTGCACAGAACAGTATCCGAGAGCGGAAAAGCCACTACAAATATCACAATGTGTTCTGTGCTCTATGATTGGACAACGGTGTCACGTGTTCATGAATTATTCACGTTCTGCCTTCGCCGTCAGAGACTGTAGGTGTTGAAAGTGACCAATCAGAGAGCGGACACATCAGCCGCTGTCTATTCCATCCAAGCCTCCAAAGTCTCAAAAGTCAACTTGACTAGCGAGAGAGTTGAGCAGTTGCGAGCGCGTAGAGAGGGTCGAGCGACCGCTCATCACAAATGCCCGTGGAGCAGAAATGCTCCCACGCAAGGATGTTTTTCCGCTCGCGGATACTGTTCTGTGCGCGCGGGTTTTGATACTAATCAAACGCCATACATCACCAACTTTGGGAACCATCGTGTTAGGGCATGTCTGTTTTTGTTTGGAGATTTCTGTTTCTGTCCCATAACATCTCTGCACCCTGATACCATGCACCGACCGGTGTGTCTTGATCGTCATCCCACAAACGGTGTAGAAAAGCAAAAGTCAAACAATGTTGTATTTCTGTTCTGCAATCTTAAGTATCTACAGTGGTCAATAAGTACACAAATTACCTCAATGAACAAATATAATTTTTGAAAGGAAGATACATTTGTGACAAAGCCCTTGAAATGGTTAAATATATTTTCCAGTAATTATTTCTGCATTCCTCCTTTGGCCATGCAAACATGTGATTTACATAAACAATTGAGCATTTGGTCTTCCACTGCTGTTTTGAGATTGCTGAATGATTAAGAACAGCTCATATTTTTATCTAACTTCGGCATCGGAGCGATCACATGTGTTCGCAATTAGCCGGGAGACGAAGGTCCGGCTGCGGTCGGCCTGTGGAGAGGGAAATCATGAGTTCATGATCTTTAAGGGATTAAAGCTGCATCTTGGGAGAAGTGTGTGTGTGTGTGTGCGTGTGCGTGTGCGTGTGTGTGTGTGTGTGTGAGACAACGGAGCTCCCATCTGTTTCTACATCAGAGTGTCTCCTTTGTTTTCCGGAGGTCTTCCAGTCTACGTTGCACCTCATCACAGCAGGCTGTAATTTACAACATGGGCTGCAACAGCAGATCTACAGAATGAGTCTATGTGTAGGTTGTATGGAATACACAATTACAGTATGTGCTGGGTGTAACGTTTATTTTGTGTGGGTGTGCATGTGAATATTCATAAGATGTTTATGTACCATTAAATTACAAACCACAGTATCTGCTGTATCATCATTCACACGTTACGTACACACTAAACACTGCCCCAGATCCTCTGTGTGTATTTGATAATTATTGCTGTTGTCTGATTTACTGACTGCAAATGGTAAAACAGCCATATATCCTCAACCCGGTCTCGTATAAATACCACGACAGTACACGGACATTCAGCGTGTCATCAGTATGCAGTTAAGTGTTTCCGCATGTCATTTTGTACGCCACGCAAACGTCCATAGTTTACAGTAGGTTTAGGCAAGTAAAACACTAACTTCACGTGACGAATGTCCCTAATGTAACAAAACAAAACAAAACACCGGTCAACAACGGTCTCGAACTCGGGTTTCCTGAGGCCTGTACTACGAAGCGAGTTCAACATACCCAGGTTAACAACTCCTTATCTGGTTTAACTAACCCTAACAACAGAGATCACGCTAAGCGGTCCTACGAAGGTGGTTATCAACTCGGTAAATCAACCCAGAGTTTCTCAGTCTGGATATGAGCGTGTTCACATGAACGGGGCGGGGTTTACAGCATCTGACCAATCACAGACATGGACAAGACTACTGACTTGCAGACAGACAGGCAGAGCGGCACATTTTACAAAGGAAGAGTAAACTATATTAGACAAATACGAAGAAGTTAAACACTTAATCCAGACTTATAGTAACAGTTGAAGCTGCTAAATGCATGAAGGACAGCTGGTGACAGAAAAAACTCCCGATGTGTGAATGCGTAAATTAACAGACTTATTAATTTAACTGAATACTTAAAAGTCTAGTCGTCTAGAAGAGGGCAGTGATGTATAAATAGCTTTTAAAGTGTACTGGATGAGTTAATTACACCTCATTATGGCCTTTGACAAAGTTGTGGCGTGTATGACTATTTCAGCCTTCTTTCAGCTGCGTCCCGTCTCCGGCGGTGTAAAACGGACTTGAGAGCAAGTAAAAAAAAATATATAAAAACATAATTCAAAGCGGTAAACACCCACAGCATAAATCCAGATGTTCTTCCTGCATTTGTCAGTTTAAACTGTTGTTTTTAGTCTGATTATGACTTTAACTTCTTCACGTGTGTAATATTATCATAGATCTGCTCACCAAGCTCTGATTGGTCAGTAGGAGGTGCTTTTATACGAGTTGATCTCTTATCTGGAACATACGTAGGTTGGAAGTTACCTCGCTAACTGCAAATCCTGCTTCGTAGTACAGACCTCTGGTTAAAAGTCATGTGTTTGTTGGGCCCGCCCACCATGAGCGGTCTTTCTCACTTTTTATACTACGTCGCTAACTCTTACCGTAGCATTTAAACAGTTTCTAAATAAAGATGGAGTTCAGTTCTCTTTTTAAAGAAGAAATTGAAAGTGTAAATGACAGTTGTCGGGGCATAAAACCAACGATCTGTTGATCTTTATGAATCACGACTCCGTAGTCCAACAATGACATGTTTAAATCTAAAGTCAAATCGAATCGTGACACCCCTAGTATTTAGTCAGTTTTGATATGTTTGAAAACATAAAACAAAAATGAAGATCACATAAATGTTTATATGGTGAAATGTTATTAAAAATGCAAAGTAAAAAAAAGATGGAAATGAACAGATGTTGCAGCATCTTGGCCCGTCCTCAAGCACACCGGGGTGCTGCAGCACTAGGGCGTTTAATTAGTATTAAAACCCGCGTGTGCACAGAACAGTATCCGAGAGCGGAAAAGCCACTACAAATATCACAATGTGTTCTGTGCTCTATGATTGGACAACGGTGTCACGTGTTCATGAATTATTCATGTTCTGCCTTCGCCGTCAGAGACTGTAGGTGTTGAAAGTGACCAATCAGAGAGCGGACACATCAGCCGCTGTCTATTCCATCCAAGCCTCCAAAGTCTCAAAAGTCAACTTGACGAGCGAGAGAGTTGAGCAGTTGCGAGCGCGTAGAGAGGGTCGAGCGACCGCTCATCACAAATGCTCGTGGAGCAGAAATGCTCCCACGCAAGGATGTTTTTCCGCTCGCGGATACTGTTCTGTGCGCGCGGGTTTTGATACTAATCAAACGCCATACAGCACCCACTTTGGGAACCATCGTGTTAGGGCATGTCTGTTTTTGTTTGGAGATTTCTGTTTCTGTCCCATAACATCTCTGCACCCTGATACCATGCACCGACCGGTGTGTCTTGATCGTCATCCCACAAACGGTGTAGAAAAGCAAAAGTCAAACAATGTTGTATTTCTGTTCTGCAATCTTAAGTATCTACAGTGGTAAATAAGTACACAAATTACCTCAATGAACAAATATAATTTTTGAAAGGACGATACATTTGTGACAAAGCCCTTGAAATGGTTAAATATATTTTCCAGTAATTATTTCTGCATTCCTCCTTTGGCCATGCAAACATGTGATTTACATAAACAATTGAGCATTTGGTCTTCCACTGCTGTTTTGAGATTGCTGAATGATTAAGAACAGCTCATATTTTTATCTAACTTCGGCATCGGAGCGATCACATGTGTTCGCAATTAGCCGGGAGACGAAGGTCCGGCTGCGGTCGGCCTGTGGAGAGGGAAATCATGAGTTCATGATCTTTAAGGGATTAAAGCTGCATCTTGGGAGAAGTAAGTGTGTGTGTGTGCGTGTGCGTGTGTGTGTGAGACAACGGAGCTCCCATCTGTTTCTACATCAGAGTGTCTCCTTTGTTTTCCAGAGGTCTTCCAGTCTACGTTGCACCTCATCACAGCAGGCTGTAATTTACAACATGGGCTGCAACAGCAGATCTACAGTATAAAATGAGTCTATGTGTAGGTTGTATGGAATACACAATTACAGTATGTGCTGCATGTAACGTTTATTGTGTATGGGTGTGCATGTGAATATTCATAAAGGGCATTCATAAGATGTTTATGTACCATTACAAATTACAAACCACGGTATCTGCTATATCATCATTCACACGTTACGTACACACTAAACACTAACCCCAGATCCTCTGTGTGTATTTGATAATTATTGATGTTGTCTGATTTACTGACTGCAAATGGTAAAACAGTCATATATCCTCAACCCGGTCTCGTATAAATACCACGACAGTACACAGACATACAGCGTGTCATCAGTATGCATTTAAGTGTTTCCGCGTGTCATTTTGTACGCCACACAAACGACCACAGTTTACAGTAGGTTTAGGCAAGAAAAACACTAACTTAGGTTCACGTGACGAATGTCCCTAATGTAACAAAACAAAACAAAACACCGGTCAACAACGGTCTCGAACTCGGGTTCCCAGAGGCCGGTACTACGAAGCGAGTTCAACATACCCAGGTTAACAACTCCTTATCTGGCTTAACTAACCCTAACAACAGAGATCACGCTAAGCGGTCCTACGAAGGTGGTTATCAACTCGGTAAATCAACCCAGAGTTTCTCAGTCTGGATATGAGCGTGTTCACATGAACGGGGCGGGGTTTACAGCATCTGACCAATCACAGACATGGACAAGTCTACTGACAGCAGAGCGGCATGTTTTACAAAGGAAGAGTAAACTATATTAGACAAATACGAAGAAGTTAAACACTTAATCCAGACTAATAGTAACAGTTGAAGCTGCCGAAGGACAGCTGGTGACAGAAAAAACTCCCGATGTGTGAATGCGTAAATTAACAGACTTATTAATTTAACTGAATACTTAAAAGTCTAGTCGTCTAGAAGATGGCAGTGATGTATAAATAGCTTTTAAAGTGTACTGGATGAGTTAATTACACCTCATTATGGCCTTTGACAAAGTTGTGGCGTGTATGACTATTTCAGCCTTCTTTCAGCTTCGTCCCATCTCCGGCGGTGTGAAACGGACTTGAGCGCAAGTAAAAAAATAAATATAAAAACATAATTCAAAGCGGTAAACACCCGCAGCATAAATCCAGCTGTTCTTCATGCATCTGTCAGTTTAAACTGTGTTGTTTTAAGTCTGATTATGACTTTAACTTCTTCATATGTGTGTAATATTATCATAGATCTGCTCACTGAGCTCTGATTGGTCAGTAGACGGTGCTTTCATACGAGTTGATCTCTTATCTGGAACATACGTAGGGTAGAAGTTACCTCGCTAACCGCAAATCCTCCTTCGTAGTACAGACCTCTGGTTAAAAGTCATGTGTTTGTTGGGCCCGCCCACCATGAGTGGTCTTTCTCACTTTTTATACTACGTCGCTAACTCTTACCGTAGCATTTAAACGCGGATGCGTTTACATTGCAGTCAGTACAGGATACACGGCGTACACAAGCGGAAATCAAGAAAGGCGTACTTATTGTGCGCTAAACGCCTCGCGCATTATCGTGGCATTAATACACTCTTTTTGTGTGAAAGGGCTGATATCCTACATTATTTGGTTTGGAACTCTACTCAAAAATAAATAATTTCAGTCGCAGAACTGTAATAAACCTGTCCTATCATGTCATACAGCCCGAATGTAATGATTGGATGGGCTACCTGTCTACCTGTCTACCTGCCTGCCTGCCTGCCTGCGCGCACTCTGCCCGTGCACTCATTGTACGTCACCGGAGACTTCCACAAGCTGCTAACATGCCATGTTCATGATGATATGTTAAAGGGGCTATATGTAAGAATCAGAAATTGCTTGTTCACAGCGACACCTGTGGCCGCAATGTCAACGAAAGTCAGCGTCCTGTTGCTCGCGCTTGTGCTCGTGCTACATAGACATGAACGAGCACCGATCTAAACAGTGAGGCGACACACGTCAGCTAAAACACAATATCACTCTATATTTCACCTGCTTGGCAGTAATGTTAGCTGACCAGACGAAGGTCTCTCCATGAATCAATGCTGATTCTAGTGCTGGCTTTTCCTGTTCAGCCTGCCGACCACGGAGGGAACGGGGGGGGAGACACCGACACCCGGTCGGGATAACGTAACTCGCTGCGGAGCCCCGTCACTTCACAAGACACGGGAAACCTCTGTTGGTCTGGAGGAGCTGCAGCATTTATTTCTGCAAAAACGTCCACTGCACATTCACTAGATATTCTCAGAGCTAAACTAACTCTCTGCAGTGTGTAGTGTGCGCGCGTGCACGTGGAGGTGGAGCGAGCCGAGCGAGAACGAGCGCGGTGTGCAAGCAGGCAGCAGGAGCAGAGGCTCCGCGGAGTCTGCGCGCTCGCGTACCCACACGCGAGCGCGCATGGGAATCCGACCCGTTAAGATTTATGCGCGTGATAAGTTACAAATAGTCCCTTTAGCGTTCATAATAATAATTGTGGGGGAGAGGCTTTGGAGGGAGACCTGAAGAGACGGACGGTCAGTGTTGCCAACTTGGCGACTTTCTTGCTAGATTTAGGGACTTTTGAAGCTAGTGCTGCTACTTTCATTGGAAAAGAGTTGGTAACACTGGGCTGCGTTTTGCGGATCATTTCTAATAAGACTCGGTCAAAACAGAGTATATATCTGGACCGCGTACGGTCAGTCTGTTAATTTGTGGCTAAATTATTACACAAATAATCAGTGGTCATGTCTATAATGTTAAATCCAGCGGTACATGTCCACCAGGTCCGACGAGGACACTAGGGGAAGAGTTGCTCCACTAAATTGTCCGTTCAAGTGGTGACGTACCCTATCGTTGAATGCACCTGATTGGCCGTTTCAAACAGGAAACAACATGGCGGTTTGCTCGTAATCCTTCTGTTAATCCGTCTAAACAATCCACCAAAATCTACCTCTGAAAACAGAAGGGAAGAGAGAAATAGGCGATGATGCCACTCTGAATCTCACTTCATTTTAAAACTGGTTCTCCTAGTTTGACAGCTTGGTCCAAGTTTCGTGAGCCGGACGCGTCGCGCTGGACGAGCTCATTTGCATAACGGACTGTTCCCGCCTTTTCAGTTTGAAAGAGCAACGGCCCATGAGGAAACTCCAACACTCGGCCGACCAATTGTGTAACTTCATCACTCAGTCAGTCAGTCAGTGACAGACTTTTGCGTTTGTAGGGCTGGTCCTCTGCGGTCCAGTCAATAATCTGGTGTACTCAAGATCACCCGAAGCCTAAATATGAGCCCAACGTTAAATAACAAACCGGGGTATATCCCTGATCCTATTGCAGATTAGATTTCCTGGTGGGATTTGTGTGAATAGGACTGCACAAATAAAATGTACAATAGCCTCGTAGTTCTTTCTTTACACATGCAACTTGTATTTAAATGGGTAAAGAAGATTTATATTACTGAAATGCATCCTGCTTATGTTTGTGACATGGAGCGGGTTAGGATGTGCATTGTTGAGTCACATATGAAAAACTGACCTCCTTCTTAGTGCCAACCAGGGTTGGTTAGTGTTGCACCCCTGAAGGTCCAGAGTTACACAAAGCTGAAGCTGAAAGTGACACTCAGACAGACAGAGAAACACCCTGAGGGATACAGTACAGTCGCCTGGGATTACTGGGCTGGAGAGTCTGCAGATCATATTACCATTTCCTTGTCTTTTACTTCTTACTCCTGTCAAAAGAGAGCTGCTTCAACTGGATGTGTCGAGGCTACTAACTCGTATCTGTTTCAGCTCAATGTCGGAAGACTGAAATTTCATATGAGAAAAGTTAGATTCAGCGGTTTCTTTAGCCATGTTAAAACTCCTCACAAAGATTTTCACAGTCAGAGTATATTAAACCAACTCAAAGGTGCACATTATTGGAGTCTGAATGATACGGACCTTTTAAAGTCAGCGAAGATACTGGACGTAAAACATTATGCTATATCCATTTTGAAAAATGAGTATAATTTGAGTAAACCAAGCTAAAGGTCCCGTTTCCGGCTCTCAGCTTTGGGTTCAAAATAACTCTCTTCTTCTTCCAGTAACTGACAAATAAAGTGATAAACTGGAGCTGGATTTCTGGAAAGATTTTCTTCGGCAACACAAAGTATGTTTATATTTAAATTAGGGCTGTCAAAGTTAACGTGTTAACGCAAACTTGTTTTAACGCTACTTATTTCTTCAACGCTTTAACGCAACTTACAATTTTTAAGTCGTAGCGGGCTCAGTTTTATAGCTGAAAGATGAAACTAGAAAGGACTCCATTGGTACCAACCATGTCATACTAGCTTGTCGTAAAGGAGGTTAAATAACGCTCATAAACTTACGCTAAATTTTGACGAAGAAAAAACTTGCATGTCCATTTTCAAAGGGGGTCCCTTGACCTCTGACCTCCAGATATGTGAATGTAAATGGGTTCTATGGGTACCCACGAGTCTCCCCTTTACAGACATGCCCACTTTATGATAATCACATGCAGTTTGGGGGCAAGTCATAGTCAAGTCATGAGTTTGCCATGTTATGATTTGAGCATATTGTTTTATGCTAAATGCAGTACCTGTGACGGTTTCTGGACAATATTTGTCATTGTTTTTTTTTGTTAATTGATTTCCAAAAATGCATAAATACATACATTTGCATAATGCAGCATATTTTCCCACTCCCATGTTGATAAGAGTATTATTGACTTGACAAATCTCTCTTTAAGGGACATTTTGAACACATAAAAAATGTGTGATTATTTGCAATTCAATATTTTAATTGATTGACAGCCCTAGTATTTTCTGAAAACTGTCTTTTATACATTTCTATGAACGTTGGCAGCCTCCGTATTGCTTTATGGCACAATAGGACTGTATGCAAGGCAGACTATGCTGGCTATCGCTTTACAGCACATACTGAAAACTACTCTGACAGTCCAGGTAATTCACAAACTTTATTACATTTTCCCCTTTCTAACCGCATAGTTTCAACTTGATGAACTGATCTGAATCCATATTGGCTGTTATCAAATGCTGTTACCAGATTGAACGCAGCATCACACTGAAGACTCAGACTCAGTGGGAAGAACCGTTTAATCACTGTGGCAGGTCACAGCTTTGTTTACCAGTTTTGAGAAACCCGAAATGCTCCACGTAGCATCTTTAACATCTCCAGATAGTCACTGGTAAGGCAGACACACGTATCCTCGGGAGACTGTGTTGACAGGATTCTAACATCTCAGTCCCTTGCTCTGCATGTAATTACATACTTCTTGAAAACCCTCCAACTTTGTTTATATGAAAACTGGCCGAGAGTGCTCTTACAGCCTGCTAATGAGCAGACATGGGGATATGGTGCTAATACTGAATATGTGGAGCGACACACATACACTCCTCTCTGAAGGCTACCTAGCAGAAGCATAAAGCAATGGAAGGAGCTGGAAACGTGCTGTGTTTTATTGCTCGTCTGTGAAGCCTCATGCAGGCCGGGGATAGCCAATGAACAGACTGCACATTACAGCCAAGCACAGGTAGTTATGGTAACATTATGATAAGTCGCACTGTGTGGTTTCACAGGAATTTCTGTATCATGGGTGTAAATTTGCAAATGTTGCTATGCAGTCTTTTCTAATTATCACACCATGATTACCCAGAGACCTCAGGGGAGTATACAGATGACACTTTGCTCGCATAAGTCAATCACCCCCTTAACACCTGGCATTAAAATGCATTTACGGTGATCGGATTGCAGTTGGATAGTGCTTGACCACATGAAAGTACAGGTGTAAATACACCCAAAAGGCATTGAGGATTGATTGTGATCTGATCGGCCAAACCACCTCCGGAGGTGGTCAGGGACGCACTGTTACCACATTGAACACTAGTGTAAATGCAAATGCGTTGTAAATCCACATACAACAACTGCGTCGGCGGTATTGATGTGTGGGTCGACCCACGACGTTCGGGTAAACTTACTAGAAAATACCACAGGTTAAAAAGTGACAAAGCAGAGTAAGTTATTAATAACTTACAGAAACATTGCATGCAATAGTCCACCATGTTTGTCTTCATCTCCGGACAGCATAAAAAATGTCCAATACTGGCTGACGAGGAAGAACAATTAAAACTTGCAGGGATGACGTGTTTTTGTTGGCCAACCAGGAAGTTAGCATCGCCCTGGTTCCCTCCACTAAAAGCCAATGGGATTATTCCATTGGGTTTTGGATTATTGCAGAAAATAAGCTCTGTGGCAAACAAACGTTTATGCTACTTACACGTTTTGTTCGGCAAGATAATCTCCACAAATGAACACCACTTTTATGATTTTTGAAGTGTGAATGCAATCGGCAGAAGTTAAAAGCTAACGTTAGGCTATTAACGAATTACACCACGGTCACATGAGCGCGAGTATAAACAACAAGGCTGTAGCGGAGGACGAGTCGGCGTGATGACGGTTAGTCGTCTCATTTAGCCACTTGTTAGCAATCGCCTTTTTTAAGACACGTTAAAGCTTAAAAATGCACGAGTGGGATATTTACTGACGTATTCTATATCGTAGAACAAAACGTTAAAATCTGTTAAGGCTTGTCCACACCTGGAACGTCAGGAGCGCGTGGCGGCTGCGTTATGTGTTGTTTTTTATTTCGGCGTCCGTGTTAACAGGTTAGAGCAGCCACACTGCCCGCATGAGACACGTCTCAGCTGCGTCTCTTCTAGAGATTCGAGGTCTCGCCTATTTTTACCGCGAGCCGCCCGGTTCACAGCAACAACAGAGAGTGAAAATGATCGTTTGACTGTATATTGACATCATATCAGCAACATTACTACAGTTTCAATGTCTATATCTGTAGAATATGTCACGGACATGAATAAATTAAAGATTTATTTTGAACTTCCTGCTTTTAATTCAAAATAAAAGCCCTCAAGCGTTTTTTTTTCTGTGGACAGAATTCCTTCATTTGTTAACACAAGGCTTTTATTCTGAAATATTTACAGGATAGTGTTGTAGAACATGCAGTGACTTGGGAGAGCTCCATGAATGAATATAGTACGGGGTTTTAATTGTGGATTATTACTATTATTTACAAATTACCACACGTTTCTTAACCTTTTTCTGTCTAAAATAAATATAAATGACATTTATAATTAAATGAAATGGTCATTATGAAAGGGAAAATGTATGTTGAAAGAAAAGGGCTGACAGCAGCAGAAAAAAATGCAGCTGGTGTGAACAACCGACGCGTGAATCACACGGCAGTTCAGTGAGACAGACCTTTATTCAAGCATCTAACTAAAAAGCCATTCAAAAAACCCATTGACTTCCAGAGGAGGGAACCGGAAGTGCTAAAATACTAACTAATTTCCAGGTTTCAGGACTCAAACCACAGCACTCCATAGAAACAAATTACCTAAGACCTCGCTCCATTTTTCAAATATTTTCTATCGTAGATGGTTAAATGGCCAAACCGACTTGTTTTGTTTCCCATTCACAACCTCTTCTTCTACTCTGTCTACTGGCAGATTATAGCCAACTTCTGACCAAACTAAGCTGTTGCCTAGTTTAGTTGCTCCAAACCGGTTGATGGAAACGCGCCTAACTGGTATTTCTTTTTTGCGACATTTCAAAAGTTTGCTTAAAATTCGCTTGACAATTGAATGGAAACACGGCTAGTGTTCTCTGTCCTTGTCTCAGTCCTCAGTCCTGACAATTGTGCTACTATAATGCATAACGTTGGCGGTTTGCGGGTCGGGTTTTGGTTTAACCAGGGCACATTTTTAACCGAGGTCCATCATCAGCCATGGGGGGCGTTGAGAGAAATTTTTTTTGCAGTCCACTGCAGTTTTCATCTATTCTTAAATTCTTCAGTAAAACAAATAATAAAGCCAAATACTAGTTTAATATATCAGAATAAATTGTAATAAATTTAACATATAATTGGATTAGAAATGTTTGGCCTGCTTAAATAATAATTTCATATTAATAACAGTCATGAGGACCAGTAATATGTTTTGGGATTCAAGGCCTCTTTGATTGAATTTTATTAGTCTCTACGATCTTACACATTGAAATTATGACGTTAACAAAAAACAGAGCTTGGGATGTGATCACTGCGACGCTTAAAACATCAGATTAGTTCATTGTTTTATTAATCCATCTCCAATAATCATTTCCACCAACCAATTCAACAGTCTGATCTCAAACTGTGTCATTTCCCGGGAGGCTCAGTTAGCAGACTCTGGCGTGCTGGTTGCTATGGAAACCCAGTGTTCACACTTCATACCTGTCCGTGGACAGACAGACTGACTGAATGAATATTACCTTTCACACCAGTGCTACAAAGGCAAAAAAAATTAATAATATATCAACGACATTTCTTTCAACGGTCCATATTTTTGGGCTCTTTCAGTCCGAGAATCCTCTGGCTCAGGCCATCCTGCAAATGCACACCACAAGACCACTAATATTCTAACCATTCATATAACTGTGCTTTCTATCAGTTTGTATAATCCACTGCAAACAACAAGGGGCAAATGTTTTGCCAAATATTCATGCCTAACCAAAGTATGAGAGCTGTAATCTAAAATTTAACCAAACACACACACACACACACACACACACACACACACACACACACAAGCTCAATGGATATCAAATGCTAAAGTGCGTCCAGAAACCACATCATTCCATCAGATACTAGGACAGAGTAATAACTTTAAATAGCTAGGTTAACCACAGTGGTGTTGACAAGTACTGTGTTTATGCTTGTCCATATAGCAAAAGCAAAAAAATAACAGCAGATGTTATGGAAGTACCCCAAAAATAAACATGCTGAAAGCTGTGTGGAATCAAAACAGATTTTCAGTTTCAGAAATAATTTCACAGTCATTGGTTTGTGCTCGGATATCACCACAGCACGACTTACTTGTTCCAAGGATAAATCTGTAAAATCTGTCAAAAATAAATGTACATAAACCTGCTTTAGAAACCACGTCTATAACTTCTTAATCAACAAATTTTGACTTTTTCTAAGTAATCCACTGTTTGCTCGTGTACGTCCATGGTTGCAGTGCAAAGAGGAACTGCTAGTTGCTAATGTAGCTTCTTAAGCAAACAATTAACCCACTTTACCACATTATTATCATTCCGGTTTACATTCACCCAAAGTACAATGTGATCTCATCCCTACTCGTCATATTTTGCCGCTTGGGCTGAAACCTTCTGCGTATAGTATCTTGCCACTGAAGGTTCACACGTGGTTAATGTTGAGGAAACGGACACGGTTAACGTAACGTTAACTTTGCTTGTAACGTAACGTAAGCTACGGACATAACATCATGTGACATAATGTCGTCAGTAAAAATCACTCAAGTTTTGGTTCCAGACGGGACATTAACAGCGGTCACCTGGGTGAAAGTCCTGTATTGTTGATTGATCAATCAACCCCGACCTCCTCTTTATGTGAACTTCTGCATATTTTTGATATGTAAAAAACAAACATAATCCTGGAGAAAAATATGTTTCCCTCGAATGCAGTTTCGTTGTATGGGAACGTCAGCAGCGCGTTCGTTACCTGTTGTTTTTGATTTCAGCGTCCATGTTAACAGGTTAGAGCATCCACACAGCCCACGTGAGACGTGCGTCTCAGCTGCGTCTCTTCTAGAGATTCGAGGTCTCGCCTATTTTTGATGTGAGCCGCGCGGTTCACAGCAACAACAGACAGTGAAAGTGATCTATTGACTGTATATTGACATCATACCAATATTACTACAGTTTACATGTCTCTATCTGTAGAAAATGTTACGGAGATGAAAAAAAGTAAAAACTTGTTTTTAAATCAACTCTTCCTTCTTTCATTTCAAAATAAAAGCCCTCAAGCGTTTTTTTCTGTGGACAAAATTCCTTCATTTGTTAACACGAGGCTTTTATTCTGAAATATGTGCCGGACAGTGTTGTAGAACATGCAGTGACTTGCAGAGCTCCATGAATGAATAAAGTACGGGGTTTTAATTGAGGATTATTACTATTATTTACAAAATACCACACGTTTCTTAACCTTTCTCTGTCTAAATAAATATAAATTACATTTATAATGAAATGAAATGGCCATAATGAAAGGCAAACTCTATGTAGAAAGAAAGGGCTGACAGCAGTAGAAACGCAGCTGGTGTGAACACCCGACGCGTGAATCCCGCAGCCGCCACGCGCTCCTGACGTTCCCTGTGTGTCCCGGGCGTTAGGCAACAAAACTTAGTTAGCTTTAGGAAAAGATCACTCCGGAAGTGCCGTAACTTAAGTACGGAAGTTACGTGACAAATAAATCAACCTTGACTTGTGGCTTCACACGGGACATGAACACCGGCCTCCTGGCAGAAAGTCCTGTGTTTTGTTGTTCAATCAATTTGTCTCTGTTGTTTCTTTCGTCGCTCTTATACTTCCCAGTTCACAGTTACGTGGACTACATACAAATTTGACAGCAAGACTCTCTCCTATATCCAATTTATGTATTGTGGTGTGTTGAAAATGTGGACATACAGGCAAAATATCCAAATAATTTCAAATCCTGTCTATCATTTTTTTTATATTTTCATAAAAACTGTCCCAGAATTTGTAATGTACCACAGACAAGCCAACTAATGACATTTCTGAGTATTTTAACTTATTCCTCATAACCGAGCTGTAAATAAAGGTTTACGTTTATAGGGGTGGGTGTGGTATGAGCTGTAAGTAGCTAGTTAGTCTGACTTCTACTTCAGTGAACGTAAAAGCAGGACTTCCATTTCAGTAATCATGTTTTTAGACTTCCCAGCCCTGCTTGCTGTGTTCAGTGAGCATCCAGCTTTCTCAGGCAGAAAGAAGCGGAGCTGAGGCCCAGTTCACCTTGACAGCCCGGCCCCAGAGAGAGGATCTGGGTTCAGAGAGCTGGAGAGGCGAACGCTACAGAGGTGTGGAAGACACACTGGGGCCAACGGGGTGAAAGAGCTGGAGAGGAGGGGGTAAAATAAAGAGGTGTAGTGAACGTTTGGCTTGCATTTGACAGCTGGCAAGCTGAAAGGAAACACAATACACCGATGGGGAGACCACAGAGGGGAAAGAGGCACATGTATGAGTGTGAGATGCACTTTAATGAGTGTTTGTGCTTATGGGTGTGTTCGTTAGAACAAACCCTGAGAGAACTGTAAAAGAATGATGCATGTGCAAGAAGCTAGATTGATAACTAGATAGCTTGATAGATTCTTGTCATGAAATTTACATGGCCACACAGCGCCGGCTCTCCGCCAGGCTGGTGGAGCGCTGCATGCCCTGACACACCTTTGAAGTCTGAGCTCAGCTTTTTCCTCACCACTGGAAAATCTCCCAGTCTCTCTCTCACACACACACATCATCATATCTCATCTGTGCACAGCAGAACACAGCAGCAATCATCACTCCGTCTCCCTGCGCAGGCCTCACATAGGCATAGTGGGAAGTGAAACAGTGATGAGTGTTGCTCTGCACATGTGAGACGCATTAATCCTGCAGCAGCTCGCTCTGCCGTGCATGTGTAATCATTGCATATTATTATCTATCGACGGCGGCGTCTCCAGTCAGAGCTTCAGCAATGCTCCATTTATCTGAAGACTGTGGTTATTTTGTGGTTATTTGTCTGCCCCAGAATCACCAGTAGGAGTGAGCGGTGGATTAATGGGTTCTCTGTGCTCATGAGGACACCCAGAATCAATTTGTTTCTACGTTGAATGTTGCCGTTTCTGAACCAAAAATACTTTTCATAAATATGTTTCACATCAGCCTCGTATCACACTTGCAGAAACGCATAATGCCACTTGGTTAATGTTGTGAAACGATTGGTTGGGTTTAGGCAACAGATCTATTTGGTTAAGGTTAGAAAAAACATCATGGTTTGTGTTCAATAAAAAGGCAAAAGTGAGCATGACTCACGTACCCCCGCTCACTGCTTGACCCCAAAGGTTTTACCCTTTTGGAACTAACGGAATTAATCTATTGAGCACAATCTAGCTTGTTATCAGCTCATCTTCCTCAGGATAAAGTCAGTAGAAGACAGGAGTTCGAGTTCTACTCCAGAAACAAAATAGAAGTCGAAAAAAATCACAGTTTTTGGCCAAAATTGCAAAACTTTTGTGCGCCCTGGACCTCTAACCCCCAAAAGGCACAACTAGACCACACTGTCAACCATCATACCAAATCTGAATTCCTAAGTTAAATAGTTTCCGGAAACAAAACGGATGGAAAGATGGACACGCGGAGCCAACGTCATGTAACAACCATAACAATGTCACTAGCGTGGTTAAATAAAAAACGTCCTTAGCGGACTGTTGCGTAACAAGCTTAAGTCAATGTAAGTCTGCAGGGAAGGGATGCACCGACCCGACTTTTTCAGTCCCGATACCGATACCGATACCTGAGCTCTAGTAAACAAATTTTGATGTTCCCAACTCGACTGTCCCAAGGGTCCGTTTCGCGGCCATCTTTGTAGCAATCTTGGATTTCCAACGAACATTTTAAATAAAAACAGAATTTTTGAACTATAGACACCATACAGAGATGACCCAATTTTTCTGTGTAAGAAATGAATGAAAAATATGAAAAAGTCAACCAAAGTTTTGTGTGGGTACCTCATCTTATTGTTTGACTAGCTGGCGTGATGTTATCTATGAGACAAATGATGGCCATGAGAGTTTTGTGATGACACCAGGCACCACATCTCAGCACTGTGAGATGAGACGAGTTGAGAAAAAGTGACGAGTTAGGGGCGTGTACTGTATTTGTTAAAGCATAAAAATAGCATATTAAAATAGGCTTAATGGAGAAAAGGGACACAGCGTCCAGTAGTGTTTTCTTATTTTTTTTTTAAAAAAGGAGTCTCTGTGTCCTCTTCTGCATAAAGAACAGCAATTAAAGCTGCAGTATGCGAGATTGGCGCAAATATGATTTAAAAAAGTTGTTTTTAGAAAACGGTCGCTATATCGTGACAGTAGTCCATGAAACAGGTAACCTGAGTTAAATCCTGTTCCTCTGTGTCCTACTGTGTCCTCCGGTGCTCCTAACGGCATCTGAAGGATTTCACTTACCGGAGGAAAACAAGGTCCGCTGCCCAGCTGCAGTCTATGAGAGCCGGCTGTCAATCACTCTGAACTCCGACCAAACGGTCAAACTAGGCAGCGCTGATCAGATATGAATCAATATTCTGTTACTGTAATGACTATTTCTCTCCTCAGATGTTCTCAGAATCATCTTGTAGTTACTGTTTAGCTGTAAAATGAGAAAGTTTGTGACCCGGCCGCCATTGTAAAATCTGTTGAAGGAAGCCAAGTTCTGGTCACATGACCGGAGCACAGCCAATAGGAACGCTCTCTCTCTCTCTGAAATGACCTGTGATTGGTCAAAATCTGCCGTCACCGGCTAGATTTTTCTAAAGCCTGAAAACAGAGACATGAGGAGGAGCAGAAGTCTAGTTTTCTCTCAGAACACTTGAATTACAATATGCTGAAAGGTTATTATGGGATTTTTGCCAAATTATGCCAAAAATGTGTTGCCTACTGCCACTTTAACCCACAACCAACCTGTGGGTGTAGGGCAGGGGTCAGCAACCTTTACTATCAAAAGAGCCATTTTAGGCAAAAAAAAAATATATAATAATATCTGTCTGGAGCCGCAAAACATTTGATCATTGTGATGAAGGTAACACAGTTTGTAGTCTAAATATATAGAATATAAGTCTAATGCAGTGAGGGCCAAAGTGCAAATGTACTACGGAGTATTAGGGCAACATTGAGGGAAAAAATTCTGAGATTTTCAGAATAAAGTCATAATATTACGAGAAAAAAGTCGTAATATTACAAGAATAAAGTCATAACTTTACGAGAATAAAGTCATAACTTTACGAGAATAAAGTCATAACTTTACGAGAATAAAGTCATAACTTTACAAGAATAAAGTCATAACTTTACGAGAAAAAGTCGGAATATAACGAGAATAAAGTCATAACTTTATGAGACAAAAAGTCGTAATATTACGAGAATAAAGTCATATCTTGACGAGAAAAAGTCGGAATATAACGAGAATAAAGTCATAACTTTACGAGAAAAAAGTTGTAATATTACGAGAAAAAAGTCGTAATGTTACGAGAATAAAGTCATAACTTTACGAGACAAAAGAAAATAACATGTAAAATTACTACCACCATGTTACTATGTATATATATATATTAATATTATGACTTTATTCTCATAATACTACTAGTTTATTTCTCATAATATTATGACTTTATTCTCTAAATCTCAGATTTATCATTTTTCCTCAATGTGACCCTAATACTCGTCGTACCGTCGTACCATAGACCTACAACAATGATAAATAAAAATGAAAATGTAAACAAAAAAACAGTTTTTGATTTCCATTTTTATAAATCCACAGGAAGCCACTGGAGAGGAGCTGAAGAGCTGCAGGCTGCTGACCTCTGGTGTTAGGAGATAAAAACACACTGGACATCTACAGTATCTCAGACATGACGCATCATTAATAACATATTGAATAAAACATCACAAAACGAGTAGCAATCAGCCTGGACGTGTTCAACTCATGTTTGAGATTTTGGTTCTCAGTTTTTGCAGTTTTGAGCGAGTCAGCAGCAGCCATAAAGATCCACGCAAGTTTCAGATTTAATTACAGAAAATGTGATACGACATTTGTCAGTTGTTGCACGTACCCCGGGCCAGGCTGTTTCGTAGCTACGCCTACAAAATGTAACGCACTATAATTCATATACAACCTACCTAATCAAATGTGAGCCAGGACAGGTGACGTAGTGTAAAGAGCGACAAAGTCCACGTATAGGGAGGAGGTCGGGGTGGATGAGTGGGTCTAAAAAACACCAAACTTTCAACATGGGCTGTTCATGTCCCGTGAGAAACCAGAAGTCAACGCTGACTTATTTCTTTTTCCTAAACCTAACCAAGTAGTTTTGTTGCCTAAACACACCCTAAATGCGCTGATTGCTGGTGTTGCAGGACGTTTGTAGGAAAACTAACATAATAAGTAACAAAATAACTTTTCCTAAGATATCATAGGAGCTGTTGTATGAGGATACGTTGCCCGGGCAACTCCGGGGTCTGAAATGTGAAGCCAATGCTGAAGTGCCTTAAACTTGCATTCTCTCTGCCAGCCAGCAGGGGGCGACTCCTCTGGTTGTATCGAAGTCTCTGAGAAAATGACCCTACTTCTCTCTTGATTTATTACCTCAGTAAACATTGTAAACATGAGTTTATGGTCTCAATCTCTAGTTTCAAGTCTTCTTCAATACAGCATGATGTTCATTTAGTAAATTATGGTCCCATTTAGAGTCAGATAGACCATAATATACTTTAGGGTCAAACTGTGCTACTCCATCATAACCCTTCCAACTAAACTAATATTATAATACAGAAAGATTCTCTCATAGTGAACACTATAACAACAGTAATTTGTCGTATTATTACATCAAATATAACACTGCAGAGGTAAAAAGCGAGCACCGAGGCTTGCTGACGACTTTTACTAAATTGCCGTCTCTTTATGTGAGGCTGCTGAGGAATCGAAAGACTCATAGAGGAGCTGTGGAAGCTCATCTGGGAATATGGACTGCACCATCCTGTGCAGAGCTCACTGAAAACTTGTGTCATTCTAATAGCTGGTATACATTTAACAACTTTTTGCACAGCTGCAGCATCAGAGTTGGAGCCAGCACATCTAACACAGTGTTGAAATTACATGCCCGTCACTCTCTGGAGGTATTGCGATGTGTTTGAAGTTGAGCAGCTCCAAATTGTAATTCTGTTCTACCGGAGAAAATCCTTGTCCCTGACACATCTTTAACAGTCTCTTGAACCATTTATTTTATAATTCACAGCATGATAAGTGAGCCATACGCCTGCATCTCTCCCTCTTACCTACAAAATACATCCTGTAATTTATCTGCTTTCTACACATATGCCCACCTTTTAACCTTTTCGAGCACTACCACTGAGAGTCATTACTCAAGACATGCACTGCCCCCCCCCCGCCTCCCTTCCCCACCCCACCCACCTCCACGTTTAGCCCTGAGGCTGGATATCTATAATTCATCTTTTATCTGGCACTCACAGTCCTGCTTGCTGTTCCACGCAGCCGTTGCCCACTTCACAGGGTAAAGCCGCCTGCTGCCGCTCGCTTTAATACAAATCTCACCGGGCACCTAGATATTGATTGTAATCCAAGGTAAACAGCCTGGTTTGCATAATCACGCGTTTCACGAGCGAGCATCACGCCAACCGAGGCTGCGGCGCTCAGGCTTTGGTTTCAGGGGGATACGGCGTGCCAAACTGGCAACCAGCACCGCTGCTTTATAGGGTCTTAATAGCAACAGGGGGCCTGACCCCGAATCATATCAAAGGGAAAAAATGTTGTTAAAGGAAAAACTGTGAAAATGTGTGTTTGTGTGCGGAAGTTAGAGCTGGAACAAAAAAAAGCACAAAGCTTGACCTCCCTGTGTGGTGCACTTTATGACTTTTTTCCAGCTCAGAGTACACGCTGTGTGCTGAATATCAAGAAAACCTGTATGGGATCAGACTGTGGACTCTAGCATACATTTGGTCACCTGACAAGCTGATTTTTACACTGCAAAAGGTCTCAATCAGTGGTTTTGGTCACAACTGAAGAGAGAAAAAAACAAATCTAAGGGATCAAGATCGATGTTAAAAACAATTACTATATCGACCCATACTGTATATATCATTATTATTGTCAGTACATTTCTAACCTTTAGCTATATGTACTGTAGCCATCTGGTGAGCAGTCTTTATAGTTTCCTGTTGAACCTGTAACGTCACCTGTTTCCTGTTTAGGTGTTTGTAATTAGCTGGCAGTCTGTGCTGTTCTCGCTGCTATGAGTGGGCTTTCTGTCTCACTACAACACTCACATGTTCATACTGTACGTCCCTTTGTAGCACGACTACACTGTAAGAAATACAGGAAACCAGATTAAGGGGGTGATAACGCCGAGATGCGTTACCAGCAAAACCCCTGTTTTCCTTTGGTACGGTGAGCACGCCATGTGCTCCTCTAATGCGCCACACGTCGTTTTTTTTAGTCTTTTATAGACGTGCATAAAAGTTTAAATAATCTCAACTTCTTAGCGCCGGGCGCAGAGTTGCACGCATGGATGTATACAGAGAACTGGATCCAGCGTTGGAGGCGGGGCCTCGTTCATTCCTATGAAAGTGTCTCAGTGGAGCATGAAGCCTAAATGGCTCGACTTCCGTCTGGAAAAGTACCCGGATCTTGGGCACGTGGAACATGCGCCGTAGCGTCCGCTCGGTCACATCATTCGGTCACGGTGTCACAACGTCACGCCGTCGTCACGGCTTGGTGCTCCAGCCTCGATCTGGGTCTCATTCACATGAACGGAGGAAGGGAAATAACTCTGGATTCAGCTATTAGTGCGTTTTACAACTTTAAAAACTTAATGATTTAAATAAGGACTATTAGAGTGTTCATACTGGGGAGTTGATTCACCTCAAAAAAAATTATCCTCTGAGTTACAGACGTCTCTTTCCCAATGTAAGTCTATGGGAAAAAGTATTTTTGGGCCCAATTGCATCACGTGACGGACACGGAAGTTGCAGTGCCGCCGTTTGACCACTACGAAAGTTGGGATCGACGACCGGCGGTCTTCCTGGGGGCTTGGTTGCGCCGCTCGTTAATATTAGACTTGGCCCAGGCAGCCAATCATATCAAGCAAGAGGCGGGCTTTGCAGCTTTACAACTTCCTTTAAGTATTGATGCCGATAGATGGTTAGTGGCTAGAAGGGAGCCCGCTTACCGGGGAAACTCTCGCAAAAATGTTAAGGTTAGGCATCGATCTCTAATAGTTAAAGTTAGGCATCGATCTCTAATAGTTAAGGTTAGGTAAGTTCTTCGGGCAGCGAGTCTCGCGAGAGTTTTTGCAAGTTTTTGCAGATCAGATTTCGCAGTTTGCGGGCTTTCTTCTAGACAGAACCCCGATAGATGTGGTAGGGCTAGTTAGTTAGTTAGTTAGTTAGTTAGTTCGTTAGTTCGTTAGTTTGTTAGTTAGTTAGCTGTTGTCTTCTGACCACGGTCAGGAGGCTGAAGCAGGAAGAGTTAACACTGTTTTACGAGACGGGCTGAAAACTAGATATAACTTTTCAGTTTTGGTGCTTCTGTGTAGTTTGTGTTGGAGTCTGAGTCTGAACAGCGTAGCCACACGCGAACGCACATGAGACACCGACCTGCAATGATTTATAAGTGTAAGAAGTTACAAACAGTCCCTTTAAGCAAAATGCTAACATGCTGATTTCTAACACGTGTAATGTTTACCATGTCCACCATCTTAGTTTAGCGTGTTAGCATGCTAACATTTGCTAAATAGCATTAAGTACAAAGTACAGCTGAGGCTGATGGGAATGCTTTCTGTTTGGTTTTGACGTGACGATGGCGCTAGACGAGTTAAGGGATCACCAAAGTTATTACAACATGAATGTTTGTACCAAATGTCATGGCTTTCCCATTATTGTGATATTTCAGTCTAAACCAAACGTTTGTTTCGAGCACTATATCCTCTTTTCCTTCCCGTCTATCCTCAACAACTAACCACATGACTTGCATTCATTACTGAGCTCAGTATTACAACAGTTAGACAACTGGAACAGACCTCCCGTCTCTCCCAAGGGTCCCATTGCAGCAGTTGGGATGAATATTCTGCCACAAATTAATTATACATTTTAATATGCTCCCGGTGTTTCCCCCGTCTCACTGATTCAACAAGCTGGACAGTGCCTATTTATAATTTTACTGAAAGAGAATAATGGCTGTATCAGTTTCCACTTCAAAGAAAACTAAACAACAGGGGATCCGTCTGGCCCCAATTTATACTCTATATGGTGTATTTCACAAATGTTACTAAACATGATCAAATGATTAGTTCGGTTACAAACAGAGGACTTCTTCTTATTAGTATATATATATTTAAATTTTATATTTAATAGGACTTCTGTTTTATTAGGGATGCCAGTAGAAAATCTATTGTCGTACATCATACAATACTGTTCAAATCAGTTTTTATTTCCATCTGGACCATTAATTAACAGCCACTCAGCTTTTATTAAAACTCAGCTTGGACTTTCTTTTTTTCTTCCTTTCTTTTTGAGGGTACAAATCATTCTTTATTATTTGATGAATTTAGGTAGATGGTCAAAATATGTTATTTTGTATGGTTTGCATGCAGCTAAACTCTTTACTAAACTACTTTCTATTGAGATTTCTAGCAAATAGGGCCATAATTAATGATAAAATTACAGCTAAACCGTTTTGATTTTAACAGCATGGATGGATGTGTACTGGAGAACAGTGTTCAGTGTTTCCATCTCAGACCAACAATCAATGTTGGCTTTTTGTTATTATTCAACCATGATAGTTGTTACCCTGCCTTCAGCTAATCTTATATTTGTAGTTTGCTAATCTTAACCATACAGCAGTTGCAGTTACAATAATTGCCATTTAATAAAAGTTGTGGTTTTGCAGAATTAACCGATACCCACTTTCTGTTCGGTACAAACAAAATCTTTTTAGCTCCACTTCTTCTAAGGTTTGAAAAAATATAAATATCATCAGTGTCTTCACGTTGTGTGTAATGCGTATCCACGGCCTCTCGGGGCAGCTAGCAGGGCTTTCATCAGCTGACAGACTGCAGGCCATCAGTTGTGTGTCACCCTTCTGTCTGCTAATCCTAGTATTTGTTTGTTGTGGTGTATGTGTGTCTGGGAAACTGCTGCTTCACTCTCCATCTCACATCATCACTCAGGAAACCACAGCGAAACATCAAAGACCCGTCTCCACTGACCAAGAGCTCTACTGACCATGATACGAGTCAAAACATATGGAAACAGAAACTGTTAGACTAATGAGAAACCGTGCTACTGTAGGGTTAGGATTCCAAATAACTCGAAGGATTTATGGACTGTGCAACGTTGTACGTTACGTAAAAGTGTACATTTTCCTCCATTGTGTAATTGGTGGGGATTAGTATCGATGTTAGTGGAGACTGTTGAGGTTTCATGGAAGAAGAAAGCTCCGGCGCTGTCTTTGCTCCAGCTGCCCAGAGAAGCCATGACCTTGGGTGGGCTAAATTGGTTTCCGTTGGCCCGCTTTGTAGCAGGGATTGAGTCTCTCTGAACTGCTGCCAGATCAGTTTGGCACCCTAACCCCTTCAGTGACTCTGTTTTTGTCCTTCTGCTGCCCTGCGAAGGTCAGATGAATTAGCACATACCTTTCAGCTCGTCGTGGCCTCGCTGCTATTTCCAGTACCATCATGCATTGCTGCCATTGTCACAAGGACGCTTTTGAAAACAGGAGCACACGCCGTGACAAGCTGACACCGGAAATATCAAAACTAACCAACTGAAGAACAATTTTTGCAAAAACTTTGAAATTCACTTTAGCTAAAGAAAAAAAAAAAAAAAAATCGATATACTGTATATATCCTTGGTGTTTGTTTTGACTGGTGTTGGTATTTGGATAGAATTATAATTAACAAAGAGAAGAAATTTAAATTTGATTTAATTATCAGATAGTGCCCATTATATTGGTGTCCTTAACCCTCCAGCTGGCGGCAGATGTTGTTACCTGTTGCCTAACCTCAGCCCTTTGATTGTTACTCTGTTTAGAGGGTTGATATCACAGCACTTTGAGGTTTGATAGTCTGGTCATTTGCCATCACAACAACTGGACTCTAACTCTACTAGCTAACTAGGTAGCACTAACAGCTAACTAGACCCCCCTCCTTTTTATACAACCCGTTCTCACTCCAAACTCGTCGAATACCGCCGTTTGGTCAGCGCTTCTGAGAGTCCGTTCAGGGCGGGCGGGAGGGGAGGTGGATGGGTCAAACAAACACAAGACTTGACCGGTGTTCGTGTCCCGTGTGAAACTAAAATTAACATTGACTTATTTTGTCACGAGTAGTGAGTCACGTGAGTCGCTAGTTAATGAAGTTAACAAAGACCATTTCCTAACCCTAAGTGGTTGTGTTGCCGAAACCTAACTTCCTGTGAAAACGAAAGTTTATTTTGAAAGGACTCTATGCGTGTAACGAGTTTATATTGAAACAGGTTTATCTTCTTTTGAAAAAGATATATAAAACCCACTAGCAGTGGGCTAAAGTGGGCTCATTTAGCGACTGGCTAGTTAGCTAGCTACGTTGCTAATTCCACCATGCTACAGAAAAAGAGCCCAACGTTGGACTTTCTCAACTACCACTGGTGATCCTGGAGAGTGAGTAACAGTATTTTCTTCAGCCATTGTTAAAAAAAAACAAGACAACAATAGAATTATTATACATACGTCATCACGTTTACTAACAGAAAAGGGATCTATATTTATTATCACAAAGAAAAGAGAAGAGAATAAAACTTTCAGTTTGACTTTAACATACTGCCAGCTTCTCGTGTATTTCTCCTTTAAGAGATACTGCAAAGTCCACGAAGCTCTGCGAGACCAGACTAGTTCTACTGTTGGCTGATCTGCTTCAGTTCAACCTTACATGAACTCATGGTGACTGACAAGCTGAATAACACTAATGAGACCTGAGCTGAGCTAACTGGTAAATAAATCATGGTGCTCAGGTGTGCTGCGCAGAATTTTCATGTCCAAGCTGCGGTGTAATATTGTTTTGTTTTTTTCAATTTCATAAAGACTTCTGTTTGAATCAACAATGACCATTTGAACTGAGACAAAACTGATGAGAAATGCGTGACATCTTCTAATCCAAGCACTCTACTTGTTGAGTGAGCTCCTGTTAAAGGGAAGCTTAACACTAGACCCGGGGTCAGCAACCTTTTCTATCAAAAGAGACATTTCAGGCAAAAAAACAAAACCAAAAAAATCTGTCTGGAGACGCAAAACATTTAATCATTGTGATGAAGGTAACAGTTTATAGTCTAAGTATATAGTATATAAGTCTAATGCAGTGAGGGCCAAAGTGCAAATAAAGTAGCAGAATAAAGTCATAACTTTACGAGAAAAAAGTCGTAATATTACGAGAATAAAGTCATAACTTTACGAGAAAAAAAGTTGAAATATTACGAGAATAAAGTCATAACTTTACGAGTAAAAAGTCGTAATGTTACGAGAATAAAGTCATAACTTTATGATAAAAAAGTCGTAATGTTACGAGAATAAAAGTCATAACTTTAAGATAAAAAAGTCGTTATGTTACGAGAATAGAGTCATAACTTTATGAGTAAAAATGACGTAATATAACAAGAATAAGGTCATAACTTTACTATAAAAAAGTCGTAATATAACGACAATGAAGTCATAACTTTACAAGAAAAAAGTTGTAATGTTACGAGAATAAAGTCATAGCTTTACAATAAAAAAGTCGTAATATAACGAAAATAAAGTCATAAGTTTACGATAAAAAAAGTCGTAATGTTACAAGACTAAAGTCATAACTTTACGACAAAAAAAGTTGTAATATTACGAGAATAAAGTCATAACTTTACGAGAAAAAAGTTGTGATGTTACGATAAAAAAGTCGTTATGTTACGAGAATAAAGTCATAACTTTTATGAGAGAAAAAGTCGTAATATAACGAGAATAAAGTCATAACTTTACAAGAAAAAAGAAAATAACACGTAAAATTACTACTACTATACTACTATATATATATATATATATATAGTAGTATAGTAGTAGTATATATATATATATATATATAGTAGGATAGTAGTAGTAATTTTACGTGTTATTTTCTTTTTATATATGTATATATATATATATATATATATATATATATATATACTAATATTATGACTTCATTCTCATAATACTACGACTTTTTTTCTCGTAAACCTATGACTTTATTCTCTTAATATTATGACTTTATTCTCGAAATCTCAGATTTATTTTTTTTTCCTCAATGTGGCCCTAACACTCCGTCGTACCGTCGTACAATAGACCTACAACAATGATAAATAAAAATTAAAATGTAAACTAAAAAATTAAAAGTTTATAAAACTTTTTTTAATTATAAAAATAATTATTCATTTCCGTTTTTATAAATCCACAGGGAGCCGCTGGAGAGGGGCTAAAGAGCTGCAGGTTGCTGACACCTGGACTATACCGAAACCCAATCGAATATGTGGAGCACAAGTGGCTTTCATCCTTTGTAAAGTTCAAATCTAAAAAGATTCCTGTCATAATAAATCTTACCTGATCTACCGTGTGTGTACTTAGTTACCCAGAAGAGTTCACAACCCCTCTGATAAAATCTCATGAGCATGTGATTCTTTTTGGAGTTGCTGATAAGAAAATAACTATAGAATGTCTCTCAAAGGAATGAATGGCATACCAAGCCAGAGTTCATGTAGAAGGCACGCAGATGGTGCACTCAAGAAAACACAAAATCATGATTTTATAGCGATATACGTCTCCCGTGAAGGACAACTTGCCGAGTACCTATCGATGTAGTTGGATCGTAGGAATATAAATCGATGTAGTAGATGAATGGTTACACCCAGAGGATGATCCCTTTACATTTTCCCTCCTCACAAGAGTCTCTCTCGTTGACTGTCAACTTTACACTCATGCAACTGAAGTGTAATCTGCACATCAGATACTGTATCTTATACTCGGCAGGTTACCAGGAAATTGGCTTCTGAGCCATGCTCCCAAGAGGATTAACGTCTTTTTTTTGGTATTTTACTCACCATAACACCTTTCCCCTAGCACTACGTTCTGGACTATTAATGCCATATTAGTCTTAAGTGTCTCTGGCAGAAGGTGACCTAAGCATATGTACCACAAGGTTAAAGCTGAGTGACAGATTAGATTGACATCCATAATGTTCTAGGATTGAAATGTACGCTCACTGCATATAATCCCCCTGTCATATGCGCTTCTCATCCCACAGTCACAATTATTGGACATGTCCTTCCTGTCCAATGTTGAGGTCAGGTGTCTATTATAGCTCTGGGGCTTTCTTCCAGATGTACCGGTGCATATGTCCATACTGAATGAGAAAGCCACAAAGCTGGAGAGGGAAGCCAGCATGTCATCTCTCTCCAAGTCAACCGAGCAGCTGAACTAATAGATCTGCTGCCAGATAGACAGGAAGGCTGGAGCAGTAATCCAGCATTGTCTCTTTCTATATGCAGCTGGGCCAGAGAAGACAAAGACATGTTTGGACTCTGTGCAGAGGAGTAAATGCTTCCTTTTGCTGGTCAGTTTTATCAAAGGGAGGCCGCCTGGATACAAATCTTGGGATCGTATACAAATCACATCCTCAAACAATTTTCCAAATGTTGCTTCATGTGATTTCCAAAAATGGAATTCATTACAGGAAAACACACATTCAGCTGCTCGGAGATCAAAGGGTATTTGATCGGGACAAATGGAGGATGTAATGAGGCTTGATTGGTACAATACCATAGTGCACGTGCACTGATGTGAGTGGTCATGGGTTGTTTAAGAGGATCATCATGTGTTTGCTAGACAGTCTCAATAATATTAAAACTGAGTGCTATTCTCATGTCAGAGAAGTGCACGGTTACCTCATACAAGTGTTGTTTCCCCCATACTCCGATCTGTTCACTGATCAGTTCGACTGGAAAGTAACACGTGCACACAGCAAACATCTGCACTCCTGTCAAAATGTCGTGGAGATGCCCTATGAATTATAGATTTGAAGCTTAAGCCTCCAACAGTGATTTGCCGTTTTGTCATCATTAGTGGGAACCATGAAACACACGTGCACACACACACACACACACACACACACACACCATTTATGTACAGGGACATTTCTTACGAGAAAAAAAGTCGTAATATTACGAGAATGAAGTCATAACTTTACGAGAAAAAAGTCGTAATATTACAAGAATGAAGTCATAACTTTACGAGAAAAAAGTCTTAATATTACGAGAATAAAGTCATAACTTTACGAGAAAAAAGTCGTAATATTACGAGAATAAAGTCATAACTTTACGAGAAAAAAAGTCGTAATATTACGAGAATAAAGTCATAACTTTACGAGAAAAAAGTCGTAATATTACGAGAATAAAGTCATAACTTTATGAGAAAAAAAGTCGGAATATTACGAGAATCAAGTCATAACTTTATGAGAAAAAAAGTCGTAATATTACGAGAATAAAGTCATAACTTTATGAGAAAAAAAGTCGGAATATTACGAGAATCAAGTCATAACTAAACGAGAAAAAGTCGGAATACTACGAGAATAAAGTCATAAATTTATGAGGAAAAAAGTTTTAATATTACAAGAATAAAATAAAATATTACGAGAAAAAAAGAAAATAACACGTAAAATTACTACTATATATATATATATATATATATATATATATATATATATACACTAATATTATGACTTTATTCTCGTAATCTCAGATTTATCGAAGTCTCCCGTCACAGACTAGATTTTCTAAAGCCTGAAAACAGAGCCATGAGGAGGAGCAGAAGTCTAGTTTTCTCTCAGAACACTTGAATTACAATTTGCTGAAAGGTTATTATGGAATTTTTTTTGCCCAATGATGCCAAAAACACTGTTGCCTACTGCCACTTTAATTCAGAACAACACTGTCCACTTTGACAACAGAGGTTTTAAAAAGGGATCCAGTCTCATTATGCAGTCTAGATCAATTTCTCATTTTCTATCCTGGTGGTCATAATGAACAGTTCATGCTTCATGTTTTCTAACAATACACAACTCCAGATCCAGATGACCAGGTCAAGAAAGCTCCTTGTGGAGGTTGGGTAAGATTTCTCTTAAAACACTAAAAGACTTTGTTATTGTGGTTAAAACGTCTCGTCAGAGTTGCAGGAATGTCAAGATCCCCCTCTGGACTCGGTGAAAGTCTTTTGTTTGACAAGTTTAGACCTTCTTCAATATTGCTAGATCACTAAAAGTAGAAATGTCATAGGACTTTGTAAGTGATTAATGAATCTCCGGTACACGGTGTGTCTTGCTCAGTCAGAACAAAATAATTTGGCTGAGTGGCAGGGTGTCTTCGGATCTGATAACAATCTGAGCTGGCTGGAATTCCAGTTGTGGAGACACCGAGGAGCCACGTCTCACTGGGCAGGTTTCTCCGTCTCTGTCAGAGACTAGCTGTGCTGACAGATCCCGTCAACGCTGCTCTGCTTTCCACATCCTCACCTACACACACACACCGTGCATGTACATACATAACGCTCACATTCAAACGTTCACCGTCCTCTGACTGCCATTTGGTTTTATCTCACACATGTAGGGAAATCTGAGTAATGTCATATGAAAGCACATCAAACATAAACTCAGCTCAAAACGTGTGCGGCGGATCGGCCGTAACCCGAGCTGCGTGTTTGTGTTGTTTTTGCTCAAACTGACACTCAGTGTGTGTTTTCTCACACCCTTTGGCTCGGTCCTCTCAGTGTGCTGCATCTTTTCTTTCTTATCAGTGAATTCCTATCAGGTCAGCCAAACATGTCAGAGTACAGTGATCTGAGACATTTCTCTGCTACTCTGCTCGCCGAGGCTCAGCGAGGCCGGAAGAATGCAGCTCTGCCATCTCGCTGTCTTCAACCATGACAATACGCCTGTGTGTGTGTGTGTGTGTGTGTGTGTGTGTGCGTGTGTGTGTGTGTACTGTATGTATGTATGGGTGTACGGTTGGTTTAGAGAGCTACAGATGTTGTCTGTGTAAACACGAGTGGCATGAATATAATACATTAGTGCATAGCAATGTATGAGTAATGCTATGCCGAAAAAAAATGCAATTAATGTATAAACCTACAGTAGGAGTCAGCAACCTGCAGCTCTTTAACTCTCTCCAGTTACTCCCTGTGGACTTTTAAAAAAACAAGTGGAAATTAATAACTGTTTTTGGTTTACATTTTCACTTTTATTTATCATTGTTGTAGGTCTATGGTACGACGGAGTATTAGGGCCACATTGAGGAAAAAAAATAAATCTGAGATTTTGAGAATAAAGTCATAATATTAGTATATATATATATATATATATATATATATATATATATATATATATATATGTATATATATATACGTATATATATATATATATGTATATATATATATATATATATATGTATATATATATATGTATATATATATATATATATATATATATATATATGTATATATATATATATATATATATATATGTATGTATATATATATATATATATATACATATATATATATATATGTATATATATATATATATATATATATATATATATATATATATATATATATATATATATATATTAGTATAGTAGTAGTAATTTTACGAGGTATTTTCTTTTTTTCTCGTAAAGTTATGACTTTATGCTCGTTATATTACGACTTTTTTCTCGTAAAGTTATGACTTTATTCTCGTTATATTACGACTTTTTTTCTCGTAAAGTTATGACTTTATTCTCATAATATTATGACTTTACTCTCGTAATATTACAACTTTTTTTCTCGTAAAGTTATGACTTTATTCTCATAATATTATGACTTTATTCTCGTTACATAACGACTTTTTTCTCGTAAAGTTATGACATTATTAATGTGACTATATTTGAGAAGCTGCTGTGCGACGGCTGCGTTACCACAGGAGAACTACGGCGGCCTTCAGGTGATGTAAAAACACAAATTGCCGTCTCAGAAAGAGAAGCAGCTCTCTACGTAGACATGAAGGACTCATTCTAAGCTAATAAAATGTCTTAGTTTCAGCTGATTATACACTAATGAAAACATAGTTATAGATATTCTATTCCATTTCTGCCAATAGATCATTTTCCCAGAATGAAAAGAAGCACATGTTGGATATGTTTCCTTCCTCATAAATCTGGTTGCTCTGGTAGCGTATATATACACAGATTGTTTTGACTGGAGTTTTGAACGTCAGTCTTCGAGCGCTGATTCATTATTGAACCGGTTTTCTTTGATTTACAACACTGATTTCCGCACATGTTGTTCCTACGTTGTTTCACTCTATTCTACTCGTGTTTTGGGGAATTTTGCAAGGCAACCACCATGTAACCACCAACAATTTTAATGTGGTGACACGAAGATGGCACCGTGCAGAGGTCTAGCAAAGCGTTGCATCCTAGTGTTTTTTCTGTTATTCAGGCTTCCGCCCTGAGACTCATTTAGTTAAAGTAATTAGAGGGTTGTGTCAGCAGCACTTCCACACTGAGTAATACACTGTAATTCTGGTCAGAGTTAATTTCTCCCTACTCTCACATCATATTTGCCACACACAAAGCCGCACTATCCAGTACACTCATGCATGCACATATACACCACACGAGCACCAACACACACACATTGTGGTTAAGCCACTGCAGTCTTGTGTCTGGTTTCTGTCCACACATGCAATCAGAGCGTTGTCCACCGAGAGACTGCAGTCAATCTGTCTTCTAAACACACGATCCTTCCTCACTAAACACTCACAGCCTTTCGGAGCGTCCTCCAACAGCAACCTGTGGAGGATCCATTCAGTAGACCCTGACCATCCAAACACAGAATAATATCAAAGGACGGAAGGAGAAAAAGGAGCCAGCGTCTCAGACAGCCCACATGTGTTCTGGTTCTGGCTCAGTTGGACCGCAGACCGACAGTAATGGAGCCTTGATTACAGCAGTGATGAAGCCAGAGGAAGCATTCAGAACTTTAGTGCGATTTTTTCCTTTATTTTGGGTTATTTTGCCTCCATAACATTTCTTCTTTCAGACTAGAGCAGGGGTCTAGTCTCAGCCCTGATGAGTTTGCATGCCCGTATAATACAGCTGTTTATGACTGTTTATGACTATTAATATACAATCTGATATGTAATGCTCCTAATTAGGGCTGTCAAAGTGAACGTGATAATAACGTGCTAACGCAAATTCGTTTTAACGCAACTAATTTCTTTAATGCATTAACGCAACTTCTGATTTTTAGATTTTTAAAGCCAGAGTGAAGATACTGGTATCATATGAAACTAGAGAACCTGATGAATCCATCGGTACCAACCATGTCATACTAGCTTGTTAAAGGAGGTTAAATAACGCTCCAAACTTATGCTAAATTACGGCGAGCAAAAACTGTCATTGCCATTTTCAAAGGGGTCCCTTGACCTCTGACCTCCAGATATGTGAATGTAAATGGGTTCTATGGGTACCCACGAGTCTCCCCTTTACAGACATGCCCACTTTATGATAATCACATGCAGTTTGCTGTTGTTGCCTGTTGGGCTGCAGTTTGCCATGTTATGATCTGAGCATATTGTTTTATGCTAAATGCAGAACCTGTGAGGGTTTCTGGACAATATTTGTCATTGTTTTGTGTTGTTAATTAATTTCCAACAATAAATATATACATACATTTGCATAAAGCAGCATATTTGTCCACTCCCATGTTGATAAGAGTATTAAATACTTGACAAATCTCCCTTTAAGGTTAATTTTGAACAGATAAAAATGTGCGATTAATTTCGATTAACTATGGACAATCATGCGATTAATCATGATTAGATATTTTAATTGATGGACAGCCATAATGCAAACATTTGCTAATAAGCACTGAACATAAAGTGCAGCTAAAGGTTGATGGGAAAGTCATGATTTATTCGTCATAAACCAAAATATCGGACACATTTAAACGTTGACCTGACGATGGTGCTGCATGAAAAGATAATTCATCCCGTTGACAACATGAATGTGTGAACGACATTCTGTAGTTGTGGAGACATTTCACTGAATACACAAAATGTCAACCTCTTGGTGGCGCTGGAGGAAAAGTCAGTCGGGTTCATCATGTGAGGACAGTGAATGCCGCCTGCACAAAACGTGCATGTGTTGCACTTAAACACAAACAGCCTAAATCCCTCTCACTGACAGTTCTTATGAGCTTCCTAGGAAGAACGGCATCAACTATTCATGCAGGTGTTGTCACTCTGTCATCACATTAACGTTCCCGTGTTAAGACTTGTGTCAAGAAACGGAAATTCTCTAACAAAGAAGAAGAGTGAGCTCCACGTGCACACGTGGGAACAAACAAGGACAGGTACTGGAAGAGAAAACAACAGATCAAGAAAAGTCTCATTCCTGCCAGAAAGGATAAATATAATATCAGAGGAGGTAGAGCCAGAAGAACACATGGGATTCATTTTAATCATAGGATGACACTCATTTCAATAATGCACCATATAAACACAATATCACGTTTAATTTAAGTGAAAATTTATTTAAAAAAAAACAACTTTCTCTTCCAGTTGCTTATCTTTTTCTTATCTTTATTATTTTTTGTATTGTTTATTGTTCATGTTGGGTTGTTTTATTTTGTATGGAACACAAAGATGGAATAATTAAAGATGAAAAAAGTTAGGACCCGGACCACAACAGCCACTGGTTGTTCTCTTTTACTGGAGTCCGGATGATAGTTGCAAGTCAACAAAACCTCACAGAAAGCTGTAACATGCAGTCTCTCCCACACGCACGGGTTATCTCTCCCGTCAGCAGGTAAACACAACATGTATAACTGCGTACTACTACATTTGCATTGCCCACGAGACAAAATAAATGTTAAAAACTCTGACCGGGGAAAATAATACATACCTCCTCTCAGAAAGCCTCGCGCTGACTGAAAGTAGCGCTGCATTGATATCACGAAACTGCGACCTCTTTAAAGTGACAGTACAGGTATTAACAGGCTACAAAACACTCCTCAACCATAACCAAACAAATCTTTTACGATTTTTTATCAGGATTAGGTGGAATTTCAACATAAAAATAAAGCTATAATTTCAACCTGGTTACACCAACAATAAGTCGCACTGCGTCGCTCGCCAACACTCCAATAGAAAACAATGCAATCGCTCGCGTTGCGTTCAGTACACAGTCTACGGTTCGGACACGGACACCGTAGTCTCACTGAAGTTACTGTGTATAATCAATCACACCTGATGCTTGAACACTTATCAACAGCTTATCCATTAACTCGATTACACGTTCGCTCCAATAGCAACGAACAAATAATACACAAGTAATGACTGCAGCAACATGCCGCCTCGGCAGAATGCCGGTACGGTAAGACCTGACCCGGCCAAGATTGGTTCCTACTTATGCATTTCAGTGCCAATTATCCCCAGGAGACCCGATACACTACAACAGAGTAAAGCTCATTGGGAATAAAATAGACAAAATCAGTCTCCCATTCATCGTCTATGGAGCAGCTCCAGACTTTAAACCATATGACATCATAAGTTTGAGAGACTGGTTTCTGGCTTTGAGAGAGAGGAGCTCATGTTCACACATATTGATCGATCTTTCCTGGGCCGTTGACATAACATGTTCTTCATTTAGGTTTGATTATGTCCAAGACCTGTTCTTTCTTTGTTTTAGCCCGTTTCTGTCTGCTTGGCGCTGCCCACTTGGTATTATCTCGTCTACCTGCGACTCCTCGTGCTCAGCCGGTCCCTCGTGAACACATTCAGAGAGCAAAGAAGTAGGACGAACAAACAATTCAAAACACTCGAGTGTTCTTTTACTTTAGTCTTCACTCGAGTGTATACGTAGCTTTTCAGTCAGGGTTTGATGTCGACTTCCTGTCTTTGAGCCTTCAGACTCCAGATATTCTCTGAACATGTATTTGTGATGTAAAACAATCATTTACTCATGCATCCGGTGCGTACTGGATCAGGAATATCTGAGATCCAACGAGCCTGGAGAGCACACGGCATAAGTAATTCAACACACAAAACACTTTTTGTATTTACACCTGGTGATGAACTTCAAACATGTCAGAGGATGCTGTTCATCTTCAAAGCAGTGCCTACTTTATTATTTATTATGGCCACCTCGAGACCTGAAGGAGAGACTGTTGGACATCAATAAATCCTTACCAGACATTATTCTATTCACTGAGGAGACGGACGGGCTCTATGGATGTTTACACTGAAGGAGAAATTAACACTCCAGAACAACACAAAGAAAGAAAGAAACAACCAGTAGAATATATGCAGTAACCAAACAGTAGGAGGAGCTGTAAACTGGGCTGATTTATCAATTCAAATATTTAATCGCGATTAATCAGATGATTGTCCATAGTTAATGCAAATTAATTACTGATTAAATGTATCTTAAAGGGAGATTTGTCAAGTATTTACTACTCTTATCAACATGGGAGTGGACAAATATGCTGCTTTATGCAGATGTATGTATATATTTATTATTAGAAATCAATTAACAACACAAAACAATGACAGATATTGTCCAGAAACCCTCACAGGTACTGCATTTAGCATAAAACAATATGCTCAAATCATAACATGGCAAATTCAAGCCCTGCACTGCATGTGATTATCATAAAGTGGGCATGTCTGTAAAGGGGAGACTCGTGGGTACCCATAGAACCCATTTACATTCACATATCTGGAGGTCAGAGGTCAACGGACCCCTTTGAAAATGGACATGACAGTTTTTTCCACGCCAAAATTTAGCGTAAGTTTGGAGCGTTAATTAACTTCCTTCCTGACAAGCTTGTATGACATGGTTGGTACCGATGGATTCTTTAGGTTTTATAGTTTCATATGATACCAGTATCTTCACTCTACCTTTAAAACTGAGACGTCTCTCCCCCCTTTTTATAGCATCAAATAACTAATTAAAACTAAACTTATCAGAGACATGAACACTTGAACATACATCAGCGTGATAAGAACTGCCTAAAGAGGTAGGTACTGCCAAATAGTTAAATTAACTTAAAACTCCGTCGGCCTCTATTCTGTCTTTCAGAGGTTGTAGCGGGCTCAGTTTTAGAGCTAGAGTAGAGATACTGTTATCAGATAAGTTCTGTGGGTACCCACGAGTCTCCCCTTTACAGACATAGCTAACGTTTTCGGATGCAGTGACATAAAATGGAACATTTTTTGAAACAAAGAAGTCGTTTTGGAGACAACCCTGCACCAGTAAAAGCTCAAAGCGTGTTGTGATTTATTTGGGAAGATGGTCCTCGGTCTAAACAATGAGCTGGAACTTTCAAAATGTTTCCGTAAAGTCAAGAGGTGGTGCAGGTTCAGCTGGTAACTCTCTGTGAGTTCATCACTATGAACGGCCCCTTTCACATTGTTAATATTATAAAAGATATTTTAAAAATTCATTTTTGTGGCCCTACTCTCTTTCCAATGTTGCAGTTTGACTACATATTCAAGGGTGGACAACAACAAAAAAACATGGAATGATTCACCTATACTTGATATAATATGATATAATGATACTTGGGTGCCGATTCAATAAGTATTGCGATTACGATTTATTGCGATTTTTGTTAACTTTTTGAACGCTAGACATTGGGAAAAGGTCAAATCATACACTTCTGGGGACTTTTACTTTGGACAATCTCTAAATGAATCCAGTAAAAATGTTTGATTTTCAGTATGTATGTAGTCAGAGATGTCCTGAAGTCAAATATATCAGGATCATTGTCAGGAATTATTTATTAATTTTTTTCCAGCAACCCAAAAATCAAAGAATAAAGACATTTCCCTCACAGATTAGTGGTATTTTCTTTTGAATTTATAAGGGACATGTAATGTTTTATACTTCTGGTGAATATAATCCAATCAGTCTTATTTCCATAGATGTATTTTGTATATACAGTTCCCTTTGTTAACACCTTATTTTGAAAAGCGGACGTAGTCCCACGTGTCTACTTCCTCTAACTTCTCCAAGTCCGTCTCTAGCTCTCCCGTCAGCTCCGTTCTCTTTATCCATCCATGCTCAGCTCCATCGGGGCCGTTTCAATGCATTTAACATAAATGTCAGTATATGGGTGCTCTACAGTTGTAGCGTCGGCCCATTTGACCACGGAGATGAGAGAGACAGCCGGCTCGACCGCCACGTTACCGCGATACGATAACGTTTCCTGTCCGTGACAGAGTTAGCATGCAGCTTTAGCCGTGATGTCTAGCTCTGCTTTTCCTGCAATGTGTGAAACCCAAAGTGTTTCCATCCTTTACTGGATGTGTAGTGTTTACCACTTTGGATTTAACATGTGGGGGTGCAGGCCGTATCCACGACGACCCTCCAACGTTTTATACTTTCTGAGGTTTGTTCTGGTTGACGGATACGGAACGGATATGACGTCATGTTACTCAGACTACAACAATCAAAGTGGTAACGTCCTTCTACCTCCACATAGACTCAGATGAAGAAAATATATCGATTCTGGCATTAAAAAATCCACCAAATACTACGGTCCTATCCACAGGAATTGGTGCAAAAAGCTGCAGTCATTGAAATGCTAAAGTGACCAAATCCTAACACAACTTCAACCAGCCAGAGAGAACTAATCAGTGGAATCAGCTACTGTTGTGTTCGGTGGAAAATTTGACGATTGATAACAATAATTATTTGATGGACTTTTTCTGTCTGTGTACTGGGACAATGACACACACACACACACACACACACACACACACACACACACACACACTGTAGCGCTGACCTCATGTGTGAGCTCTGTATCTGTACATGATGCTGCGGCGGCGGTCCACAGTGAATTGAGAGAGGACATAAACAACATCAAGTGAAACAAAACGCCGGGATGAATCTAGGCCGAGCGTTTCCCCACAGGAGCCTACTGTGAATGATATCATTCAACAAAGTACAGACAACACTCGACTGTACACCACTTATTCCTCGAGTATGTTCAGTATACTGCACTGACAGTATAAGGACTGCTAAACAACAATATGGTATCATAAAATACAACTGTAACTACTGTAAGTACTGCCATGGGTCGTGTAAAATAGATTGTCTGTTTGTTAGCAGGATTAACTAAACTAAAACTAAAACTACTGGTCCGATTTTCATGAAACTGGGTTGAAGATTGTAGCGTTGGTAGTAAGTAAGAACCCATTCAATTTTGATTACACGCATTATTTTTCACTTATGGACACGGTCTTGGCGGAGGTCTGCGCTCTCCGAGAGCCCTTCTAGTTTCAAATATATTTTTAATTTAGACCTCTTCTAGTCTTGCTTGCTGAAGAGCCTGACGCTTCGTCCACACCGGGAACATCAGGAGCGCGTGGCGGCTGCGTCGCATGGCGGCTGTGTGATTGACGCGTCAGGTGTTCACACCAGCTGCGTGTCAGCTGCGTTTCTGCTGCTGCTGTCAGCTCTTTCTTTCTACATAGAGTTTTCCTTTCATAATGGCCATTTAATTTCATTATAAATATCATTTATATTTATTTTAGACAGAGAAAGGATAAGAAACGTGTGGTAATTTGTAAATAATATTAGTAATCCACAATTAAAACCCCGTACTTTATTCATTCATGGAGCTCTCCAAGTCACTGCATGTTCGACAACACTGTCCTGCACATATTTCAGAATAAAAGCCTCGTGTTAACAAATGAAGGAATTCGGTCCACAGAAAAAAAACGCTTGAGGGCTTTTATTTTTAAATGAAAGCAGGAAGTGTTGATTTAAAAAACAAATCTTTATTTTTTTTTCATCTCCGTAACATTTTCTACAGATAGAGACATGTAAACTATAGTAATGTTGCTGTTATGATGTTAATATACAGTCAATAGATCACCTTCACTGTCTGTTGTTGCTGTGAACCGCGCGGCTCGCGTCAAAATAAGCGAGAACTCGAATCTCTAGAAGAGACGCAGCTGAGACGCGGCTGCTCTAACCTGTTAACACGGACGCCAAAATAAAAAAACACAGGTAACGCAGCCGCCACGCGCTGCTGACGTTCCCAGTGTGGACGAGGCTTTATGATGCCTCATGTCATGTGTTTCACAAACATCTCATTATTCTTCTGCTGGAACCAGAACCCGACTACTCTGGTTTAAGAGGCACATAGGACAGTAGAGGGAATGGGAAAGAGTATAATATAGAGGTGTAAAATGGAATCTGAAAAATGTCCCGTCGTACTGAAAGCCCATTTGTCCAACAGCCTGTCTAACTCGTTGTACTCTCCCTGCAACAAATCGGCACATGGCTAATTATTATGCAGAATGATGTCATCGGACCTGAACCACCAATCTGCCTCTTATTACTTGTTGCCTTCGTTGGTTGGGTTGGTTAGTTTTAGGCATGGGAGTAACCACAGTAGGGCGGGTCATGCCTTCGCCATTGCAGGAAAAAAAAACAATATTGCGACCTGTAAAGTAATTTGCATATTAGCCACGTGCTCCTGTTCAGGATAACGGACTGTCGGGAAATTTTTCGGACTATTAAGGTTTTGGCATGGCACCACCAAACTTTAAACAAGAAATGATCTAACACCTGGAACCCCAGTAAAACCAATGAAGAAAAAACGTGTTGTCCCTGCAGCCCCTTCTGGGACTTGTGGAATCTCTGAAATTTCACCAAGAACTCTTAGAATACCTCTAAAACCCCTCCTCCACCCCCCTCCCAAGACCATTGTGAGACCGGACTGCACTGATCAAAAGGAATGTTTGTATAAGAGCATGAACAGGTGGGCCTTCAGGGTTAAATCCTTCCAGTTGCATTCGGAGAAGTCGGCCTGTCTGCTCGCAGCTGTTGCACCACTACCGCGGCATTGCGGAGCTGCCGTGCCCTCGTCTTCCCACACCTCTCAACCTTTTTCTCACGCCTCTCCTTCCTCTTGTTCAGGCCTCTGGCAGTAAACCCCCCAGGATATGCGGTTATCTTTCATCCTGCCACTCCGCGCTCGCTGCAATGACAAGTATCCCTATGACATAGCGCGGCGCCGGATGTGTCCGCGCACAAGGAGGAAAAGGCTTCCGTGTGCCGCGCGGTGTGTAAAGGCATGAATGTCCCTCACCACCCTCACGGCTCCGGAGATGAGACCACAGGCAGGATGTTGTGTTAAGAGCTCATAGCTCTAGGCTGATGATAACTGACTTCCACTACTGTAATTGCTCTCTAATTACACGGCACTCTCTGTGTCTGTTAACACGCCTGATTACATATCTGTGTGTCTCTTCATACATTTACATGTGAGGCTCTTCAGCTGACCTGGAGACGAGTAGCAGCAGAAGTGAGGACGTTTGTCTCTCTAGTGTAGAAGCAGATCAGGTGACTGTGATCCTTCCCTGCCAGTGTTTATCCAGCTCTGTTGTGCAGCTCACCCCGAGGGCTCAACCCTCCGCGTTACAACAATCCATCAACCTGTCACTAGAGACGGGGCCAAAAGACTCTATCCTCTATCTACCGAGACCAACTTCTAAACCTGTTCTACAGAGTCCACGATACAGACATCTTCTCTTTGTAGCATTCGTTATTTGAACGTGATACACTGATTTTGTGTTGAAGCATCTCACGCCCCTCCCCGACTTTAGGTTTAGCGAACAAAACCACTATAGTTAGGTTCAGGAAAAATATTACAAACTACATTTGTAAATTGTGATAAAATGATCCTGAACGTTGTGAACACGGGACGAGCAAACAGCTGATTGTAACACACAGGACAAGAACAGCGGTCTCCTGGATGAAAGCCCTGTGTTTGTTGGACCAATCCACCTCCCGTCCCCTCCCTCCCTACCGCCCGTTGGGTGTCTTTTCGCTCTTTGAACTACGTCACCACACTCCTGGCGTACTTTCCCCGAGCAGTTACTGTTGCCACGGATGGGTTTACATTGTAGTTAATGGAAAGCCAGATGTGTCTCATGCCAGCGCTAAATGTTGCCTTGTGCGGCGGTAACGCGCGCCGATGGTCGTGACAAAGCCTCGGTATTTAACGTCCTGGGAATGAGAACTCCTATTGTTCCGGAGGCCCTTTGCTCCGAAAATACAAACTCTACGTGCAACAAACAGAAGCACGTGGCTAATTATTATGCAAAATGAGGTCACTGGCGAAGGCATGACCCGCCCTATAGTCTCTGGTTGGCTTACCATGATATTCCTACCCTAAACCTAACCAATCTCACTTCTCATACCTAAACCTAACCAACGAAGGCATTCATGGCAACAAGGCTGGAAGGTCAGATGAAGTCATTATAATAATTCTCTATGTACCTCTGTTTGTTGCATGAGTGTATTTTCGGAACAATGGGCAGTCCCTAATTTGATGTTGGAGGAGTTTAACATTTCACCACCCACTGTTCTACCCATGGGAAAATACCACTATGTATAACTTTTATGATAGACTGCTAGTAGTATGAAACAATAGGTGGATATGAATATGCCATATGTATCAGTTAGAAAAGAAAGAAAGGAGAAAAATATACCCACACTACGATTTTCATATGAACTTCTTCAACAACAAGTAGACCGGGTCATGCAAAAAAATATTGCAACCTTGAAGGTCCGACGACATCATTTTGCATAATAATAATTAGCCATGTGCTTCTGTTCGTTGCATAGAGAGTTTGTATTTTATTTTTAATTTAGACAGACACTCTGGGCCTCCTCACCTCTCAATCCATCTCTTGCTTCAAGCCAGTAATTTGTCATGTGTTGATTGGCTGACTGAAAGTGCAGCACGTTGAAAGACGAGTTTGGCCGAACTGGGAGTGAATGTCCTCAGCGGGCTGACAGCACAATATATAATATCTGACTTAACAGATGAGAGCATTTAAGATTGTCCGATGATGAAAGCCTAACGTCACATGACCTCGCCCTGGCTGTTCTAGTGTTAAACATGTCAGATTGCAGCGCAGTTGTCTGATCAGACTTCCACCCACACTCCCTGTTATTCCTCCCGTCTCCATTTATCCACAGTGAAGACAGCAGCTCTAATGCCGGGCTGTAACCTGAGTCTGGGCAGCTGCACTCTGTGTTCTATGGTGAAGTGAAGGCCTTTTAACAGACTTTAACACTACTTCAGTCTGAAGACAGAGAGACAAAGAGAGCGCAATACTTCCTGTTTTTGTTTTGTGGATTTCTTGGATTGAGCGGGGGATCTTTTAGATAGAGTGCAACAATTACTAAAACTTTAACCAAAATCACTGAACCCAACCACAATCTCAGAACCTATCGGCGGACGTTCTGACGACAGATAAGCCTCTGGGGACTAGGGACTATATTTCCGGGGTGCCGGTGTAGCCGGCGGATATCCGGGCCAAGACTTCATTTTCCGTGCTCATTGTTTACAGTCCATTTAGCAACTTCAGACGAGAGACTGGAGTTGGGAGTCGAGAGACGATGTTTACGACCGGATTGTTTCACAATAAGTAGCCATGACTGCCAATTTCGGGCCAATGCGTTCCGCCTCTTTTTGCTCTCCACACGGACTGTTTCGAACACGATTGGTCAATATACTTGGGACTACAAACGGAAACCAGAACGCTTCCGATACCAAAATCTTGTGCCGTTGCCGACAGATTCTTTATAGAGATTCACCCAACCAGAACCAAACATGGACAGAGACTTAGAGGTAGTTCAAAGCACCTGTTGCACCCTTTGCAGGTGTGCATCGCATCTACTATTTAAACTAGGGCGGTCAAATTTCACGAGATAATAACTCGTTAACGCAAATTTGTTTTAACACCACTAATTTCTTTAACGCATTGGTGCAACTTGCGATTTTTAGGTTGTAGCGGGCTGAAGGTTTTTGACTTAAAACTATGTAATTTTACATAATTTTGGACCATTATTATTACCATAGATAACCCCAAAAAAGCTTAAAGGAAAAAACTTACTATAGTTGAATAATTATTTTATTATTTATACATATCACAGCCTTCATCTGAACATTTAAATCTTCTGGAAATGTTTGCCCTGTAAAATCATATTCTGTAAATAAAACAGCGGATTCAGAAAACATTTAAATAATGTTCCATTAATTATATTTGTTCGCAACTAAAAAAAAAAAAGTTATGATGAACAGTTCACTAATTATTCTACAAAAGGGACATGCGCCGTTCTCATCCCCCCCTCCCCCCGTGGCGTGCGTCGGCTCGTCTAGATGCTCTCCACTTTGTTTACACTTTGTTTATGTTCGTACGGTTTATGAGGGGCGGTGCAAAAAAACGCTGGCGCTGTGCCGTATGATTAGGAATCTCCCAGAGAACCTGATGTGGAGAGGGCAAGAAAAAGTCACGGTACACCGAGGAGTAAAATGAAGAAGTACCGGTTCGGCGTACCGTTGAGTACCCGCTTCGTGCACTGCTGAAAGACATGTATAATTACATACATGTTAATATGTCACAGTAGATTGTGTTGTCATGAGCTCTGATCTCTACTGCAAGTCACCGCGGTCTGTGTTCTATACTATGGCGAGCGGAGATCCTTTGAACTCAGCAGAGAAAGGCATACGGGTGGAGGATGTCTGAAGGTATTATCATCATTACAGAGGAGGGAACAGGGCATTGGGGGGGGGGGGGGGTGGTGGAGGAGAGGCCGGGACAGAGCGGATCAGATGACAGGGCTTCCTCCAGCAGGAGATGACCTGTCTCAGAAACCAGTCATTTGTGTTCAGGGCCGTCACTCGGCTCCGATAAGAGCCCGCTGGTGTCGGTGACTGACTCCAACACCTGTTCATTCAGGCTGCAGAATGGAAGACAGACATCAACAGACGTGCACAGACTAGCACTGACTGCTGTCAGGCTTCACTTACTAATATCAGGGTGCAGTGCATATAGGTGGCCACACTCTGTTTAACTGTACTCTCCTTCCTCTATGTAATACCGCTTATTTTCTGTCTGCACAGCCACTAATGATAATGGGAATACAAACCCAGCATGCACACATGTTCTGTCAGTACTCCTCCTGGAAAACACTGCCAGGTTTGTTGCATTGACTGCACTGTAGTCGGCATCAAAGGTGCATGCAGAGAAGACATATCTTATAGAGAACCGCCTCTGGGTTGGTCTCAGCAGCTAAAGACAGGAGGGAGCTGTGTATAGCAGGTGTTTAAAGACATTCATCAGACGTTATCAAGAAGAAATTTCTTCTTAAAACCCACTTACGCAGTTTTCACGCAGATTCTGACAATCACCAATGTTTTTTTACAGAATCTTGGAAATCAATTAACAACACAAAACAATAACAGATATTGTCCAGAAACCCTCACAGGTCCTGCATTTAGCATAAAACAATATGCTCAAATCATAACATGGCAAATTCAAGCCCTGCACTGCATGTGATTATCATAAAGTGGGCATGTCTGTAAAGGGGAGACTTGTGGGTACACATAGAACCCATTTACATTCACATATCTGGAAGTCAGAGGTCAACAGACCCCTTTGAAAATGGCCATGACAGTTTTTTTCTCGCCAAAATTTAGCGCAAGTTTGGAGCGTTATTTAACCTCCTTCGTGACAAGCTAGTCTGACCTGGTTGGTACCGATGGATTCATCCGGTTTTCTAGTGTCATATGATACCAGTATCTTCACTCTAGCTTTAAAAGTGAGACGTCTCACCCCCTTTTTACAGCATCAAATAACTAATTCAAACCAAACTCTACCTTTAAAACTGAGCCTGCTCCAACCTAAAAATCTCCAAGTTTAATTAATATGTTAAAAAAATGACTGCCGTTAAAACAAATTTGCATTAACGCGTTATTATCACGTTATCTTTGACAGCCCTAATTATTTTATATCCACTACTGATGCTACTAAATATGAGAGTTTGCTTGGGTTCCTGCAGGACTATTGAAGTTTCCTTTGCGTTTGGAGTCCGGCGTTCCATCCTCTTTAGACTTGTCGTTTGGCCACACACGACTTAATTCTCTCAACTTTTCTTTTCAAATCTCTGTGTGCACACGGTCCTGCAGTCTCATTCCCTTTTATTGAGATTGGCGGGGCGTTAACCTGCTAATTAGGATCAACTGGCACACGCCTTCAACTTACAAGGACATAGGATTCATCATCATAAGAACACAGGTAGGAACAATCACACCGTGAATCGGACGTAGACTTTTCTTAGGACCTTTCTCGAGGACAACTTTAAAAAAAAAAACTGAGGAAGTGAATGAGCATCATTGACTTTTTCTCACAGTTAGCTAAGTGTGCATATCTGACTACAATCAGTGCTAATGAGCAATGTTTTTAAGCATGATGCGATACATTCCTGCCAATGGTTTCCCACAATTCAACTGATCTACAGGTGTTGGTAATGCACCAAGAAATGCAGCCAACAAAGGCAGGAAGAAGAAGACTGCTGGTAAGTAAACAAGGATGCTAACGGATCCAAACTTTTATGAAAATCAGCTGGTGTTTTATAGAGTTAGCGATGCAGCATGCAGTCTTCCTGCTCGGTCTAGCACAGCTGCATCTTCAGTGATCCAGAGATAATGCTGTCGTTACTGTCGCTGTAAGACGATCAAATATACCGTCTGGTACTCAGACAGAGACGGACTTGTGAAGTCTTTGGCCCCTCGCTCTCCTGCAGGGCTAATGACACAGTTCCATTAACCTCTGACGGAGACAAACACAGCTCTGTGTGCAGGGAGGATGTCGTCAGTTTACAAGGTAAACAGGAGCTGGATGAGGCTCATCGGGCACGTCGCTTTGCTGTCACACAAATGTAAAGCCAGATTTTTGGAACAAGGTCAATTTCCTGAGCTTTCGCACGACGAATAAAGGCATCAACCAATCACGCTGTGCGTAACGGGTTGAGTTGCGCCTATAAAACAACAACACAGAGACTCCGTAGTCCGAACCAAGATGGTAACTTCATTCCTCCTTTCAACCTCGAAAAAGGCAGCGCAGACCAGATCCACTCCTTCTGTTCTTACCTTTCACAATAAAAGCCCTAGGCATGTAATACTGGCAGGCGAGCACTTCGCATTTTCGTGTTGTTTATTCGCCACGCCCCCCCGGTGTGCAAAAGCCTTAAGGCTGAAAACTGATGCAGCTGTACTCTCCAAAGCACATGTGTATTAAAGCTCAAATAAATAGGTTTGCAAAGTAAACGACTGGGGGGCAAATACTGCTCTCTTCCAACATCCAGCAAAAACAAAAGTAACCACAGTTAACCAGCCAGAAGAGAACAAAAAAACCTTTTGAGATACTCCCAAAAATCTCAGTCACAATGCTAAATACCAAAGGCACTTCAATCTGTACTACTAAAATGTGCTTAACTTCAATGTAGCAACAACAAACCACAAGGGTCACAAACCAGATTGGTCAACCATAATAATCAAGCCTCCTTGGTAACACTAAGGTTACATTTAACCTTACCAAATTGGTTGGGATCCCGGACGAGCCCCCATTTGTCACAAACCGGCTCAGGGAATGTGACAAAAAGGGAGTCCACGCAAGGTTATATATATATAAAATCAAACAATTTATTAAACTAAGGTTAACTGCTCTCTGATTGGTCAGAATTTCCATGCTGGAAAACTCCGGGAAGTAAACAAAGAAGAGCAGATTTCCAGAACGCAACAATGGAGGGACAACTACGCAGCTTGATCTTGGTCCTGGTCATCTTTTTTTACCTCGTAGCAATTTTTCACTGAAGGCAACGATACAGTTTGAAAATGAGGCGACTGGTTGCAACAATGTATTGATGCACTGGAGTCACTGAAGGCTCATATCAAGACGTACGGAGGACGGAGGAGGAGGCGTGCATTAACCCTCCTAAACTGTGACATGCTCATCGGCTCAAAATATTTCCTTAGATCCATCAGGTATGCCCGTGGTCTTCAACAAAGCCTGACGTTACACCTGTTTAGTACTGATGTGAATAGCGAGGGCAAGCGTAGGCTCTTTGTAGTAATGTTGTTGTTGTTGCACAGAGCAGCTCGCTACCGGAGCTGGTTTAATCCAAAAAGGCTCAATGATTTCTCCAGATGGACCGGATGGAGTTCAGATCATGTTCTCACCGCAAACGAAGCGTACCGAACCGTACCGAGACCCCCCCCCCCCCTTCAAGGAGGTCTCGGTTCACTTGTTTTGGTGCTGCACCCGAGTGTGATTGCTGTGTTCACACCTGCTCAAACGAACCGCACCGAGAGGGTAAACGCTCCAGGGTTTGATTCAACCCAACTAAACAAGGCAGGTGTGAATACGCCCCGATAGTGTGAAAACAGCATAGTGTGAATAAACCTAAACTTTTGCAATGCATGATTCTCAACTGACTGTGATACAATCTTCTGCAACAGACGTGAAAAAGTCGACACTAATGGCTCAAAAACAGGGTGAATATTGGCTCATCATCTGACGTTGGAGGGATTATAAACCTGTCTATGCCTCTACAAGGAAAACTAAATTAAAATGACACTGTAGGTCAAGAGGTCAGGGTTGTCAAACGGTAGCTCCCACTGTGACATCAAACAAATATTACTGTTACATGTTTCCACCTTGATAGCTTAAACACACAGATCCTAATGAGGCATTTTTGTACTTGCTACCTCCCACGCCTGGCCACAACAAATGAGCGCAGCTTTAAAGTGCCCTTTAAACTCTGATGTCATGCCCTTTAATTGTGATTTGTCTGTGGGGGAAATCATGAGGATCAAACAAGGTAAATAACAAATCATTGATGTTACTCTGGATTTTTAATCTCATGAAAAAAAAAAATGTTTACTTTCCAATCTGGAACATTTTCATAGGTAAACACTGATAACGCTGATTCTGACCCAACAAACTGCGAGTAAATACACGTACTTTGTGGCTGTGCGCACACACACACACACACACACACACAAACACACACACACACACACACACACACAATATCAGTTAGCTTTGGGGAACTTGTGAGGGATTATCAACATCAAAGTCAATAGAAATGTCAGCCTGGCTATCTTTGGAAATGCCAGCAACCCTTTGCATATCCGTACCACACAACCAATACCACACACATACACACACACACACACAGATACACACACACACCTGCCCCTAGCAGAGGAGGTGATTAAAGCTGCTCTGGCGAGTGTGGCTTTTGATCTCCAAACATACTGGAAAGCACTTAAAGGCAAAGCCCAGTTTAAGCAGCAGAAACAGATGACATCACACTCAATCAGGGTCTTCCACAACACCTCGGGGCTCCTCCCTGCAGCGCTATCAACTAGATTAACAGGATTAAGCAAATACACCCAGCTCGGGTCGGCACTCGGGCTGAATGTATTAGTAATATTCAGGCAATTTCAGGTCATCTGAATGAGGTGCAATGGACTATTAGGAGGTAACACTGTCAGGAGTCTGAGGATGGGTTCCAGCAAGCGCTTATACTGGATGTCTGTGTAACTCTAGTGCCAAAAAACAAAAAGCCTGAATGTCTTTCTGGTATCACTTATTTAAAAAAGCTTGTTAATATTTTGCCCAGTACTGGCAGTAGCTGAGAATGTTAATCAATCAACCCAGTCCCCAGAAAAAATGTTGCCATTGAACGTTTCCACATATTCTTATGTAACGTTACGTAACAACGTAACAACCGTAACAACGTAACAACCGTAACAACATAACAACCGTAACAACCGTAACAACAGTAACAACGTAACAACCGTAACAACATAACAACCGTAACAATGTAACTAGCATAAATTAATAACAACCGCCCTTAGCAGACTTTATGTAACGTTACGTAACAACCGTAACAACCGTCACAACATAACAACCTTAACAACATAACAACCTTAACAACGTAACAACGTAACTACGTAACTAGCATAAATGAATAACAACCGCCCTTAGCGGACTTTCTTGTGTAACGTTACGTAACAACGTAACTACCGTAAATAAATAACAACCGCCCTTAGCGGACTTTCTTATGTAACGTTACGTAACAACGTAACTACCGTAAATAAATAACAACCGCCCTTAGCGGACTTTCTTATGTAACGTTACGTAACAATGTAACTAGCATAAATAAATCACAACCACCCTTAGCAGACTTTCTTATGTAACGTTACGTAACAATGTAAATAACGTAAATAAATCACAACCACCCTTAGCAGACTTTCTTGTGTAACGTTACGTAACACTGTAAATAACGTAAATAAATCACAACCACCCTTAGCAGACCTTCTTATGTAACGTTACGTAACAACGTAACTACTGTAAATAAATCACAACCACCCTTAGCAGACTTTCTTGTGTAACGTTAGCAATGCAAATAACGTAAATAAATCACAACCACCCTTAGCAGACTTTCTTATGTAACGTTACGTAACAATGTAAATAACGTAAATAAATCACAACCACCCTTAGCAGACTTTCTTGTGTAACGTTATGTAACAATGTAAATAACGTAAATAAATCACAACCACCCTTAGCAGACTTTCTTATGTAACGTTACGTAACAATGTAAAAAACGTAAATAAATCACAACCACCCTTAGCAGACTTTCTTGTGTAACGTTACATAACAATGTAAATAACATAAATAAATCACAACCACCCTTGGCAGACTTTCTTATGTAACGTTACGTAACAATGTAAAAAACGTAAATAAATCACAACCGCCCTTAGCAGACTTTCTTATGTAATGTTCCGTAACAACGTAACTACTGTAAATAAATAACAACCGTCCTTAGCGGACTTTCTTATGTAACGTTACGTAACAACTGTAACAATGTAACTAGCATAAATAAATAACAACCGCCTTAGTGGACTTTCTTATGTACGTTTTATAATAAGCATAACAGCGTTACGTATCAAGCGTCAAGTCAACATTTACTTTTGGTTTCACACGGGACACGAACAACCGCTCCTGTCCACCCTTTGTGGACTTTCTCGCTCTGCATACTCGTTATTATACCAATTAACTTTTGATAATGGCTGCTCCATTTTCTGCATAGCTTGCTCTGCGTATCGCTCGTTGTAATACGTCACTTGCTCTGACCGAATGGAAAAACGTCCACATTCATCATATCCGTGATTTGCAGAAACATACAATGCCGACATGTTTTCCTGGCGACTCCGTTGGTCCAGAGCAGGATTATCAACAATGGCGAGAATGATATGAAATTCAGTCAGTAAGTTCAGGAAAGTATTGACAGTATAGTGTCCGGATGAAGACTTCTAAAGAGTTCTTCGACCCCCTGACCTGTCCTGTAGTAGCCCACCTGTCAGGTCAAATGTTCATAACAGTATATTGAAAACTGGTGGAGAAAATCCACTAATTAACACATTCATGTTTAGTTGACCCCTTGACCTCTCCTTTAGCACATCAGTTTTCACTTTTAAATAACAAATACCATATTCTATTGAGCACTTTGAAATCAATTTAATTCTACTGAACACATTCTCAGTCCCCAGAGGATGAACCCTTTGCGTTTCAGACACCTATAGTAAATATGACCAACTTATTAACAAATTTCTCATGATTGAATATTGGTTAACTGTTACAAGTTCAGTTGTGATCACTGATGACCTTTGACCTTTTTTGCTATACCTCATTAAAATAGTCCTGTGAGTCTGTGTTGTGTTTGAAGTCCAACGGGAAAAGCCCATAAAGCTTTCAGAGGGACAATAAGAGGCTGAAATGGATCCATCAGACCTCATCGTCTCCTCCCTGTTTACTACACACCGAGGAGGAAGCTTTGTTGACCTCTCACCCCCCCGACTCACTCATCTCCGTCTACACACTGGTAACAGGAGACAGCAGAGCCTCTCAGTCCGCCCGGAGGCTTCCAGCCACGGCACAACTCATCTCCCTCGTCCTCCTGCAGCTGCGCCCGCTGCAACTCCCTGAGCCAAAGAGGAAACAGCCAGAATGGATGACTTTGTTTAAAAGCTCACCCCCCAAAACCGCCTCAGGTATCACAACACGTGGAGCTCCTTTAAGGAAATTTGAACGGTTCGTCTTAATTAGAAAAACTCAAATGTTAACATCAAACACAAATTCACAAAATGACCTGATAAGCTGTCTGTCCTGATCAAAAGAAAGATTGTAATTCATTTAATTTGTTTAAATAGTAAACCTAAATTGTTACATGTATAACATCTGATGAATCTTTCAGCAATGTTTTTTTTTCTATCTTTATATTCATACATTTGATGTGAGGTGAATTTTCAACTAGTAATAACACATTCCTGTTCACTCATAGAATAATATATATATATATATATATATATATATACATCTATATACTGTATATATACGTATATTTATACACACGCACACACACCATAATAAAGGCTTTTTAATATATTTCCTTCCTCGTTTGCCACTTGTTTTAACATTTTGGAGTGCCTGTTAATTTCCGCTCCAGTCTTTTCAAAATAAAACTACTTAGGTGTAGGAAAAGATTGCGTTTGGGTTAAAATAACACCGGAAGTGGCGTAACTTAAGTAGCCTATAAGAAAGTTACGTGAAAAAAACCACTTGGTTATCTTTAGGATAAGATCGCGGTCTGGGTTAAAATAACTGCAGAAAAGTACAGAAGTCACGAGTCAAATAAATCAACTTTGACTTCTGGTTTCACACCAGTGGAGGCTGGTCCATAGAGGCAGAGGAGGTTGCTCTTCCGATCAAAATATTAAAAAGAGTAATTAGCTGAAATGACCCATTACCAAATTTCAGTATTCAGGAAAACTGTCAGAGTATGAAGAGCACACCGCCAAAATGTTTACTTTTTAAGTAATCAGAACAGTGCGATCTGCATTTGCATTCATAACAGTCCCCGTAACATCCAAATATCATAAACATCCAACATCATAGCACTACTTTGAGAGGGAGCATATCTTTGCAAATGAAATAAAATATTGACTGAGTTAATCTCTGCATGTAAACTATTATTTAAAAATCAATAGAGTGTTTTTGTGAAGCGATACAGTATCACAAAACATAATATCTCGATATGCAATATTTTCTTGCCCTAATTCTGGTGTATTCATATTGTATTCTGGTGTATTACAGGACACAAACAGTGGTCTCCTGGGCGAATGTTTTGACCCACCCATCCACCCTGACCTCCTCCCTATGCGGCGTTCACCGTTCTTTATACTTCCTGGTTCACGATTACATACGAATAGATTTCATGCTGACCATCACGAAAAACCCCCCCGTGAAATTCTCGTCTATGTACACGAATCAATACATTAAATTTCGTGTTCACAAACTGCTGTGTGACTGGGCTCAGTGATGAAGCTCCGATAAAGCTGGTGAACATAGTGGATATTTTTTCCTCAGCAGTCCGTGGAGACCAAAGTAGAGCTAAAAGAGAGTGAATACTGGATTCCTATTGGATGCCGACTCCTAATGAATACTAATAATGCTCCTTGTCTGCTGGATGTGGATCAACACTACATAACTACATAATATGGTGACATGTTATTGTGTTTTTGTATTAAACGGGCACCTGTGCTAAATTATTAAAGACCAGTATTGGAGGTTAAATAACGCTTCAGTATTGATAAGCTCCGACATTATCGGTTCTTTTATCAGTACTTTTTAACGTTTTGGTGTAATTCATTATTATTTATTTTTTAAATAACATATCAAAAAGCAATTATTTAGCAATGGAAAAGATCCTATGAGAGTATTGATAAAGAACCCAACCGATAAGGAGTATCAAAAAGAGGAGTACGCTATGGTACCCATGCTAAAAAACCCATTACCAATCATTCCCTGGTACTCACCAACATACAGTAATTCAACTGAACTGAATGTGCTGTTTTCACACACCAACCAGGGTTGGAAATGTGTGTCTGCTGTGAGAGTTTTTGGAGAGTGTAATTGAATCCAGGAAGCTGGGAAACCTAAATCCTGCCAGCGTGGTTTACAGTTCAAACAGCTTTGCTGTGACACTGCGTGCAGCGGTGGCCTTGCTCCTCGCTTAATTAAAATGGACTATGAGAAATAGCTTTACAGCAGCGGTCGTGGCGGGTTCAAATGCAGTCTAAATCATTAAATTCTCAGCTTCGGCATGTGTTTGCTGTAAGGTCCGAGCAGGGAGTCTCAATAGTCCCCGTCCAGTAACCCTTTAAAGCTTCAGACAGGAGAAACACACTGGAGAAACAGCTGAGATGTACATTATGTGTTTTCTGTGTTTAGCTACATCAAAAACACAAACCAGTTTCATTGAGAAGAATTTTCGAACATGTGATTTGGTCCATGCTCGTCTACAAGTCACTGATGCCGCGTCCTGAGTGCATTCACAATCACTCTGTTCCAGGCTGTGATGGGTCAGAAAACATAATGACATTTGTGCCAGTCATTGTCCTGAGGGTGACACTAGAGAAAAGGTCCTGGGTCATCAAAATCAGTAAATGTCAACCTATTCCATCCAGTAATTTAATGTTCAATACAGGAAGGATCAGTTGGTCACTAAAGATGAATATCAACTTGTTGCTGTCGTGTAAAAACACTCATCTCTAAGAGAAACAGCCAGTGTTTGGATCACTTTCTCAATCTATCAAGGTGCTCTTCAACCACAGTTACACCTGTCGCTAACTTTCCATCTGGATCTCTAGATGTGCAACACAGTCTCACGGCAGTTTGTGACATAGTCACGGAATTTAATCTATTTGATTTGTGTACATAGACACAAATTTCCTTTTTTTTTTGTTTTTGTGACGACTTTCAACAACGTATTTTTTTTCGGGCATCTTCCTACAGGTGTCCAGAAACAAGTGACGCACGTGTCAATTTCCGCTCCAGTCTTTTCAAAATAAAACTACTTAGGTTTAGGAAAAGATCGCGGTTTGGGTTCAAATAACATCGGAAGTAGTGAAACTTAAGTACGGAAGTTACATGATAAATAAATCAACTTTGACTTGTGGTTTCACACGGGACACAAACGTCTCCTGGGATATGTCCGGTTCAGACTACACGATATCAGCCCGATTATAGCCCGACGCGGATGTCGTAGGGGATCGGGAACGATAAAAGAGTGACGTGTGCGACAATCGATCGTTTTATCTCGTGTAGTGTGTCATAGTACACGACAACCGACGCCGCGTCTGGGACGCCTCACGACGTCCCGACAGAAAGTCTATTATGTTTGATTTTTTTTTTTGCTTTCCACGAATTTGACCGGCTGAGCACAGATGCACACAGCTGTAAACAGAAGCACATGGCTACTTATATGCAGAATGATGTCATAGGATAAAAAAGTGATTTACAAATGAATCATGTCCATTCATGGCATTGCTTCCCTTGATCTGGGCACTGCCATGTTCGTTGACGAGTCCACCAGCCATGTATATCTAATTAGCATATTGAGATGTCATCACAATGTGGGCAGAATGAAGATAAAATACCGTTTTTGTGAATGCAGTGCCCCGTGGATTGGATGTAATAATCCAGATAACAGATTCATAGACAGATCACACGTTAATAATCATTCAGTTTATCGGAAAATTATCAGATATATGGTATTATGGGGAAATGCAAAACTACAAAAGAAATGTCTAATTACCATGAGCGTTATGCAAACGTGGTCTGCTGCAACTTTAAACAGTGGGCAGGCTGGAAGAAAACACCTTAAACCCTCAGGGCCTGGCCAGAACACTGGAAAATGTTCTGCTTCCCCAGTGGGTGTTTCCACAGTAACCAATGAGCGTTTTTGTGGTATTGTTGTGCACGGTGTGCAGGTCGTCTACTCATGAATCAGGGAGAATGTTTAGAGCTTTAACTGGCTGGAAAGATCCCCCGACCCCTCGGGGCAGAAAAATATCAAATGAGCAGGCTCGTTTTACAGCTGGATAATGAGAGGAAACTGCTGGCACAGTTTGATTCAGACTTCCTTCTCTTTATAAACGGTCTAATCTAGATATAGTATGGGTAATTGGCTGGTCGAGTGAGTGCAGAGATTTTGGGCGGTGGTATAGTGCCAGGTCTCAGGTTTCAGCAGGAGATGGATGAATGAGTTTCCTGTCATTGTGAGTGTGGAGAGCCTCTGGGATCTTTGCTCCAAACAAACACAACATTCATCCATTCATGAGGAGTCAAACAACACCAAAGACTGGATAGGACACCAATACAGGAAGCTCCTATACCAACAAGGGAGAACAAAAACGCTCATGTCAGCGTATAACCTCCTGAACTCTTTTACTGCTATACTTCCAAAAGTGTCTTTAAATTTAGAAAATGTATATTGTCTAATTCCAACACTTGATTGAAGCTGTAATTAAATAAAGTTAAATTCAAAGTAGTTTATTTGTCTCTCAAGGGGTTAATTTGACGCAAGCGAGTTTGCATTTCACTCCTTAAGCATAAAAACAACCGAAACATTATTTCCTGTGTTTTTCACAGCAACAACAGACAGTGAAGGTGATCTATTGACTCTATATTAACATCATATCAGCAACATTACTACAGTTTACATGTCTCTATCTGTAGAAAATGTTAAAGAGATGAAAAAAAGTAAAGATTTATTTTTAAATCAACACTTCCTGCTTTCATTTAAAAATAAAAGCCCTCAAGCGTTTTTTCTGTGGACAGAATTCCTTCATTTGTTAACACGAGGCTTTTATTCTGAAATATGTGCAGGATAGTGTTGTCGAACATGCAGTGACTTGGAGAGCTCCATGAATGAATAAAGTACGGGGTTTAAATCAACACTTCCTGCTTTCATTTAAAAATAAAAGCCCAAAAGCGTTTTTTTCTGTGGACAGAATTCCTTCATTTGTTAACACAAGGCTTTTATTCTAAAATATTTGCAGGACAGTGTTGTAGAACATGCAGTGACTTGAGCTCCATGAATGAATATAGTACGGGGTTTAAATCAACACTTCCTGCTTTCATTTAAAAATAAAAGCCCACAAGTGTTTTTTCTGTGGACAGAATTCCTTCATTTGTTAACACAAGGCTTTTATTCTAAAATATTTGCAGGACAGTGTTGTAGAACATGCAGTGACTTGCAGAGCTCCATGAATGAATATAGTACGGGGTTTTAATTGTGGATTATTACTATTATTTACAAATTACCACACGTTTCTTAACCTTTCTCTGTCTAAAATAAATATAAATGACATTTATTTATGACATGAAATGGACATTATGAAAGGTAAACTCTACGTAGAAAGAAAGAGCTGGCAGCAGCTGCCACGCAACGAAGCCACCACGTGCTGTCCATGGGGGCGGTCTGGCCGGGGCGTAAGGGCAGAAGTCTAGTTTTCACTCAGAACACTTGAATTACAATATGATGAAAGATTATTGTGGGATTTTTGGCCAATGATGCCAAAAACACTGTTGCCCACTGCAGCTTTAATGTACCTCAGAGTGTTTCAAAGGGCTCAATCTGAATTGAGAAAACTCTTAAATAAACAGTTTATTTAGGAAATGCCCGTGTGCACCCACAGAATAACAGAGTGTAAATGAAAGTAGTATACAGACGATTACATATTTGGAGTGAAAAAAGAAGATTAAAAAAACGACGGCGGTACAGTGTTAATATGAAATGTAGAGCTCGTTGGCCGTGCTGCAGGTCTGGTGTGAAGCCAGCCTGGCTCAGTCTGTGTTTTTCTCTCTCTCCTCTCTCTGGGCTGCGGCAGGGTTTCTCCTCACCAGAGGTAATGATGGCCTCATTTTTGGCCGAGATTTGGAAGGAACAGGAAATTCTATGGCTGTCCTCTGAGAGGTGGTTATATTACTGGGACGCCACTAATAAAGGCTGGTGCCGGCCTGGGATTCCACGTCTTGCTCTCTCTTTTCTTCCCCTCTGAAGTCTCTCTCTTTCCAGCTCTCCCTTTATTTCCCTCCCAGAGAGCGGCTGCAGTATTTGGGCCTCATCAGAAAGCACATCCATCTCCGTTAGAGACGACACAACTAAATAAATAGGTCTTTGTGTGTTTGCTGAAAGTCACCGACTGCTACTTACTGCTATGATTCCACCCCTCTTGACAGCTGTTCTGTATAAATCACAACACTCACGCTGCAGATTGTTCACTTCCCGAGCCAGCGACGAGGCTGCCAGCCTCACTCTGGCAGAGTTTCCTGCTCAGGCCTCACACGGCGTTAATACCCACACAATCCATCTCCCTCCATCCAACGTCTTCCTGCTCGGCCAAAAATCATATCGGAGGGATCAGGCTTTCTGAAGGAGGCAGGCGTTGCCCTCCTCTCATCTCAGGCTGGTGCACGAGGTGGTGTCGAATCTCCGACTATAAATGTCTATAAACCTCACTGAGATCTATTAGAGAGCTTGACTGCAAGTAAACTATCTCTGAATAGTGTGATAAAAAAATTAAGTCAAAGTCGCTTTTTATTCTGGAGCTTTCAACTGCATTTCTCAGTTTCCAAGGTCAAGCATGACGTTTCATACCCAACATCTAAATACAGAACATCAAAAGCAAGCGAGAGGTGTCTCACCAAACACAGCTGAAATGGGATTTAAAAATAGAGTATATGAACTTTAGAGCTGGGATGAAACACCTTTATCCCGATTCAATACTAGCACGATACTTGGGTGCCGATTTGATTTGTATTGTGATTTTTGTTAATTTTTTTAACACAAGACCATGAAGGGAAAAAGTTCAGTCATACACTACTAGGGACTTTTACTTTGGAAAATATCTAAATTAATACATTAAAATGTTTGATTTTCAGCATGTATGTAGTCAGAGATGTCCTGAAGTCAAATATATCAGTCATTGGCAGGAATTGTTCATTACATTTTTTCCCAGCAACCCAAAAATCAAAGAATAAAGACATTTCCCTCACAGATTAGTGGTATTTTCTTATTAATTTATAAGGGACATGTAATGTTTTATACTTCTGGTGAATATAATCCAATCAGTCTTATTTCCATAGATGTATTTTGTATATACAGCTCCCTTTGTTAACACCTTATTTTGAAAAGCAGACGTAGTCCCACGTGTCTACTTCCTCTAACTTCTCCAAGGTGGTCTCTAGCTCTCCCGTCAGCTCCGTTCTCTTTATCCATCCATGGTCAGCTCCATCGGGGCCGTTTCAATGCATTTAACATAAATGTCGGTATATGGTGCTCTACAGTTGTAGCGTCGGCCCATTTGACCACGGAGATGAGAGCGACGGCCGGCTGGACCGCACGTTACCGCGATACGTTAACGTTTCCTGTCCGTGACAGAGTTAGCATGCAGCTTTAGCCGTGATGTCTAGCTCTGCTTTTCCTGCAATGTGTGAAACCCAAAGTGTTTCCATCCTTTACTGGATGTGTAGTGTTTACCACGCTGGATTTAACATGTGAGGGTGCAGGTCGTATCCACGACGACCCTCCAACGTTTTATACTTTCTGAGGTTTGTTTTGGTTGACGGATACGGAACGGATATGACGTCACGTTACTCAGACTACAACAATAAAAGCGATAACTTCCTTCTACCTCCACATAGACTCAGATGAAGCAAATATATCGATTCTGGCATTAAAAAATCTATTTCAAAATTGTAAAAAAAATATTGCAATACATGAATCGTGAATCGACTTTTAAGTGACAGTTATGTTTAGTATTGATTAATCTGTTGATTCTTTTTCTCAATTAATCACCTGTATGCAGCCTCAAATGTCCACAAATAGAAAAAGAAACGTCTATCACGAGTCCAAGGTGGTGTCTTCAAATGATTTGTCTTGTCCGACTAGCGGTCCATAACCCAAAGATATTCACTCTTCAATTATATAAAAACAGACAACAGCAGCAAATCCTCTCATTTTCACCCATTAATGGAGAATCAGAACAGTTCCAGTCCATTCAATTTCTGTAGATTTACTAATGAATAAATTGACTGTTTTAGCACTGCTATATAAGAAATATTCCTTTGTAAAAGCACATTTTTTAAACACTGTGTGAGAAGAACCAGCTCAGTTTATCACATTCAGCTTGTGTCTTACCTGTGGGGAGGTAGGTAGCTCATTCTGTGGGGGGGCTTGGCTTGGGAGGGTGGCTGGTTCAAGTCCAGCACGGACCATGTGAGTGTGGTAGCTGGTAGCTGGAGAGGTGCCCGTTCACCTCCTGGGCACTGCTGAGGTGCCCTTGAGCAACCGCTCACCAACTCACTCGAACATCTCTGCATGTCAGTGGGTCCTGTGTGTAACAAGGAGTGAAACAAAATGTAATTGATTGATAATCTTCTTCTTAATTTTCTCGCTTGAAGCAACACTGTGTACATATTAAGATGAAAAAAATATCTTCCTCTTACAAACGAGAGGTTGAATTCTTAAATGGAACACATCATCATCATCATCATCATCATCAACATCAACATAAGGACCCTTGGCGTCACTTTAGGTTTAGGAAAGAACTACATGGTTGGGCCTTAAAACTACTACATTTGTAACCCATAGATCCTCCGTAAGGCTGAACGTATTTAAGCATCTTCTGGTGCTTTCAAGTGAATGTTCTCTGTTGCCGTCAGGACGTCCTTACGGTTTACCGGTTTGTAAAACTAACAGCTATTCTAAATCCTTTATCCCCTCTGCAATCAGATTATTGAATGCTCCATAGATTTAGTATTTCTTACGGACTTTTATCCTTTTACCATCACAGATCCTTTTATCCCTTATTAGACTGGTCCTTCTATTTTTCTTATTCAGTCTGTTTATTTATTAGTTTGTCTAATTTACATCAGTGATTGTTTTAGGTCCTGTTTTATATTCTTAGCTTACATATATTGTTGTTGCTCCAAGCTGCTCCAAACCAATTGCCCCTAGAGGGATTAATAAAGTCGTTTGAATTGAATTGAATTGAATACATTTGTAAAGTGAAAATGAAACTGAATGCTTTGAACATGGAAGTGAAACTTTACGCACAGGACATGATTAACCAATTTTTTATTTTGACAAATAACTTAATTTTGTGCTCAAAGTAAAAAAAAAAGAAGGTTGTTTCTAAAACGAGAATGTGATGAATGACTATAGTAGAAGCTGCAGGTCAAAGGTCATCCTCCAAGCTTGCGCAGGCGCATTCATATTCTGAGTCTGAGCGGCAAACCGATAAATCTTTTCATCTGTCTGTCATCTTATTTTACTAATTAGTTAGCTGTAGTTAGGTAGCCCAACTTGTTCCATCAGCTAAGCTTAGTGTGTTTGTTTTCACCATGGCATTTGTGTGTTGGACTGAAGTTACACGAAATCCCACCGGCAGAATTAAGACAACACACTGACTGTCTCTCTCTCAATCGCTCTCTTCTTCACCGTCTCCTCCTCCTGCTGGAGATAAATTAAGGGAAAGTAGTCGATGCCATTTTGGAGGTTTGTGGGCCTCTAACAGGTCCGAACGACGGGGAGCGCACAAGTTTCAGCTCAAGAGAAAACAAGAGAAAAGTACCGTTAGCGAAATAAATGAATCACAGTGCAGCCCGGTGAGGTGTCCGTGCTGGGAGCTGAGGCGAGAGCGGACGGTGGTAGCACCTCCAAAACCTCCCGAAACTGCATTTCAAACGGCGGACCTCGGCAACATGTTTATCCGTCCTCCGGTGCGCTGTGGCCGGCGTGCGGCGGCGCGGCTCCTCGTTGCAGCAGCAGCCAGACGCTCGGTGTGTTGACATAATTCTGATCTCATTTGTGGTCTGATGAACAGTAAATTCATCTAAACTGGGTTGAAAAACGATGCAATCTGGTTACCATGGTAATAAATTACATCTAACTAGTAACCACGCCCCCATTCTCTGTTTGAGAAAGAACGTTAACCAAAAAAACAGGAAGTAAAACTTGCTGGAGGGGGGCTTTAAAGAGACAGGCACTAGGGTGGGTGAATACAGGTATATTCAGACAGTGAGGATGAGAAAAATAGAAACATTAAAGCATGTAAACATGTTCTAGTAGAAACCCAAAATAAAAGTATTAACCTGAAAAGAGCATGAGATGCCCCCTTTAAGCACTAAAATGCATCTTTACTCAACCCAATACACTGCTACAGTTCCTTTGGAAGCTAATGGTGGCTAATGTTAGCAAACTTTAGCCAGATATGCAGTTTGTTGACTCTATGACTCCCCTTACTTCTTTAACATAAGCACTTGCATGTCACAGAAAAATATTGGAATGGTTCCATTTCAATTTATCACAAAATTAAAGGAAGAAGTAAAACCATTGCAGCTCACCTGAGAAATGTTTGCTGCTTCCTGCTTGTGGTCCCATGTGGTCGGGTCACAGTGGTGATGTCATTAAAGCAACTGCAGCTCGTTTGGAGCTAAATTGAAGTCAGTAGAGGCATAATCGAAACATACATATTGTTAGTAAAGTTCATAATCAAGTAAACATTCCCTTCTTTGCTGACTAACATCACAGAAAGGCAATTTTAAAGGGGAAGTGCACTCCTTCTTCTTAAAGGGCCGGGCAGGTCGGGGAATTAAAGTCCTCCTACAGAAACCAGTGTGAGCAGAAAAAAAACTAAACACAAGTGAACTCAAACATCACAACCTTAAAAAACCTTTATTACATCCGTCATATACATACAGGTACAGACATGCAATTTGACCTCTACATTTAACCCATCCTAAGTATTTCAGGAGCAGTGGGCCGCTGTAAAGCTGACTAAGTTCATGGCTCATATAAATGTTATATAAATGACTCAATGAAATGACACAAGTGGAGAGAAAGGGCTCCATGACAAACTCACAAACTGATAATTAGAGCTGCAGTAGGTAGAAATTGAGCGAATATGATTTTTAAAAAGTTATTTTTTTTTTAAGTTTGTGACCCGGCAGCCATGTTGAGATCTGCTGAGGAAATACGAAGCACCGCCCACCAGTCGGGTCACAAACTTTCTCATTTTACAGCTAAACAGTACACTAGGAGATGATTCTGAGAACATCTGAGTAGAGAAATAGTCATTACAGTAACAGGATATTGATTCATATTTGATCAGCGCTGCCTAGTTTGACTGTTTGGTCGGAGTTGGCGAGTGATTGACAGCTGCCTCCGTTGAATGAACAGCCAATAGGAACGCTCTCTCTCTCTCTGAAATGACCTGTGATTGGCCAAAGTCTCCCGTCACGGACTAGATATTTTAAAGCCTGAAAACAGAGCCATGAGGAGGTGCAGAAGTGGAGGTTGTGTTGCTAAGGCTCTACCTGTTTGGCGTGAAGAGGAGGTCGTGTTGCTCTGGTTCTACCTGTTTGGCGTGAAAAGGAGGTCGTGTTGCTCTGGCTCTACCTGTTTGACGTGGAGAGGAGGTTGTGTTGCTCTGGTTCTACCTGTTTGGCGTGAAAAGGAGGTTGTGTTGCTCTGGCTCTACCTGTTTGACGTGGAGAGGAGGTTGTGTTGCTCTGGCTCTACCTGTTTGGCGTGAAGAGGAGGTCGTGTTGCTCTGGTTCTACCTGTTTGGCGTGAAAAGGAGGTCGTGTTGCTCTGGCTCTACCTGTTTGACGTGGGGAGGAGGTTGTGTTGCTCTGGCTCTACCTGTTTGGCGTGGAGAGGAGGTCGTGTTGCTCTGGCTCTACCTGTTTGGCGTGAAGAGGAGGTCGTGTTGCTCTGGCTCTATCTGTTTGGCATGGAGAGGAGGTCGTGTTGCTCCGGCTCTATTTGTGATTTCGGGCCATACAAATAAAATTGACTTGACTTGACTATGTTTTCTCTCAGAACACTTGAATTACAAATGCTGAAAGGTTATTATGGAATCTTTGCCCAGTGATGCCAAAAATATTCCGCCTACCCCAGCTTTAACCCCCCTGACAAATGTGGTAGTGAATATTCGTGGCCGTTGGAGCGGGCCGATTGCTTGGCTCCCGGTATTACTGCTTGCAGTGCCGTTGAGAACCCTTCATTGCTTATCCACTCCAGGGAAGTGAAGAAGGGTTGGGTTGTAACGTATATCCAGTATGAGCTCAACTCAGTCTGCAGAGCGCTGAAGCCCCGCCAGCGTGTCCAAAATGCACCAAGTTCGACACTACACGTCCTTAGGTTCCCAGCAGTACACCGGCCAAGTGTGACGTAGATTGAACGGTTCTGGAGATATGCGGAAAAACACACCAACAAACATACAGACAGAGATTCTTTGCATTATAGTTGGATAACTTTTCATAAAATAATACATGACATTAACAAAACAAGATCACATAACTATAGGCCAATAATAAATACCACACTATATGAATTTGTCTATAAATGACATGCATACTCTATGCAACAACATATTTTTTGGTCATGAATATGAACAGTTATGTAAAAGGTTAAACACAAAGCTTGATGCAGACGTGAACCGACTGCTGTGAGATCACATGTATGATCCCACACTCACCATTTTGGGTATGGAGCATTGTTATGGAATGAGTCATTTAGCAAGGTCTAACCCCCACCAACATGGTTCTCATTACCCTCGCCATAGCCTTAAGTGTGCTGGCATAACCCCCCCTACTCCTGCTCCTCCCCTTTGGCAACACACACACACAACGGAGAGCGCTGCAGTGTGGATATTTATACCCAGGTCTGTGTTTCCCATTAGGACGGCTCTGCCTCCGTCTCTGCTCCACCACACAGAGGAACTCTGGGTTCAATCACCTCACAGACAGCTCCCTACAGTCCCAGAAACTTGTTATGAAGCACCGCTGAGGGGAAATCCTCAACAACATGTGTGCAATAACAGGGATCTTTGTGTGATGTGAAGGATAAAGGACTGTTGGCACCTTATTTCTACTGTATATATTTAGCTCTGTGAATTAATAATGATGTAAATGCAGATAAAAGGAAAGAAAATCGTAAAATAAAATGCCCTCAGTTAGGGGTTAAGTTGCTCGCCAGCGGGTTAAAGTTAACTCTCGTTTTGGAACGAGCTTTAATTGTCCGCTTTGCCATTTTTGCCTCGCTATATTTGCCTTTTTTCGTCGGTGTGTCCGCCATTTTCGTAGCTTCCTCTTGGATGTGTGCTTACGATCTGGCACCTATGTTTTTTTTTTTTATAGAGGTTGATGCCCAGAAACGTCCTGAATACAGCAAAATAAGAAAATCCAGGCAGAGTGATGATTCATAGTAATTATTTTTCTATCAGTCTATACATTTTGTGTAGGTAAAATCCTACTCAATCTGCCTTTAAAAGGTATAAAATACACCGAATAAGTACATAAAAGAAGCTACATTCTGTGTGATATTAAAACTAACCAATCACAAGTTAACTCTAATCTGTCGTAGACATATTTCCAATGTCAGAATGTCGGAGTTGCGGCGACGGATGTATAAAGAGAAGTGGATACAGCGTTGGAGGCTCCCGTTCATTCTCATCATGAGTAGTTGTTCAGTGGTACATGAAGCCAAAATGGCTCAACTACCGAGAGATAAAGTACCCGGATCATTCCGGCGATCTTCTTCATCCATTGGGCCCGTTGAGCAGGCGCAGTAGCGTTTCCTTTAACTCCGCCTCCCGGCCCTCGCTCCAGCCTCGGTCTGGGTCTCATTCACATGAACGGAGGAAGGAAAATAACTCTGGATTCAGCTATTAGTGCGTTTTTCAACTTTTAGGACCTAATGATTTAAATAAGGACTATTAGAGTGTTCATACTGGGAAGTTGATTCACCTCAAAAATAAATTATCCGCTGATTTATGGATGTCTCTTTCCCAATGTAAGTCTATGGGAAAAAGTCTTTTTGGGCCCAACGGCATCACGTGACGGACACGGAAGTTGTAATTCCACCATTTGGCCACTACAAAAGTTTGCTTCAAAGCCCGGCGCTCTTCGGTTGCGGCGCACTCTCGATGGTTTAGTGTAAGGTGGCCATAAAACTCAATCCGAGCTGTCCTAAGTCAGTCTTTTTCTCGTCTTGACGTTCCGATAAAATCAAACAAGTTTAATATTATCATAAGTTCAATGACGCGAACATTGTCAACAACCAATAGGAGCGCTCTATCCAGCACCAGACAGGAAGCAGGGCAGAAAGTACAGATGGAGAAACTGGTGGAGTTGTGGAGTGAAGGAGAGTTCCTCTCTGACGCGTCCTCCCATTTGTACCGCGACAGAGTGGAGAAGGAAAAAAGCTGCAGTGAGTATACTATATGCTATAGCTATCTAGCTAACCACTGTCCTGAACAGGGCTACTTGCAAGCTAACGTTAGCGACTGGAAGTGGAATGAATGTTAGCTGAAAAATACTGTTAGCTAACGTTAGCTTGCAAGTAGCCCTATTCAGGACAGTGGTTAGCTAGCTAGCTAGCTAGCTATAGCATACTCACTGGGGACAGTTTTTCTTGTAACCAGGAACAGGATGTGACATCATTTCAAAAGGAATCTAGTTGTAGTCTTGTAAATAGTGACCATGCAAGATCCCCAGTCTTTCCTAAATATTATAGTCTGTGATTAAAAGCTCTTAGACTTAAGACACAATGTCTTTAGATGTGAGACTTCAGTCTTTTAAACATCTTTTTAAAGTCTCCTAGCGTACGGTAGGCATAAGAGGGAGGGTTCTTGATGAAGTAGCGATGATTTCTGCGAGCTAGAAGCTAACGGTGGTAGCGGCTGCCATACTGAGGAAAGAGGGCATATGAAGAATTCAAAGGCCATGGCTACAGTCATAGATGCACATGGTGAACATTGCACCATATGGTTTTTCATTTAACAATCATACTGTATACTTAAATGTCTGCAGATTTCAAGCAACAACTTTTTGTTGAAAGACTGATAAATTTAGGAACTCTCAAGTGAATAAAGGCAAATGGAAAGTGGTGGTGCCCACTATCCATTGATCAGGAACATCATAAAATGACTAAATTTGTTCCAGAAACAAGTTTACTTTACAGGGCTCTACCTGCCACGACATCCCTGGTTACTGTGAACCCATAAAGTCTTAATGAAACCACTAAGATATGAACACCAGTTGATTGAACCAGTAACACCAGGTGGCTCTTGCGTTCATCACAGTGACAGTTTCCCTCTCCCTTTTGAGCTCTTAAAGACATGAAACTGTAGCTTTACTACTCGGGCCTTTCTTCTCCTGGCGGCTCTTATCTGGAGCTCTTTAAGAGACAGTCAAGGTTGAAAACAGACGGCTTCCATTAGGGAATTTCATGCTCGCATAGTTTCATTCAGCTCAGCCTCAGACACTGAGACATTGAATTTGATAGGTTTGCTCCCTTCAACTCCTCCTCTAGGGAGCAGTTAAGGTGCTGTGACACTCTGCATCGAAAAACTGGAGGCTGAATGAAACCTGACTTTTTGACTTTATCTCTGAACATACAGTACATACTATATGCAACATGTCCTCGTACCTAAACGACAGAATAGGCCATCCCAAAACCACATAAATGACCATTCTATGTAACTCTGTGAAACGGTCGCAGTTCCAAACACATGGTTAACGTTTTGAAACGGAACTACTTGTTTAGGTTTAGGAAAAGATCATGGTTTGGGTTAAAACATATATGTTCCCTACCTACGTGACTTAGTACGTGACATGGTTAGGCACTAATGTAGTTACGTATTAACGTAGTTACGTACATAACTTAAAATAACTCCGTAACTGCGTTGACATTTGGTCAAAGAGTAAAGAAGAAAAGAGACGAAACTCAGTGTTTCTTTGACAACAGCCACAGCCGCCATTTTGGACTGAAAATGCTTATTATATTTATAATATCTTATTGTTCAACGCAGGCCATTTCGGTAAAATGTGACAATAGAATAGAAATAATTTAGTTTTACTTTTGTACGTCTCTTTGTAGGCGGACGTTTTACTGGCGTCGCTTTCAGTCCAAAATGGCGAAAGCGTAGATTTGCTGCTGGGCGCTGATTGGTGCCTTCAAATGGGGTGGTGTTTACGAGTTGGGCCCATATGAACGCCCCCCTCATGTCGTATTCACGGCCTCAGAAGTGGAAAGTTTCTGAAATTGCCAAATTCAATACTTGTGACGTGCATGCTGACGTTTTCAGAAATTGGCGGAGTCAATGGTATCTAATTATACCTTTGCATTTCCTGCATTATGATACCCGCTTGCTAAATTGTTAGCCTCTGTGGCTTCTAGACGTCCATGTTGCCGTTGATTAGCAGCGGCGTTCTCACGACTTAACCACTTGAACGCTGAGCACATCGTTTACACGACTTCCCATGTTGTAAACACAAGCTCACGAGTTTCATTTGAAGGCAGCAGATGTTGCAATGGAACAAACTATTGACTTTCACTTCTTAGCAACATAGAATCTTTGATTTGGTTTCACACGAACATGAACAACGGTCCCAATTTTCTCCTTTTCTCCTGTCACAATTACTACGGCCACTACAGGTCAATAACAAACAACAAATATGGGTCGGAATAAGCTGCTTGCACAGACGACCTATACAGACGTTTTTCTTTCCTGTAAGACGGCTTGAAACGTCAATAAGAAACAAACAAACACATCCATGTTCAGCATAAAAAGACTGCAAGAGTTTGGATTTTAAACTGATAATTTGCAGAAAGGCCTCAGGTTCACACCTAAAGGGGATATATCAGGCTCATTTTCAGGTTCATACTTGTATTTAAGGTTTCTACTAGAACATGTTTACATCCTTTAAAGGGACTATATGTAAGAATCATAAATTGCTTGTTAACAGCGACACCTATGGCCGCAATGTCAACGAAAGTCAGCGTCCTGTTGCTCGCGCTCGCGCTTGTGCTCGCTCTACATGGACATGAGCGAGCATCCGTTAAAACAGTGGGGCGACACACGTCAGCTAACACACAATATCACTCTGTATTTCACCTGCTTGGCAGTAATGTTAGCTGACCAGACGAAGTTCTCTCCATGAATCAATGCTGATCCTAGTGTTAACTTTTCCTGCTTCAGCCTCCCGACTCGGAGGGAACGGGGTGGGAGACACCGACAACCGGTCAGAGATGATAACGTAACTCGCTGCGGAGCCCCGTCACCTCACAACACACGGGAAACCTCTGTTGGTCTGGAGGAGCGGCAGCATTTATTTCTGCACAAACGTGGAGTTGGAGCAAGCCGAGCGGGTGAGAACGAGCGCGTTGTGCAAGCAGGCAGGAGCAGACAGCAGGAGCAGACAGCAGGAGCAGAGACTCCGGCCCTGGAGACAAAAGTTACGGTTTCCCCCGCGTCCTCCGACCGCGGCTCGGGTGGGCGAAGCAGGAAGAACCAACACTGTTTTGCAAGACGGGCTTCACTATATATAACTTTGCAGTTTTGGTGCTTCCGTGTAGTTTGTGTTGGAGTCTGTGCGCTCACGTACCCACACGCGAGCGCGCATGGGACACCGACCCGGTATGATTTATACGCTTAATAAGTTACATATAGTCCCTTTAAAGTAAAAATAAACATTAGTTTTCTCATCCTGTCTGTCTGAATATTCCTGTATTCACCCTCTGAAATGCTCCGTTTTTAGCGCCTGTCTCTTTAAGAAAAAGCCTCAGCTTTGCAAAGGTAGTTGTCGAGCCGTGGGCAGTATATTCTCATTAGAATAAACATACATGTGCATGTGACATAGGAAGGGGAGCCACATACTTGTTGAATCACATGTTTTCTGATCTAGGCAGCCCACAAAAAAAACTGACTGAGTCTTTCATGATATGTTCGCTTTTAAACAATGGTAGTGTGAAGGGAGTGAAACTGAATGTCATGTCGTGTGCGTGCAGAGGAAAGAGCTGAAAGACTGGAAGCAGGAGGAAACATGTAGTCTGGCTGCGTCCAAAGTTCAAATAAAAATGTATTATCACCTTTTCAACTGACTAATTAACACATTGTGTTTCATTCGTTTAATTGGTACACAAACAAAAAATGTAATCACGACAATTTGTGGTTTTAGGAGGAGTTTACGAGCTGGAACTGTATGCAGCTTTACAGAGTCGTCCTCACAGTGAGGTTGGCCGGTCTGTGCGGACGGTGTTACGACTGGTGAACCCACCGAGAAAAAGGCAGGACTCAGAACAAGTGCAGGTGCAATAAAACAGTCTTGTCAAAACAGGTTCAGTACACAGGTGAGCAGTCAGATGAAGGCAACCAGAGCCGACAAGCGTATTACAAAAATGTGGTCAGGAAGAAACAGGAAGCAAAACCAAGATTACTAACACTAAGAAATCGCTGGAACGCTCGACTCGAGGGACAAAGACGTCCTGGCACAGAGACAGAAACACACAGACTACATACACGGGGGAGGTGAGGCTAATTGGGCGCAGGTGAAACCAATAGGGGCGGGGCTAGTAATGACACAGGCAGGAAGTGAGGTTTCTGAAACGAGAGGAGAGTCAAGTAACAAAATAAAACAGGAAATAATAACTGAATATAGTAAACAATAAAACACATGACCTAAGGAGCAGGACGAGACATGACAGACAGATTACCTGTGAAATACTTTGAGCGCAGATCCCCAAAAAAATATTTTTTGCGTTCTGCTGCTGTCAGCTCTTTCTTTCCACATACAGTTTGCCTTTCATAATGGCCATTTCATTTCATTATAAATGTAATTTATATTTATGTTAGACAGAGAAAGGTTAAGAAACGTGTGGTAATTTGTAAATAATAGTAATAATCCACAAATAAAACCCCGTACTTTATTCATTCATGGAGCCCTGCAAGTCACTGCATGTTCTACAACACTGTCCTGCAAATATTTCAGACTAAAAGCATCGTGTTGACAAATTAAGGAATTCTGTCAAAAGAAAAAAACGCTTAAGGGCTTGTATTTTGAAATCAAAGCAAGAAGTGTTGATTTAAAAATAAGTCTTTACTTTAGGGAGACTAAAGGAAGATTTATCAAGTATTTAATACTCTTATCAACATGGGAGTGGACAAATATGCTACTTTATGAAAATGTATGTATATATTTATTATTGTAAATCAATTAACAACAAAAAACAATGACAGATATTGTCCAGAAACCCTCACAGGAACTGCATTTAGCATAAAACAATATGCTCCAATCATAACATGGCAAACTGCAGCCCAACAGACAACAACACCAAAATTTAGCGTAAGTCACAACGCTTCAACCTAAAAATCACATTAATGCGTTAAAGAAATTAGTGGCGTTAAAACAAATTAGCTTTATTATCGCGTTGACTTTGACAGCCCTAATTAAGTAGGTGTATTTTTCCACTGGACTAGGCTCAGGCTAACCACGTCCTGTAGGTTTGAGCATCAGTCCTATTGTGTACCGCCTCAATAGGCAGTTGAATTAGTGTCCCATTTTTATCTGAGTGGGGTCATATTTCGCCTACAGAGATAACAAACAACCTGCGACCGTGAGAAGTGCGGTGGCTTCAGACACAACGGCATCGCAGTAAGTGACTATAACTGTGCGTTTAACGGGTGGTTTCACGTAGACTGCAGTAGAGAGAGTAGATTGGGTATACAGTAAGTGGTGAGTGGAGATATGGGTGGGAACTGTGAAAGATAATCACTCAACCCCTCCTCCATCTCCCAAGACACAATGCCCCTGTGATTGACACTGCGTTTGGATCTGCTCCCTCTGTGCCTCTCAAGAGAATAGCTTAACAGTGCAATCTTTGATAACATCGTCACACACTATCACAAACCTTCATTATGATTTGTGCTAAAGAATTCACAACAACTCCTTCGGGGGGAAATGGAGAACCTCTCTCCTGCTCCCGCTGTGTTGTAATCTCCACACCGGCATTAGCACAGAGAGAAGGCCATATATAGGTTCAGGGATTCAGCACACCTTATCTAAATTGCGATGCAAATGATATGTGAACATGTAACCGTCGTCTATCTTTCAGTGCATGGGACCAACAGCTGAAGGAAGATAAAAAGGGGAACAAGTGAAAGGCAGTGATCTGACTTGTGCAGCACAGGCAGTGACATACGTGGGTGTATGAGTGAGAGACAGCCTAAGAAGAATATAAAACAACACATCAGTCATCCACAGGTGGAGATAGGCAGGTGGAGTTCACAGTGGAAGGCAGCGTGGTGCCGGCTCATTTGGCGAGATGCTGCTGCTGTAAAAGCAGAGCTGCAGAAACAACACCGCTGACCTTGAGGCACTTTGAGATTCAACAATGAGGAGTAAAATAGAAAACTTTGGGTGAAAAAGAACAGTGGAGGTCCACTGTTCTTATTTATAGCACATTCCACTCCAGAGTACCCACGTTGGGTTCAAATATTCAGTTTCATATATAAAAAGGCTGTGTAGTGAATAAACATACTGTGAGAGACTACACCGGCTATTTGCAGTAATGAGAAAGATCATACCAGTTTTCTCCCATACAAAATGATGTGTATTTTACATTTAAGTCTTTTACCATCTTTCAAACAGCCATTTGTTTTTTTTTATTTCCATAAAATCAACATCCAGTGACTTGAAACTTAGTTAGTGGTGGAAAATAAGGAAGTGCACCTACTCAAGTACTCCACCTAAAGCAGGGGTCAGCAACCTTTACTGTCAAAAGAGCCATTTTAGGCAAAATAATAACAAAAAAATCTGTCTGGAGCCTCAAAACATTTGATCATTGTGATGAAGGTAACACAGTTTATAGTCTAAGCTTATAGTATATAAGTCTAATGCAGTGAGGGCCAAAGTGTAAATGTACTACAGAGTATTAGGGTCACATTGAGGGAAGAAAATCTGAGATTTACAGAATAAAGTCATAATATTATTAGAAAAAAAGTCGTAATGTTACAAGAATAAAGTCAAAACTTTACAAGAAAAAAGTCATAATATTACGAGAATAAAGTCATAACTTTACGAGAAAAAAGTCGGAATATAACGAGAATAAAGTCATGACATTTCACGAAAAAAAAATTGTAATATTACGAGATTAAAGTCATAACTTTACGATAAAGAAGTCGTAATATAACTAGAATAAAGTCATAACTTTACGAGAAAAAAGTCAGAATATTACGAGAATAAAGTCATAACTTTACGAGAAAAAAAGTCAGAATATTACGAGAATAAAGTCATAACTTAACGAGAAAAAAAGTGGTAACATAACGAGAATAAAGTCATAACTTTACGAGAAAAAGTCGTAATATTACGAGAAAAAAAGTCATAACTTTACGAGAAAAAAGTCGTAATGTTACGAGAATGAAATCATAACTTTACGAGAAAAAAAGTCGTAATATTTCGAGAATAAAGTCGTAATATTACGAGAATAAAGTCGTAATGTTACGAGAATAAAGTCGTAATGTTACGAGAATAAATTCATAACTTTACGAGAAAAAAGTCGGAATATTATGAGAATAAAGTCATTACTTTACGAGAAAAAAGTTGTAACATAACTAGAAAAAAGTCATAACTTTACGAGAAAAAAGTCGGAATATTACGAGAAAAAAGTCGGAATATTACGAGAATAAAGTCATAACTTTACGAGAAAAAAAGTCGTAACATAACGAGAATAAAGTCATAACTTTACGAGAAAAAAGTTGTAATATTACGAGAATAAAGTCATAACTTTACGAGAAAAAAAAAAAATAATACGTAAAATTACTACTACTATACTACTACATATATATATATATATATACTTATAATATGACTTTATTCTCATAATACTACGACTTTTTTTCTCGTAAACCTATGACTTTATTCTTGTAATATTATGACTTTTTTCTCGAAATCTGTGATTTTTTTTTTTTCCTCAATGTGGCCCTAATACTCCGTCGTACCATCGTACCATAGTCCTACAACAATGATGAATAAAAATGAAAACGTAAACAAAAAACAGTTATTCATTTCCATTTTTAAAAATCTACAGGGAGCCACTGGAGAGGAGCTGAAGAGCTGCAGGTTGCTGACCTCTGGTCTAAAGGAATACTTCACCCACAAATTGACCATGTGTATATCAGTTACTCACCCCGTGTTACTTTGAATTCTAGAAGTAAACTTTGTTTTTCTCTCACGGACAGAGGCACCCTTTAGCAACAGTATGTGATGATGAAACGGGCTTTCAACTAACTCCAGTGTAAACCCACCCGCGGCGTCATTCGACAGTCGGAGCAGTGACATAGTATTAATGGATGGGTCAAACAAACCCATGACTTTCAACCAGGAGACCGGTGTTGGTGTCCCATGTGAAACTAAAAGTAACGTTGACCAAACGTTGAGTCCCTCTGCCCCCAGCAGAGCCAAGACTCCAGCCACCAACCAAACCCTGTAACATTTTTAGACTATTTAAAAAAAAAAACTTTTACCAATCACAGAGAGAGAGAGAGAGCGTTCCTATTGGCTGTGCTCCGGCTGGTGGGCGTTGTTTGGTATTTCCTCAACTGTTCTCAACAAGGCTTCAAACTTTCTCATTTTGCAGCTCAACAGAGTTCAGAGTTCGCGAGTGATTGACAGCTGCTCAGAGACGGCAAGGCTCCAACTCGGCTCTGATTGGCTGTTTTTCTGCAGTCTTTTTTTAATCATATCTGCTCCAAATTGCCAACTTCAGCTTTAAAGTAAAGAATAATGTAAAGTTATCGTTGCTCGGTAATGCACTGCAGACATACTTCCCAAAGCAGCTTGCACCATCGTGCTACAATAACAGAACTCATGACAATAAAAGCAGACGTTATGTTCACTGTGATGCATTACCTAACTCTGCATGTTCATTTTCATATCACATTTAAATGAAGCGAAGCCACGAGCTACCTGGAAGGAAGGAAAAACACCATGTTGGAAAGCAGTCAGCAGTAAACTGCACAACTGTTGTCCTCTAACGTTACGAAGTATTTAAGGCAAAGCTAAAACACACCATAGAGCATAATCCTGAGTTGAAGTGAGGTTGCTTCTTGTTTAGATAAGTTTCTTGCGAAACCTCCGTCATTCCTGCTGTACGAGGCGATGACAGACAGGCGGTCTAAGCACACAGAGGCAGGCTCAAACAGGGACTCCTGTTTAGTGGCCCAGGTGATCCAGGTAAAAACAGAACCACGTGGCAGCAGTAGCACACATAGTTCTGGGATTAGTAACGCTTTCAGAGTTGGCCTGGGGGAGGAAAAACTCGCAAAACTGGTACTCATGTGGCTATTTAAGCTGGACGGTGACGCAGCCAGTTAGCTTAGCATTCTTCATGAAGTGCACCCAGGTGATGCTCATCGGAGCGGGGAAGACAACAGGCTCTAGAAAGGCCCACAGCAAATAAAAGCAGCTGCTGACAAGCAAGAGGCGGAAACACAGAACACAAGCGAAGTCGGCCTGCAGCCTTCTGTGACCTCAACAGAGTCACTCTACTACGACCACTGCTGCACTGGCTTTAAACTGTGACTTTCCAACCCTCCCGATTTTCCTGGGAGACTTTCCCGAGGTCACAATTCTCCCGTATTTATCCCAATTTATGGCAATTTTTTTTTCCCTTTTCATGATCTCAACCTGTTTCTGGCGCTGTGCAGCGTCTATAATCCCGACCGTTTCCACCCGGACGACAATAAGAGCTACACCTATCTCGTTTCCCGGCGGAAGAGAGCAGTTTATGCTCGCGACACAGCGCAGTTTGAGCTCACGTTTGATCTGCGCTCCACGGCGTGCAGCGCCCAAAGTTGGGCTTTGCTTGACGTAGCTAAAAGCAGTCGTGGCGCGGCGCAAACCGTTAGAAATAACGGGTTTCAGAGCGCAGTGGTGCCGTAGTCGCGTTGCGTCTTAATGGGAGAGAACTAAGAGACAGAAATACTCAAGCAGGGGCAAATTAAAAGTTTAAGATAAAAATGTTGTTGCACTGTATTTATTATTTTGTTATTTTCATTCAGACACCAACCTTTAACCACCCTGACTGAACCCGACTGGTGAAGCCCAAATCTCAGACCTGACCCCACATCATATTTTTGCTGTCTTGTCCTTTTTTTTGCATCAAAATTATTTCCTAATTTTCCTCTCAATACCCAAAACTGTGAGAGAAAATATGATTTTCTTTTCCACATTCTCCACAATATTCCCTCTCTCCGTCCTACTGAGCATGTTCAGCTATGTACCAAGTCATTATCTTACATAACGAGATAACGACTCGCTATGTGGATCACGACATACTGTAGATGTGTTGTTGTGCTAAAGAATGTTTGGTAACACTTTCTATGACGCCCATGTATATATAATTCATTATAAACATACTAATAATGCGTGATGATCTTCTTATAGCACTGTATAACTACAGTTATAAGCACTCATACATATTCATAATGCATTATAACAATAATCATAACACATTAAGCATTTTAGTATCATAATACTTCATAATTACTGCTTATTCACTGACATTTTTTTTTTGCAAAGCTCATAGTGTATTATCATTCCCATAGTTGGAATACATTATATTCTTTTTATAATGCATTATAATCACTGTTATAATGCATTATAATCACTGTTGTAATGCATTATAATGTGATTATAAGTTTTTCTAAGTGATCATTGTTTGCTTTAAGTAAAGTGAAAAAAACCCATTAAATCGAAGCAAAAAACAACTAATTAATTTTCACAAAAGCAAACATTGACCACTCAGTGACCTATAATCACATTATAATGCATAATATGACCTTATCAGTCATTATAAAATGATTTATAATGTGTTATGATTATTACTATAAAGAATTATGAATATGTATGAGTGCTTATAACCATAACTTTTCTGTGCAACACTGCAGATTATAATGATATTTGGTGGTTGTACTGACTCATGATTGTATTTCAATAAAATTATAAAACAAAAAAAAGGTTTATAAAAAAGAAAATAAAGACATATTTTCTTGATAAATTGCAGGTTTAACAAACAGATATTAATTTCATATAATTCTTGTTTTCCTTTTTCTCATTCTTATATTTTATATTAATCCGATGATATAAAATATAATAATATAAGAAACTGCACTTGAAACCAGCACTATTACCTCTGCCCACTGGTGGGAATCCGTCTTAAATCTACTTTTTTCAGTATAGAAAGAGAAAAGAGGTCTACAGTATGAGCTACTGCTGGAGAAATGTTTGTCTTTCTGCAACAGGAGCCAGAACGCGGCTGCTGCCTGATTTAACCTTCAGCTGCCCCCAAAGCACGACACATGTAAAACAATATAGTCTGTGTTCAAATCCAGATCACACAGTGGAACCAGATGTGAGTATTAAAGCTACTGAGCAGAGCCACCGCTTCAGTTCCACATTATTATGATGAATACAATCTGCATTACAACTACAGCACTGTTTTCCATCCTCTCTCTCTCTCTCTCTCTCTCTCCCACTAGTGTTGGTAAAGTCCATGTGGGAGATGAAATTCACAAGAAGCCCACTGCAGACGCCGTACACTAAGAGTGGTGGTAAACCTGTAATATATATATATACTAAGGCAGCGACTGACTCACCATGAGAAACACACTGACTATTCAGTATTACAGTGTCACAAATACGTTCCAGTCTCTAACAAAGAAAGGCCGGTCTTCACAGTTGTCATATTCATACGACGGTCCGTGTCAGAACTCAAAGGGTCCGCGACGTGGTGGATTTAAAAGCTGGGTAACTGAAAAAAGAAGAAGCAGCGCGATGTGAGGAACAGCCTGGAACAATGACTGAGGCAGGCAGGCAGCTGACCCGAGAACACCGCGGCCTAAAGCTTCTTAAAGGAGTTATTAGTGTGACTACGTATAAAAAAGTAACGTAGGGATTAAGCTGCATTCCAGTGTGTTTGATTCTAAGCCCACTGAAAAGGTAAACTCAGAAAAGCTGGCTTCTTTTTACACCGTTTCCTTGCAATACGATTCATATTTCTTCTCCTAATACAAATGGAATCAGCTTGTTTGCTTACTTATTCTCAGTCAGATGAGAGAAGAGTATTAATATTAATTCAATAAAGAGATACTGGAGCTCTGGGAGGTGTTTAGCCTAGCTTAGCACAAATACTGGGAGCTAATGGGACAAACTGCTAGACAATGGTGGAAAGAAGGAGTACAGCGGTACAGCGGTATTGGCGATAACCGTGATATTTATATTGATACACATATGGTAATATTGTGTAAATAATCCAGCGCCTCTTAAATCATATTTAAGTTTATATGTAGTTATGGTTACTATATCTCCCTGTACTCGTATTTTGAGTGTAATTCAGTGGCCAAAAAATATCGCAACAATATCGTCATGAACACAATAATCGTGTAGTGAAAATCTGATATCGTGACAGCTAGGGATGCTAATAATTAACCGTTTAACCGACATTAAACATTTTAACCGATTAACACTATCGGTTAAAACGGTTAAAAGAAATGTTAATAATTAATTAAAAAGCTGAGAAAAACTTGTCACTTAAAGGAGAAAAGCTGGTCCACCTTAACAGTCCACCTTAAGAGAGTCTGAGCCGGTGTTACAGATACAGGAAGTCGGCTCCCGTCTATAGCTCGCTTGAGCAGAGGAGTTGTAGCCTCGTAGCATTTATTCACCGACAAATAAACTGTACACACACTGTCTGCTACACCTACGTTCACAGCTACAACGCCACCGACAACACACACACGGTCTGTCGGAAACTCGCTGAAGTTTCGCTGGAGACTTAAACTGGGAAAGTGTCTGCATGTCTGCCCGGAAATGAGCATGAGATGTCCGCTTTAATATGAGCGTTCAGCAGTTAGAGTTATGGTGCCTTCAAATGAAACTCGTGAGCTCTTGTTTACAACACGGGAAGTCGTGTACACGATATGCTCGGCATTCAAGTGGTTAAGTCGTGAAGAACACCGCTGCTAAGCAACGGCAATATTAACGCTACTGTTGGCGTCTAGAAACCACAGAGGCTAACAAGTTAGCAAGCTAGCAAGTGGGTAACATAATGCAGGAAATGTAAAGGTATAATGACAGAGGAGAAAGATGAGGCTGTTGGGAATATCAACATTTTCATCAGACATATTATGAAATTACCAAGAAAAACAATATATGATTAAAATAACAATATATTTACCTATTATTATTAGGTCGTGAATACCAGAAGGGGGGGGAGGGGGGGGGCGTTCATATGGGTCCAACTTGTAAACACAGTAAACACGGTAAACACGGTAAACACGGTAAACACGACCCCATTTGAAGGCACCATTAGTCAAATCAACTCGGTATCTTCTAAAGTTAGTTTCTGTCTCGTACAGAATTTCCCATTTGTGCTTCTATCCCTCTCTGCTGTGACTCAGCAAGGAAAACACTGTTCAGAGAAGACCTTTAGTCCTAAATAAGACCATAATATTGATTTGGTTAACCGTTGAAGCCTCAACACTAGCTTCAGGTGAAGGAGAGCTGTGAGTTTTGTTCCAGTATGGACAGGAGGAATTATGATTCTAAGAGAGCAGGATCACAGATGGCATGGGAGTGTTGTATTAAAGGTCCCGTATCGTCAAAAGTGAGATTTTCTTGTCTTTTATATTATAAAGCAGGTTTAACTGCTTTATAAATACTGTTAAACTATCAAAACGCTCAATATACGGAGAAATACACACAGCCCGTATTCAGAAATTGTGCGTTTGAAACAAGCCGTTAGGATTTCTGTCCATTAGTGATGTCACAAATATACAATATATAGATTATTAAACGGTTTTAAACGCAAACATTCTAAATGTGTCCCTGTTTACTTCCTGTTGCAGCGTATGTAAATAACATCAGCTGACAGGAAGTAAACATGGACCCAGAGTGTTGCCTAGCAACGCAATTCTGTTAAAATTCCGTTGAAATGCACTAAACAGAGCGTTTCAGACAGAGGGTGAATACAGGTATATTCAGGCAGACAGTATGAGGAAAACGAAGGGTTTTTTGAACATTACAGCATGTAAACATGTTTGAGTAGAAACACAAAATACAAGTATGAACCTGAAGATGAGCATGATATGGGACCTTTAAGAAGAAATCAGATTTCTGTTCCTCGACCAATTTAAGGGGGGAAAAAAAGACATTTTACAACGGCTTGACAGTTGCAATGGTGAGATTGTTTTTATTCTCATAAAGCAATCAATGTAGTGTATATATAAGATTTTTTTTCTATAAATATAAAGGTTCTCTTCATAGCAAATGCAAAAAAGGAAATTACTTCAAAGCTGCGACTATTGTAGAGCTGTCAACACAATAAAAGGATTATTATGAACCGGAAGCACCGTGTGGAAGAAGAGCGTTTTGACAAGAACACAAGTCCTGATGTGTGTGTGTGTGTGTGTGTGTGTGTGTGTGTGTGTGTGCCGAGCTGCACTGACAGCAGCCGCTCTGCATTTCAACACAAGGCTTCCTTTTGCTCCTGCAGTGGAAGACATGCGAGCTGCTGGCTGCTCTTCACAGTGCAGACACGCAGCTATGTTCAACCAGGATCAAATTACTCTGCAGGATCAACCCCAAGTCTCCTCTCAACAATAACTGACACATTCAACCTCTGGCTTCAAAAAAAACATAACATGTGCCGGTACAAAAGAATCAAAAATATGCTTTGTTACAAACATTCAGGATATGTGCATGACAAACGGCCTCCCCCACTATCAACTGGAACCAAACTCACAGTGCCGTGTGGACGTTTGGACACACCTTTAAGCTTTTCAACAATGTGTCTACAGAAAATACTTCCAATGTTACTCTAATATGTGGTTTCCAAACATATGTATCCCTTGTGTCATCAGGCTTTTATATATATAGATAAGCAGAATTACTGTACTGTGAATTTACTGTTCAGTATCTGAGAACATCACCTCACATCTTAAGTGCCTCCTTGTGAACTCGTAGGATCATTTAGTTCTTTAGAAAACTACCACGACCCCCTAAGCTCTCCGTAAGCCTCACATTCCACAACATGCTCCTGTTTTCTAAAACGGAAACCGACGCTGCACCCTAAAATAATGCAGTAAAGATCCTCCTGAAATGACTTCTTATCTTTTACTGGCAATAATGAATCATGTTAAAAAACCTCAACATTAGATGTGAAGGTTGGTTCAAATATATTTCACTGACACTATTAATCTCACACCAACACTTAATTTCATCATTAATATGCAGATTATTTTCCCATTTGACCTAATTATTTATTTATTATTTTTCTTGTCAAATTGGGATGCACCGGTACCGATACCGCATCGGGTATCGCTGACAACGGGGCCGATCTAGTCGATTCACTCCTATGTTTATATACTAAATACATTATGTACTAAAATTCCTGTTTTAAGTTTTGACCAATTTGTTGCTGCATTAAAAAGTTTTTTTACACTTGAATTGTAATTCCTTTTAATTTTGAGGATTTTTTGGGTGTACGATTTATTATTTTAATAATAAATAACAATTCAGTAAATTTATATCTATGTATGTATTTGTTACATTTTGCTTTGCAAAGTTAGGAAAGCAATGTTTAATTCAAGATGTTGTATTATGTATACATAATCCAGGGGTCAGCAACCTTTACTATCAAATGAGCCATTTTAGGCAAAAAAAATATCTGTCTGGAGCCGCAAAACATTTGATCATTGTGATGAAGGTAACACAGTTTATAGTCTAAGTATATAGAATATAAATCTAATGCAGTGAGGGACAAAGTGTTAATAGAGAGTATTAGGGTCACATTGAGGAAAAAAACATCTGAGATTTACAGAATAAAGTCAGAATATTACGAGAATAAAAAATCGTAATGTTACAAGAATAAAGTCATAACTTTACGAGAAAAAAAAGGTCGTAATATTACGAGAATAAAGTCATAACTTTACGAGAAAAAAAATCGTAATATTACGAGAATAAAGTCATAACTTTTCGAGAAAAAAGAAAATAGCATATCAAATTACTACTTTATAATATGATGACTTTTTTATCATAATATTACGACTTTTTTTCTAGTAAACCTTTGACTTTATTATCATAATATTACAACTTTTTTCTCGTAAACTTCTGACTTTATTTTCATAATATTACAACTTTTTTCTCGTAAACCTATGACTTTATTCTCGTAATATTAGGACCTTATTCTTTAAATCTCAGATTAATTATTTTTTCCTCAATGTGGCCCTAATACTCCGTCGTACCATAGACCTACAACAATGATAAATAAAAATGAAAATGTAAACAAAAAACAGTTATTCATTTCCATTTTTAAAAACCCACAGGGAGCCACTGGAGAGGAGCTGAAGAGCCGCAGGTCGCTGACCTCTGACATAACAAAATGATCCCAGTCTCTTCCACACAGTGAAGCCTACAGCTTATTAATTAAACATTTCGGTATCGGATCGGTACTCGGTATCGGCCGATACCCAAAGTCCAGGTATCGCTATCGGGACTGAAAACGTCAGATCGGTGAATCCCTAGTCAGAAAATAGACAAATTATTTATCAATGATAAATAAAGTTTTCTTTTAAACATCTTTCCTGTCTCTACTCTGATGACACAAAGGGTGCAGTAGTCTTTCATTTAGTGTTAATGTTCTTATTGCTTTGGTGTAATAGAAAAAAATGTATATTATTATTATTACTGGATAGCTAAATGAACTGTAAAGTCCAAAAGGGTGTCCAATGATTTTACACAGCACTGTATGCACAAAACAATGTAAATAAAAGAGGTCTTCTGCTTGATTTGAATGTTTCCCAGCTGAGTAGTTCAACAACCTCAAACTGCCATCGCAGGCAGATTTATTATATTCTAAGTTCACTAAACACAAATACAGCCCATATTAATGAATCACTGTTGGAAAGGAACACACCAGTATTTGTGCATATTTAAGATTCTTGTAGGACAATTCAGTATATCCAACAACGGCAGTTCATGAAATAATCACAAAATCACATCTACGACTTTCAACAACATATTTTTTGTGCGTTTTCCTACGAATGCCCAGCAACACGTGACGCAAGTGTCAATTTCCACACCAGTCTTTTCAAAATAAAACTACTCAGTTAGGTTTAGGTTTAAATAATTGATTCGTGTACATAGATATGACCCTTTTGTTTTTCATGACACTCAGCACACCTTTCAACAACGTATTCAACATGGGACAAATGTCAATTTCCGCTCCAGTCTTTTCAAAATAAAACTACTCCGTTAGGTTTAGGAAAAAGATCGTGGTCTGGGTTTAAATAATTGATTCGTGTACATACACACGACCCTTTTTTTTTTTCGTGACACTCAGCACGATTTTCAACAACGTATTCAACATGGGACATATGTCAATTTCCGCTCCGGCCTTTTCAAAATAAAACTCAACTTGATTAGGCTTAGGCAACAAACTACTTAGGCTTAGGAAAAGATGGCGGTTTGGGTTTAAAATAACTCAGGAAGTGCCGTAACTTAAGTTCGGAAGTTACGTGACAAATAAATCAACTTTGAGCGGTCTCCTGGGTGAAAGTTCTCTGTGGGTTTTTTGCCGCTCTTTATACTTCCTGGTTCACAATTACGTGTCTACGTACGCGAATCAATAAGACCGGGCTGATGTATATCTTACATTACAGCTGGCCTTGTAACACCATGCACAACATGTTTATGTTTTGATGTCTTGGAACTTGCCAATTGGTCAAAGTTGTGTGAAATTGTTGTGTCATATATTTAGCAGGGAATCGATCTACACTTACACCTGCATTTTGTAGCAATAACATTAAAAAAACACACTGCAGAATTACCTGATTGTAAAGTGTCTGTAACATGATTGTAGCTGAATAAAAAGGAAAACTGTTTCCAGGAAGGTGAAAAACACAGTTAAAGTATTGCCTGAGAGGAGGTAACATGCACAAACACTGGTATGGTCCTTTAGCCTGGCATAATTATGTGTGCTTTATTTGGAAAGGAATGATCTAACTGTCAGAGCCTGAGCTACAGACCAAGAGCATCTGTCACAATGACTCACATTCACAACCTGCGCACTGTTTCTGGTCCCCGACCGCTGACACTTCCCTTCAGACTCGGGCAACTGCTGCTCAGCTGCACAACAGACACAAGCTCCAGCTGGTTAACGGGGATAAGAGGGAGCCACGAGGAAGCACTTGGGTTTCACGGGACTCTGCTTAGAATAGACCCACCGCCGACCCGCTGATCAAAGACACCAGCGCTGGATGTGAAATACTCCCAGTGGTGTCCACAGTAAGTCGGGTCATGGGACCTCGGGGTCGTTGATGGTCAGCTGGCTCTTTGTGATGATTAAGTACAATTCCATTATGTCCAAAGTACGAAAAAATGTGTTTTAAAAAAAAAAAAAAAGAAAGATTTTTTTTTTTAAATCTTTAAATACAAATATATACTTACAAAAATCTCACAAATGTAATATGTACATTAAAAAACATACCGAGTATCTTCTGTCAGTCCGAGAAAAATCAAAAGAAAATAATGAAAAGTGGATTATCATTCAGTTTGTCACTAAGGAGTCTGTGTGGGGGGGGGACGGGGTTAGACCACATCACACCGTGGTCTCACCCTGTTTACTGTTGGCCAGTCTCGTGTAAAACCTCCTCCACGAGTTGAGGGTCTTCCCGGACCAGATCCAGAAACCGGAGGTGATGCCCACGATGAGCGTCATGAGGTACTTTATCATGAAGACGGTGAAGTCGGGACTCATGTTGGGATGGTTCTGGACGGGGCACGGCACGGCGTACGTCTTGCAGGTCTGGCTGATCCACGTCCTCTCCCACTGCTCCCTGAAGGCCTGCTCGTAGAAGTAGCAGGCGATGACGATGGTGGCCGGCACGGTGTACAGCACGCTGAAGATCCCTATCCGCACCATCAGCTTCTCCAGCTTCTCCGTCTTGGTGCCGTCGTGCTTCATGATGGTCCGGATGCGAAACAGGGACACGAAGCCCGCCAGCAGGAAGGAGGTTCCGATGAACAGGTAGACAAACAGCGGCGCCAGGACGAAGCCGCGCAGGGCGTCCACGCTGTTGATGCCCACGAAGCAGACCCCGCTCAACACGTCTCCGTCCACCTGCCCCACGGCGAGGATGGTGATGGTCTTGATGGCGGGCACGGCCCAGGCCGCCAGGTGGAAGTACTGGGAGTTGGCCTCGATGGCCTCGTGGCCCCATTTCATCCCCGCCGCCAGGAACCAGGTGAGAGCCAGGATGACCCACCAGATGGAGCTGGCCATGCTGAAGAAGTAGAGCATCATGAAGAGGATGGTGCAGCCTTCCTTCTTCGTTCCCTGCACCACGGTCCGGACGTCGTTGTCGAAGCGGTCGTTACAAACCACCTTGTCCTCCAGTAGGAACCCGGCGATGTAGGCGATGGACACCATGGTGTAGCAGCCGGACAGGAAGACGATGGGCCGCTCCGGGTAGCTGAAGCGCTTCATGTCCACCAGGTAGGTCAGCACCGTGAACAGCGTGGAGGCACAACACAGAACCGACCAGATACCGATCCAGATCCTGGAGAACTTCAGCTCCTCCTCGCTGAAGTACATCATCCCGTGAGATCTCTTCGGCTCGCACGGTGCGCCGCAGTTCTCCTGCGCGAGGAAGCGGTAGTTCAGGTAGGGAGGCACGCGCAGCGAGGCCGGGCACCGGAACTGCCCGTTCACGTGGTCGGGGAGCGTGCGCTCCGTGGCGTGCGGGTCTGGCCCGGCCGGGTCCGGCTCGGTGCGGTCCGACACGTTCTGCCCGACGCACAGCTCCCCGGCCCCGTGCACCGGGAAGGTGTCGCACGCGAGGCTCTCGGGCCACTGGAACCCGAACTTGTTCATGAGCGCCTCGCAGCCCTGCCGCGCGCGCTCGCACAGAGAGCGGCACGGGGGCAGCGCCTGTTCGAGCACCGTGCACACGGGCGCGTACATGGAGCAGAGGAAGAACTTGAGGTCCGGGGAGCACTGGACCTTCACCAGCGGGTAGAACTGGTGCACCTCCAGCCCCGCGTCCTCCTGGTTGCTGTGACCCAGCAGGTTCGGCATGATGGTCTCGTTGTACGCGATGTCCGTGCACAGCGGGATGGAGATGGGCTGGCAGAACCCGTGCTCCGGTACCGACACTCCCCGGTCCCCGTACTGCGCGCGCACTCGGAACACGTTTAGAAACAATGTAGCAAAGAGTAAAGTGCAGCCCGCGCGGAGGAGTCTGCAGCGCACCATGGTCCCGCTGCACGGGGCGCTTCACTACCTGTCGGTGCCTCCGCAGGCTGCAGGACACTCTGCCTTTATGCGCTCTTTGTTGGCGTCTCTTTGCAGCTTCTCTCCGGGTCCTCCGGGTCCGGTTCCTCCGCGTCCTCAGCGCGCAGAGGCGACTCAACAACCTGGTAGATATCTCCACATTTTAATAATAACCGTAAACTCGTCCTCTCCGGTTGAAATCCACAGAACAGCCCCGAGTGGTTCCTCCTGCAGGAGCGGGCTCTGATCCCGTCTCCGGTGTACCGACACTGTGGTTGTGATCCGGTCTCCGGTGCACCGACACTGTGTCAGGCTGCAGCTCAAACCTGTTCTGCTCTGCTTCACTCTGCTCTGCGCTCAGGAGGGAGAGTCAAGCACGACACCACACAGTAAAGCTTCCGCTCAAAACCTTTCCAAATAAAAGTCCCTAGTACTGCATTATACTGAAATAGCCTATGTTAGAAAACTCAAATACGTCGTGGCTATATGCATCTTCTTTATAAATAAGTATGTAAGTAAGTAAATAGAAAAAAAATATATATATATATATATATATATATATATATATATATATATAACTAAGAAAGAAAAAAAATATATAGTGAAAAAAAAGATTATATATATATAATGAAGAAAATATATTATATATATAAAATAAAGAATATATATATATATATATATATATATATATATATATAAAATGAATAATATATATATATATATATATGTGTGTATATAATGAAGAAAATATATATATATATATATATAATTAATTAAGAAAAAAAATATAAAATGAAGAAAATATATTATATATATAAAATAAAGAAAATATATATATATAAAATGAAGAAAATATATTATATATATATATACAAAATGAAGAATATATATATACACACATTTCTTATGAATATGGATTTTTCCAAAAAATACTAAATAATTGTATGATATACAGCATGATATTTTCAATCTTTCATTCATTCATATTTTATATAATTTAGAAGTAATGCTATATTTTTCTATTTGAAAAACATTTCTTTTTAGCAGAACCTATGACTTTAATTAACCTTGCTGGTTGCTGCTTTTATGCTCTTATTTTTATGATGTTAGTTTTTTATCTGTTTTTTTTTATATTGATGCTTTTACCTGCTTTTACCTTGTAGCACTTTGAGATTTGAAATAACATCAAATAAAATGTATTATTATTATTATTAATATTATTATTATATTTGAGTCAAGATGAGACTGAAAATAACATGCTGTACATCATACAATTATTTAGTATTTTTGGGAAAACTCCATATTCATAAGAAATATACATTTCTTATGAATATGGAGTTTTGCCAAAAAAATACCAAATAATTGTATGATATAAAGTATGTTATTTTCAAACTTATCTTGATTAAAATATAGCATTACTTCTTAATAGACATAATGAATGCTCGAATGCTCTTTTGTAGCATGTGACGCAGCATGTTTATGTTGTTAGTATTTAACGTTTTAACGTTTTTATGCTGCCTTTATGGCGAGAGCTCCTTTGAGAAAGAGTATTTGAATCTCAGGACATTTTACCTGGTTAAATACAGGCAAAGAAAAAGAAAGAAAGAAAAATAGTGTAGCCTACAGTTATTAATAGTGTAGAGTTTTATAAGGTGATTTAAAGTATTTTTGCGATAATATTGAGATGAAAATTGAGAATCGCATGACAAAGAGAATTATTCAAACAAAAATAATAAAATTGAAATGACAAAGATGAAAAAAGAATTTAATATTATAAAATATTAAAAATAGCAATTCAGCGTTGAGTTTTAGTGAGTGATGTCAACAAATAGCAGATCCATTGTATAGCATGGGGGGTGCATCCAGTCAGATAAACTACATCTACACTGAAATAGCCTACTTCCTGTTTACATCTGTCTCACTTTGACTGGCTTTACAGATCTCAGCCACACAGATATTCTCTCTCTCTCTCTCTCTCTCTCTATCAGTTGGACCTATCAGATTTGGGGGGGGGCTGCATTTTCCCTCATGTTTGCCTGGATTGCAGAGGTTCACATCAGTTCACCCCATTTACTACAAATGTACCACAAATCACTAAGAGCCACTGCGCTTTAAAGGGACTGTATGTACGTTTTTTTAATCATTTTTATTGCCAATGTGTGAACAGGTTGTAATCTAACCTAAAAAAATGAGAACCTGCACGACTTTCTAGGTTTCCTCTATCAGCCTGCAGACTGCTTATAATGTGAAGAACCCGGGAACCCGTTTTTTCCAGGAAATGCCAACAGTTGTGACGTCATGCACTCTCGCTAACAGTGTGCAACCATAGCTAACGTTAGGTGAGAAATGGAGTCCGCTAACGCCAACACCACGACCAGCCCCCACCACAACTCAGACTCCACGGAAGCACCAAAAAACAAAGTTATATCTAGTGAAGCCCGTCTTGCAAAACTGAAATGTGTCCAACGTTGGAGGAAAACTAGTGTTGTGGGAGTGTGTGTGCACGTTAGTTTTCTGTGTACACAGAAACCTTGCCATAAGATGTATCGGGGTGATTAACCAGTAAACAAAGCAAAACGTTTAACAACAAAAAGGTTTCCATTCAACCAATGGGTGCCTGGAAGGTTTGAAAATAAATCTAAAAACATTAGGGTATGCTTTTAAAAATGTTTTTAATAAACGGGAAGAAATCCAGTTGTTCCATATGCAGTTGTGTAAGAAACCTGTAGGAACGAAACACGTTCCAAAAGGAAAGTCAAAGACCACAGCCTGTTTGCCCTCGGGCACCGAGTGATCAAACCCTCGGGCCTTCTCTCCTCTCCATGAAAATTATGTATCAGAAATGGGAACAGCAGCATAGTAAAAGACAGATTTAATGTATTGATTTGTGTACATAGACACGTAAGTAATCCACGTAATTGTGAACCGGGAAGTATAAAGAGCGTTGAATGCCGCGTAGGGAGGAGGTCGGGGTGGATGGGTATAAAAACACAGGACTTTTGCCCAGGAGGCCGGTGTTCGTGTCCCGTGTGAAACCAGAAGTCAAGGTTGATTTATTTCTCTAAGTTACAGCACTTCCAGAGTTATTTTAACCCAAACCGCGATCTTTTCCTAAACCTAACTAGTTTGTTGCCTATGCCTAATCAAGTCGAGTTTTATTTTGAAAAGGCTGGAGCGGAAATTGACATGTGTCACATGTTGAATACGTTGTTGAAAGTCGTGCTGAGTGTCCTGAAATGAAACAGATTAAATTTCGTGACTATTTCATGACCTGCCGTGAGACCGTGTTGTGTTGTGTCGCCTCTTACAGGCACCTCGAAACATAAATTAGAGCTCCACAGACGCATCTGAAGCATTAATAAATTTTATTTCAGGTAAAACAACATTAAACAACATTTACAGAAGGACATTACATCTTCCATAATAACATTACATACAGGTTGTAACAAATAATGCAACAGCTATTCTACTGTATACTATATTGTTTCACTTGATGAAGTGACTGACGACACTTCTGTTTTCCAAACCACTTGTGAAAATGACGTATTTTCAGTGCAGCATACAAAAAGAAATAAAGAAGAAAACGCGAGAGAAGCTTTGTTGAAAAAAAGTTGCAAACACAGATTCATTGTTCAGCACAGCGAGGATGCACATCGGATCCAACCTTTTCCTACCGATACCACTTCTGTCCACATGATAAAGAACGCCAAAAATAGATGCCTTATATTTATATTCATCATATATGTTTATTCATACATGTTTCTCTTTGATAGCATTAAGGGGACCTTTGCAACCCTGTATACGAACATAGTGGAAGCAACACTATTCATAGAAGGTGCGTCACAACCTGATCAATTTCCACCTTTGACATTTCTACTGATATTATTTCTCATGTTTCCTGTCACAGTGCTAAATGTGCAATTCCACCAAGTCTTCCTTTCACTGGACTTCATTTGAAATATATGAAGAACATTCAAGTTTGAACAGAGTGCCTTCAGGAACTCTGCCCACACAGGACTCAAAAATATACGTTTTTGTACAAGACTGCAGGCTGCCAAAGCTCCACAGAAGTAAGCGTGTTGAGGGGCGAACAAAGCGGCGTGTGCCACACACCGAAAGTGTGCACACGGAGAAACATGCCAAAAATAATTATTCAGCTGCTAATACTGCCTGCAATCCCTTAAAGCCACATGAGGCTGGGCAATCTTAGCACAGCTCGATGGTATTAACCCTCTTCTGTCACGCCGCTTTACTGGCATTACCCACCCCCTCTCCTCCCCTTTTTTTCCGCTGCACAATCACAGCCCGGGGATGACACTGAAAAGCCGCGAGATAACTTCAAGTACAGCGTTTCTGTGAGCTCTCCTCAATCTGTGGTAAAGGTTCAAAACAAGGGATGATATTTACATTTGTAAGAAGGGCTGGTTTGCTTTGCGTCAGGCAAAGCGAGGGTGTATACATACTGTGTATATACAGTATTTATATTTATCATTAAGGGCTAAGCAAGTGCATAAAAGTGACCATACAGGCTGGAATGTAGGGCAAACTGATTTTTCTTTAAAGTGCATTTTCAAAACACTATTGGGGAGAGTCTAGCCCATAATCATTTATTTTGCCTCTGAGCCACTACCCTCTATGGTCGAAGAAGCCGGACTGGAACACAGTCATGGTAAAATGCCAAAGCGCTATACAAGTCCAATTCCTTCTTTTCATTGCTTTTCCTCCTTTAAAGGATAGGTTTGGATATTTTCAAGTCTAAACTCGAGTGGCTGCACTGATCCACAGTCCTTGTTCTGTGCAAAAATTCATTCCAAAGTTCAGCCGAGACTAATATTCAGCAGTCGAAAGCCAAGTTTCCGTCCAAATGTAGCTCTAATTTTTTAACCGAATTTCCAGAAAATCTGCACAAGAAAGTGCAAATTAATGTGCGTTTCCATCCTACTACTCTTGTGCAGATATTAGGAGTTGTGAGTTAAACAGTTGGTGGCGCTAACTCTCCAGTACGGTGCTATGAATGTCAACCTCAAACAAACTAAACCATGTGGAAATCGTGATGGAAATACGGCATTCGTGTTTGTTTCATGTGCAATTTGCGGAACATTCGTTCCACACAGATTTGATTCGTCTCTTCAGTGAAGCAGAAGCGTCATTGATCATTAAGTCATTCTGATTTAGTCGCTATTTTGTTTTTGTCAATGCATCAACTATTCAAGCTCGGTCAAGTGTAAAAACTTTTTTTTTTTTTTCGCTATTTGTACTTTTTTTGAGAATCTCCAATGTTTCCACTCAGGTGTTTTTTTATGATGTATGACGTTTTTATGGCTAAAATGTTAGCAAACAACCTACAAAACAACATGGCCATCCCATCCCAGCCACCTGACAAATGTTAGTCCAATATTGCTCGTCATTTAAGCTCTGGTCCACCAGCTCTTGAGAAGAAATATCGGTCAATAAACTTACACGACTGCCTGGAAGATAACACTCACACTTGGTATTAACATGCGTCCTCAGTGATCGGATCACAAGTGGACAGCTCTGAGTACAGTTGTGAACGCACTCAAGATGCATTGAGGACACATTGAGATTGGATCTTTCAGACCACATTCAGAGGTGGTCTGGGCCACATATGACCACATTCTTATAGCAGTGTGTATGCGAATGTGTCCTGGGCCACATTAAGGACCGTCTACTCTACTGTTATCCGACTGCGTTCCTCAGGTGAACAGACAGGCGAGCGCTCGTCTGCCTCGCAGCATGGAAACGGCCTCTTTGCTCTACTGTATTCTGTCGGTACATCTGTATTTTATTAAGGTATACCTGATCTATAGGCTACATAGTATACAGACTATCAGACTAGGAACAGGAAGTGTATTATTTTCATATTGTCGGAGATGTGTCGGTGTTTTTGTTCCACTGCTTTGCGCGGAGCTGACACCTGACCACCTGCTCTCTCCTCCCCGGCTCTCTGAAGCTCTGTACTCCGCTGTTGTCTGGCAAAGGCAGCGGTGCCAGTGGTGCGGAGGTCCACCAGTCCAATAACCATATATTTTGATGTCATAAAAAGTACCCGAATCCACGATATTACTACTGACATTTCTGTAATATTACATTACAACGTCTGCTGTATTAACCGTGTGTTTACTGCGTGTTTATTTGCATATAGAGCGGGGAAGTGAGATCAGATTACAAGTGAAGACACATGTGGAGACGCGTTTTAATGCCAGGTGTGAACAGACGTACTTAAAGCTGTCCACTTGTGATCCGATCACTGAGGACGCATGTTAATACCAGGTGTGAACAGCGCTTCAGACTGCTGAAGCCTCATATTAGCTACAGCTGAACTTTGGAATGAATTTTGGTGCAATATAAACATCACTTCATGGGCGGTATTGAGAAGAGGCCTGATTACATTACGCGAGTGTTGTATTAAGATAGGCATTAAAAAAAAAAACCTATGCTTGAATGCGACAGACTGCAAAGCAAACAGCAGCTGGAGGGGGAGTCATGGAAGGGCTGCAGGTTACTGTACTGTAGCTGATAGGACTAGATGCACTAGGGTGCGGGAAGGTTATCCTAGCAGGCAAGACATCTATATTATAAATGTGAGTGTGTGTGTGTGTGTGTGTGTGTGTGTGTGTGTGTGTGTGAGTGTGTTTAATAGGCTGTGGAGCGACATGAGAAGTTCCCACAGCATGCCGTCACACATTTGCAGCCTCATCATCTCTTCAGCTAATCAACAGTGCAGGGCCAATATTATTGTTTCAGTCCACATCAAACTGATTGATAAAGAGGAAGCCATTGTATTGATAGTACTTCACAATTATCACCGTACGTCTAAGCTTGTAATATTCAAATATTTTCACACAAAACATCAAAAGAAAGACCATAAAACTGTATAAACATCTGTGCAGATGATACTACGTTATATATACCTGACCTTCGTCATAGTGTCATAAAAAGTTGCAAAACATTTAGAACGTATAGGATGTTGAGGGGCACACATATATATGGGTTGGTCTCTGCACGAGAGCACGTCGGTGGTGACGGGACCGATCATAGTTAATCACCACCTACGGTACACACACTGCACACACGCTGTAAAAGCACTCATCCCTACAACTTGTTTGATTAGTCAGATAAGAAAAGCTCCACATCAATCTTTAACATTTGACTCGTGAGCTCAACAAGAAGTTGCAAGTTATTGACATAGATCATCTGTTTCTAATAAAGTATTGCAGATCTTTCGATGGCATCAGATAAAGTGAAGCGGAGGATTGTCGTGGGCTGGATCAAACAATAGGCCACGCAACCTATTGCCTTGGTGTTTTTACCTTTTTGTACATTAGCTCATATGCATGGATGGAAGCCCCAATGCTTAGCTATTGCCCATGTTTAATACACTCATGCACAAACTACAACACGCACACTCTATCACACACACATACACGTACGTACAGCTGTTTTCAATTACGGTATTGCGCCCGGGTTGGTGCTGTCCCTGTTGTCTTATGTGTGCACCTTCAACATCTCCAGCAGAGATCATTAATATGTTCGTGAGGCAGCCAAGTCTGGTTCCATCATGGAGGTCCATTGGAAAAATGAAAAGGGAATCTTTATTACTCGCATCATTCTTATGGAATATGATAACATTTTACTCACAAACTTTTATATAATGATAATATTTTTAATATAATAATCATATTTTAACCCATGTCTAAACGTGAAAACGAGAAAGTGTGAGCCATGTTATCTAATGGATGTATTATAAGATCTCTTTAGTTTGATAAAAAAAAAAAGAAATCCGTCACTGAGTGATGAAGTTACACGATTGGTCGGCCGAGTGTTGGAGTTCCCTCATTGGCAGTTACCTGACAAATACCACAATTAGTCAGCTAACAAGCTATCATTATGTTAACACAAAACCAGCCACATGTACCGGTACTTAAATTATTTAAACTAGATGCATATTAACCGTGTCTTAACACTGCTGAGTCAGCGGAGTTGCACATTTAAAACAACATCAGCATTTCTCAGCTACCGAAGAACCGAGGACCTCCAATATGGCTGCCAGAGGATGTGTTACACCAGCTGAAAGCCCTCCATTACTATTATTATTATTGTTGTTGTCTGCTGTTCCACAAATTAAGAGTTGAACCTGGTGAGAAAGAAACGGAAAACTAACTCTTTAGGTTTCATTTTTTTTTGTCTTTGAACGGACTGCGTTACGTTTTGCTAGTATGTGTTTGTTGAGATGCGTGTCTTGGCTGTGAGCGGTATAGTGGTGAGAAGATGAAGCAAATATTAAAATTGTCCATTATATAGTTTTCTAGATGAGTATATCATACATACAAATATACATTCTTAAATAGGAGGCTAGTTACAAACACAAAACACAATATGTACCGATAGTAAAGTCCTTGTTGTTTATACTGTGACGATGATATACGAGTTATTGGAACCTTATAAAAAGTAAACAAAATTTGATTTGCAAATGATAGCCTGAAATCTTAGGTACCGTTCATAATGCACACATGCATTCATATCTATTCCCGATGCTAACTCTCTTTCTCATGCTCACGGCGCACACACACACACACACACACATACAGCAACGCTCACACGTATTGTGAAGGTAATAAATAAAGAGAACTGGGGCTCTTCCATTTGTCTGGATCCTCCATCTCAGCATCTTTGTCTTCATCTTTTCTTTTCTTTTTTACAACAGCCACCTGAAACACAGACAAAGAGACAGAACACATAACCTGTCAGTAACACAGTCCAGACAGCTGACATTGTAAAAAAAAATCACATCTCACATTTTATATGCTTTTTTTTCCAGCTTTAAATCAACAGTAGTGAGCGGACGGGCTAAAGTTTATTAGATGTGCTGTCGCTGTGTGAACGTCACACGATGAGGGAGTGATCATCTATCCAATTTACTCTCTTTAGTGAAGAGATTTTCAGCTTTAATGAGTCACAAAATCATTTTATGATGTACTGAAACATTAGAGGATTCTACTGCTGCTGTTAACGACTTCTCCAGAACGGTCTTGTCTCAAGACATATTTTTCAGTTGACTTGTTTGAGGCCACCGGCCTCTCCCATCTCTGCCTTTGGTTGCAACCAGGGTCTGAAATAAGCACCCGCCACCCGCCAAATGTGGGTAAATTGTTGGCAGTGGCGGGTGAAATCATCAGGACATCCGCCACTTTGGCAGGCAGGGAAAACGCTAGTGATGGAATAGAGAACTGTAGTTGTCTGATTCCTTGGCATCTCATGCCTCCGTGATTATCGATTCCTCTTATTGATGCTTTCCCACAGTTACGCTGCACAATGATGCATACGCAAGCTGGATCATGCACCCTATTTTTCCCTGATAAAGCTTCACTGTGAACAACAAATCTGTGTTTAAATCATCAGGAGGAGAGTTAGTAACGTTAGCTGTTAGCAGCCGTTAGCAGCTCAGTCCTGACTGGATAAATAACGGAGATACGAACGTTAACGGAGGTGCCATTGAGTTATTATTATGAGGCGTTCAAAGTCTGCTCAGCAAAAATGACTATTTGGTGAAGGTAAATTACAACGTTATCATGATGCGTTCAAATGTAATCTTGAATAATTACGTTTTGGTGAGAAACTTGAATAAATCCAGTTGTTTGAGATGTTTTCACATCAATATAAATAGATAGAGAGAGAATTATGACCTGTTTAACTTAACAACTTACCAAGATTTTTTTTAATCAAATCAAATATTTAAATAATCATAATCATTTGAATTGTGTGTTTTTTTTGCAAATAACCACAATAGATGACAGTAAAAAAGTACAGTACTGTGTACACTACCCTCCCATGCTCAAAAAATAGTGCTCCCCAGAAGCTACGGTGTAATTCGAAAACTGTAATTTACCCTGTATATAATGTTTTTTATGTCAAATTTATCGGACTTTGAATGACATCAGATCTAAAATGTTATTCCTTGCAGGAAGTGAGAAAAGTTAATTTCAGACCCTGGTTGCAACCAAATTTAGGAATCAGCTAATTTGCTTTCTTTCTGGACGTTAGATGAGAAGACTGACATCAATCTCATGTCCATGAGCTATAAATATGGTGCTGGAGTCAGGATGTGATTAACCTAGCTTAGCATAAAGACTGGAAGGTGGGGGAAACAGCTAGCCAGCCTGTCTCCAATGTGAAAACATACCGCTACCAACACTTCTAAAGCTGCATTAATCAATACGTACATAAAAGGAAATGGTGGATTAACCATTTCTTAATGAACCTTTTCTTCCTGAAGACTTGTTATCAGGTTTGGTACCATCGTGCCTGTGCAGAGACCAACACCAACACCAACACCGTGCACTTAGAATGATATCTGATTGAATCGGTGTTATCAGTGCTTATCAGATTCATATATATGGGTTGGAAGGGGCCTTCTACACCTACTAGTAGGTTCAGAAGGCTGTTATCTATTCACATGGTTGATCACTGAATAGGTGACGTAATATAAAGAGCAACAAAGTCCGCGTAGGGAGGAGGTCTGGGTGGACGGATGGGTCAAACAAACACAGGACTTTCACCCAGGAGACCACCATTCGTGTCCCGTGTGAAACCAAAAGTCAACGTGACTTATTTTACTGTAATTTTCTTACATGACTTACGTACTTAACCAAACGCCACATAGGTACGTTACACAACAAATGTAGCCTACTGATTTTACCCCAAACCACAATCTTCTCCGAACCCTCACCAAGTAGTTCTGTTGCCTAAACCTGAAGTTGTTTCGTTTCCATTCAAACGTGGGAGGTGTAGTTGGCCCATCTGAAGCGTTAGAGTGGTAGTGATAACCGCTGATAACGACCATTCAATTGGCTGATAACATTTGAAATGGGTGCACCTGTTGCCCAGCAACCATATCAGGCAACCTGCGTGTAGAACAGTGACATCATTCATAGAAGGGCTGCGGCAGATGGATAAACCAAACCAAAAACGATCTGCATGGCTAGATACCACCAGGGGTTAGTGAGAAAATATGCTTATATGTAATTTGATTAAATTGACCCTCTAGATTTTTTTATTTTCTGGACTTGGTCTTGACTCCATTTTCTATTTGCTTTCGACACAAACTCCACTTTGGCTTTTGTCATCTATATAATAAGTTTAATGTCCAACTAAAAGCACTTTTACACTTCCACAGTCGGAGATCTTGACGGCACAGTACCATTACAACAACTTTTGGAAAATATTGTAAGGGTCAACCTTAAAGAGGGAAAGAGAGGAACACTGAGGAGATGACGACAAAGACCAGAATGGAGGATTGAAGGGGGTGAAGAGGAGGAGGAGGAAGTGGAAGATGACCAAGAGGGAGTAGAGGATGAAGAGGAGAAGGAGGGAGCAAAATATGTAAGGATACTGAGAAAGAGAGAGTAGAGGATAGTACAAGAGAAGGAGGAGAAGAGGAGGGAGCTGTGGACTAATAAATAATTCATTGCCTCTCTTAGGTCCCTTTCTACCTTGACTTTCCTCTTTACCACCTCACATTGTCTTCCTTTCTCCCTCTCTCTCTATTTATCTCTGTGTTGTTCGCCCAGTCTTTGGTAGTGCGTCCCCAGAGGAAACCGGCCTCTCTATGCGTCAGGAATCTTAAATGTTGGATAAGCGCCTCGTTTATCTGCTGCTCCTGTAACACTACTCCAAACATACACAAATTCATGCATTTACATGTGTTTCTAAAACTGAAATTATATGCATGTGCATCTAGATGGTGAGTCTAGTAGAAAATCGGTATCATATGACTCTTTTTTAGTAACTGCAGGTGTCTGGAGACGAGGCTGGATTCATCTGTAACAGGGCCCAGGGCGATCAGCTGTAGCCCCCCTACTGAGCCAGTTTGTTGTAATTTAATAAAACACAAAAGTATTTAGGAATATGCACCATGTACTGTGTCAATCGCATGTGAAAATGTATGAAAATGTGGAATTCACATGTGAAGAAGCAAATTTCCCATGATTTCATGTGCCATGTTTTGTTTCCACATGTGGAAATTCTAATCCACTGGTCAGGGGAATGGGGAGAGGGACGCAATAGCGGACCAGGGGAATCTAAAAGTTAATCTCGAAGGATAACCACAAAAATCGCAATCGATTGAAAGGGAAAGGGGAAACACCAAATGAAAACGGGCCTAAAAGGAAGGTTCCCTACACTCAATATATCTTGAAAAGACTAAAACTAAAACACTGCTGCCGAGCAGCTGACTAAAACATAAATGAAACAAAAGAACCAGCGAAGGCCACACAGACTTAACCCACTCTAAGAGACTCCAGAGAAGAGAAGAACCGAACTGAGCCTGAAACCAGGGGTAGATATAGGCTTCAACCACCTGATCCTCATCAGGGAAAATTAGGATCCACAGCTGTCTCTCCTCAGAGATCATTAACCCGACCAGCCTGCTGAGTGGCAGCTGACCCTCACATCCACATGTGAAAATATAAACTTCACATGTGGATTTTTCATTTATATGTAAAAAAAGCCAATAGCTTGTGAAAATTACCAGTTCACATGTGATACTTGTTTTCTTTTCACATATAAAAATGTGGAATTCACATGTGAAGAAGCAAATTTTCCATAATTTCATGTGCCATGTTTTGTTTCCACATGTGGAAATTCTAATCCACATAAATACAACATAGACAATCCATCTGACAAAAAATAATACATATAATGTGAACATATGTGAGAAGGTGGATCCAGGAGGATGTCAAGCAGCTTCCTGGCGTCGCCAAACAGACAGAGCCAGAGCAACACGACCTCCTCTCCATACCAGATAGATAGAGCCAGAGCAACACGACCTCCTCTCCACGCCAGATAGATAAGAGCCAGAGCAACACGACCTCCTCTCAACGCCAACCAGATAGAGCCAGAGCAACACAACCTCCTCTCCACGGCAGATAGATAGAGCCAGAGCAACACAACCTCCTCTCCACACCAGATAGATAGAGCCAGAGAAATACGGCCTCCTCTCCATACCAGATGGATAGAGCCAGAGCAACACGACCACCTCTCCACACCAGATAGATAGAGCCAGAGCAACACGACCTCCTCTCCACACCAGATAGATAGAGCCAGAGCAACTCGACCTCCTCTCCACGCCAACCATATAGAGCCAGAGCAACACAACCTCCTCTCCACGGCAGATAGATAGAGCCAGAGCAACACGACCTCCTCTCCACACTAGATAGATAGAGCCAAAGCAATACGACTTCCTCTCCACACCTAACAGATAGAGCCAGAGCAACACAACCTCCTCTCCACGGCAGATAGATAGAGCCAGAGCAACACAACCTCCTTTCCACCCTAGATAGATAGAGCCAGAGCAATACGACTTCCTCTCCACACCTAACAGATAGAGCCAGAGCAACACAACCTCCTCTCCACGCCAACCAGAGGGAGCCAGAGCAACACGACCTCCTCTCCACCATGGAACCTTGATGAACGTATGTAATTCACATGTGAAAATATAAACTTCACATGTGGAAATTTTCATTCATATGTGGAAAACCCAATAACTTGTGAAACTTGTTGTCCAGTTTCACACCTGACCTTGTTTTTTTTTCACATGTGAAAAGGCAAACTTCACATTTGACATGTTCGTTAGGGTTTTTACTTTAGCATCCTTGTCTCTTTGGCATGTGCTGAAGACATGCTGACATGCAGGAACATCTTGTGGCGTATAGTTGAGTTTTTTCTCTCTAGATACAGGAGAGGACTAACTGAAGGTCAACAGCTTGTCCTGTGAAACCAGTTAAAAGCCTCAGCTCATCTGTCAAGGTCAAGGTCAAGGTCAAGGGATCTGACGCCGTGTACCTCTGTGAGTGAGGAGATACAGTAGCTGATGACTGATCACTTCACTGGCACACACTCTATAAGCCAACAAGGGATTCATTGTTTTACAGGGATCTGATGGACTAAGAACAGATGTAGGCTTCCGCTCTCTGGGGATCAAAGAGCACCAAGTAGGTACGTGTGTGTGTGTGTGTGTGTGTGTGTGCGTGTGTGTGTGTGTGTGTGTGTGTCGGGGGGTTCCACTTGGGAAGCAGATGGAGCTGGTGGGTGGGTTTTGTGTGGAGGATTTAGCAGGCGTGGCCAGCTGCTGGCTGTCCTTTAATAGAGATAGTCTCACCCTCCCCCCAAAAAAATGAAATCCTTAAACTAGTCTGCGTTGGGACGGACAGACAGACACACAACAATAGAGAGAGGACCAAACGGGAAATGGGGGAAATGCAGAGAGAAACAAAAAGACTAACAGAAGCACCAAGTACACTGATTTGTTTGAAACCTGGAAGAGGTAGCAATATTTTTTGGGATAGATAAACTCTAGACCATTATTTAATATATATTGCTCCACAATTTGGAAATAGTTCCCCCTTAAAACCCAAACTGTTAAAGGTACTATATGTAACAATTAACATGTATTAATCACTTTATATTGCCAATGTGTGTACGGATTGTAACGTAACTTCAAAACGGAGACCTTCCCCGACTTTCTCGGTTGCCTATAACAGCCTGTGGACTGATTTCTATGAAAAGGATTTGGGACTGTTTTGCCGGGAAAATCCAAGAATATGACGGTTATACATGCTCCCGAATGCCTTGCCTCTCTTCAGCTACCGTAAAGCGCCAACAGTGTGCAGCTAACGTAGCAAAATATTGTCTCGAGTGCTTCAGCTATGGTTGGCCAGCTTGCTGTAACTTACAGTAGCTATGCAGCATGGATCTGCCGTTGGTTGCTTCATAACATTAGCTGATAAAGTAATTTGCAAAATGCAAAACATAGGAAGATTACAGAACATTATGGAAGGGATAATGCCTGAGGAGCTGTCCATTATCAGGAATTAATGGATGACGTGGAGAGATGTCAGGATGCTGACTGCTGACTTAACGGGTATCATTAATAACAAGTATCTTCTGAAAGTAACATATAGTACCTTTAATCGATTAATATATTTAATCGCGATTAATCGGGACGGGTGAAAGATCGATATATTTCTTTTAACCGTCTAACTGATAGCGTTAATCGGATAAAATTCTTAATGTCGGTTAACAGTTAAACTGTTAATTATTAACATCCCTAGTGTGAACACACCATTAGCCTAGCTTGTTAGCCATAGCTAGCTTGGTAGCATCGAGCTAGGCGGGCATGTTTCAGCAACCAGGCTTCATTGGTCCCGCCTCAGCTCCATCCACGCTCCACGGCCGGAGCCGCCCACTTTGAGCTTTATTTTTGCTCTTCAGAAGCCAACAGTATGGGTGACGTCACGGAGACTATACATATGTCATATACATGTTATACAGTCTATGACGCTGACCTGTGGACGTGACATTTCCTGGAGTGTCACATGAGCTAAAATCTGAGCGATATGTACTTTTGAAGCCAAACTCCAATGTGTTTTTGACCTGAAGATTTCTGCAGAGTGGAAATCCGCTGCATGAACTGGTCCAACCCCAAACCCATGACATCAGACAGCTCAACTTCCCCCTATTCAGCTTCCTCTGCTCTTTATCCTTCTCTTCCTCCACCTCTGTTCCCCACCTGCTCCTGCCATCCTCTTATTATCCATCATCTCTTTATTCCCAGGTTTTCAACCAGGCACTCCTCTCCTCTCACAAACACACAGCCTTCGTCCCTGATTTCTGATCCGATCACACAACCGTCACCATCAGTGAACAGCACTTGTGGAAACTGTGATAAAGCTCCTGGTGGGCAGCAGGGAGCCTGCAGACATACTGTACGTTGTGTTTATATGATCGTCAGTAACGTGGATATCGTCCACTTTCTGCTGGAACCTCATTTCTGAAAATGTAAACAACACGTGAGAGTTTCAGCCATGATGTGCTGCATGCATGCAAACCAGCCTGACTGAATCAGACTGACAGATCAGCACCTCCTACCCCCCCTCCACCCATGCCCCCAAAGCCCAGGGGTCACGACCCCTGACCCCCCCCCCCCCTGCAGGGAGGTCCCGTTATGTCTGATCCTGTTTAATGAACTGAGTCCGACTGAACACCCTGAGCTGAGAATGGTTTGATAAGCTGCATTATGATGTGTATGGATATATATATACATATATATGTGTGTGTGTGTGTGTGTGTGTGTGTGTGTGTGTGTGTGTGTGTTTGAGGTTGAGAGGAGTCTGAACCGGCATTTGTTGGATATGAGTGAGTCCATGTGAGTGAACAGAGGATTTGGAATTCATTTACATGAAGATATTTTTCCATATTTTTTTTATTCCCACTGGAACCTGACTGTACTTTCCAGTGATTTTTTGGCGGAATGCAGCGTTGTGGCCAAGTCTCTGTTGAGCTGCCACATCTACAACCAACAAACACTCCTCTGTCTCTACAGCAGCCTGATAATTAACAGAAGCAGCGAGGAAGACACTGTGATTTTCGGTAGCTCGTATAGGCTGTTATGGCTGCCGACGTTAATCAAGACGAACCTTACAAACTGTTTGTTTAGTAGAAACCTGTTAATACAGAGGCTACTTTCAACAAGGAAGGACCCTGTTTGCTCTGGATTCTAAAGTAATCCAGTCTGGATTAACTTTTAAAACTAACATACAGACAGGCCTGGGTCGCAAGGCACATCCACGCTAATACCATCTCTGTCCAGACGAGCGTTTTAGGGCCGTTTCAGAATTAATCTCCGTCCACACTACCACGCCTGAAAATGCATTTAACATGATCATTCACGTACACCGGGCATGTGCGTTGCCGATGTTAACAGGAAGCAGCGCAGTTGGTCGTTCAGTTGCAGAAAATACTACGAAGGAAGAACCATTTCGTCTGGAAAAGGTTCTTCCTTCGTAGTGATGAGTAAGGGAAGGACACGTCATGACTGTACATATACACAATCAATTAGTATGTAATCCACGTAATTGTGAACCGGGAATTATAAATAGCTGCGAACGCCACGTAGGGAGGAGATCGGGGAGGATGGGTGGGTCAAAAAACACAGGACTTTCATATTAACGACACAACACTGGAACCCCACAGTGTTCTGTCGTTAATATGTCAGATGTTGTGTTTACAGCTTGTTCTGCTGCCCCCCCAAAGTGGCCAAAAAGTCATCAATACTGCTTTAAACATAGCCATGTTCATTTTCTGTCTATAGAACAACCGTGTGGTCTGGCAGACCAATCAAAGACATCTGGTGGATCAATAACTTTATGATGTTGAAGGATATCTGAGAGTGAGAACCAAACAAACGACTTAACCAAAGGAGAGTGGTGTCATTGATTTCCCCTGATTTCAATGTAGTGATTCAACAAAGAAACGAACGGGAGGATTGGTGATGAGCTGGTGTGTCGGGGAGCAGCCGGTGCACCTCGGGGGGGGGGGGGGGGTGGGGGGGGGGGGCCTCAGATACCACAGAGTCTCTACCCCGCTGACCTGGGAAAGTTGTTTTAGCTTCATGCTCATGGCTTACGGTCCTAACACGCCACCTCCGAATGGCACCACAGAAGTTGTTACCGCTTCACTTCTGAACTTTTGACTTGCTTTTTCAAGGCTGATTGCCGTATTGTTTTTTGGATTAAAGATGTCAAAATCTTTAAAATGACTAAGGGTGATTTTAATTGACCATTTTCTTGCCAGAACACGCCAAAACCACTTCTATCAAAGTGGACAGGAACGAAAATCACCCATGTCTTAAAGGGAAAGTTCACCCCGAAATCTATAATCCATGTTGTTCCTCTTACCTGTTTATCGGTATGGATAGTTTTGGTGTGAGTTGTTGAGTGTTGGAGATATCGGCAGTAGAGATGTCTGCCTTCTCTCCAACACAATGGAACTAGATGGCTTGAGGTGCTCAAAGCGCCCAAATAAATACTAGGGCTGTCAAAGTTAACGCGATAATAACACATTCACGCAAATTGGTTTTAACGCCACTAATCTCTTTAACCTCCCACATTAACGGAACTTGCGAGTTTTAGATTGTAGCGTTCTCAGTTTTAAAGTTAGAGTGAAGATACTTGTATCATATGAAACTAGAAAAACCTCACCATGTCATACTAGCTTGTCGAGAAGGAGGCTAAATAAAATAAATAATAAATAACGCTCCAAACTTACACTTAATTTTGGCGCAGGAAAAACTGTCATGGCCATTTTCAAAGAAATCCCTTGACCTCAAGCTGTTGTTGCCTGTTGGGCTGCAATTTGCCATGTTATGATTTGAGCATAATGTTTTATGCTAAATGCAGTACCTGTGAGGGTTTCTGGATAATATCTGTCATTGTTTTGTGTTGTTAATTGATTTACAATAATAAATATATACATACATTTGCATAAAGCAGCATATTTGTCCACTCCCATGTTGATAAGAGTATTAAATACTTGACAAATCTCCCTTTAAGGAACATTTTGAACTGATTAAAAAATTCTGTGATTAATGTGCGATCACAAAAAACAATTTGAGCACCACAAGCCGAGTGCCATCGAGTTCTATTATACTCAACTCACACCAGAACTATCTAGACTGATAAACAACACTACAGGTAAGAGGAAAAATATGTATTTTTGATTTTGGGGTAAACTGTCCCTTTAAAAGTTTAGCAAACCATGGTGCCTACTGTGTATTTCTGTCTGTATGTGGCTACTCAGTGATGTGACTGTGAAATAAAAGTGGTCCAGAGATCCAGTTGGTAGGAAAAAGGAAAATGAACGCTCAGCTCCACAGCGTGCAGACCCAGCCTCTCTCTGCTCTAACACAAACACTCTCCTCTTTGTTTTTCTTGCCTCAGTTGTCTGGGCCAGAGTCAGAGAAAATGAGTCTTTAAAGAATGCATAGACACACACACACACACACACACACACGCTACAGCCTACATTATGCTGCACATTCATGTGTTTCCTATTACCCATGTCCTGGCAGCACAATCCTTCAGAATCAGCAGTTAATAGCTGGAATCACACACCGCCCAAAAAAGGCCTGCACACACACACAGAGACCGTGCACTCTGACATTCACAGCGATACACTCAACATACAAACACTAACTCAGGAGCATTTGCAACTGTAAAGGTAACATACTGTACAAAAACCCCTCCTGCTCAGGCTTACACTTACAGTCTCGACCCAGCGAGACCTAGCTCTTCTACTGCAGGTGCAAGTTATTATGCACACATTCCTGCATGCATCGAGGTCTTTGCGTTTGTATGGCAGCTCATCTGCAATGACGTCTGCAGTTCTCTGACCCTTTTAATTCTCATCAAGCAACAAACCAACAAATTGCATTGACTCTCGTCACTGTAACAACGTTGTTTTTTTGTGAGTAGGAACAAAAGTGGAACAAGTCCTGATAAACTGTGTGAGAATGGAACAGAAGACCCGCACCAAATCAGCCTTCTGGTTTCTGTGTGTTGTCCGAGTAGGAGGGATGCACCGATACCGATACCGGATCGGATATCAGGCCGATACTGACTCAAATACTGTAGCTGGATCGAGTATCGGTGACAAAGGTGCCGATCTATTCAATTCAATTCTATGTTTATATACTATAAACATTTTATAATGAAATTTGAATTCCTTTTTAAGTTTTGACCAATTTGTTGCTGCATTAAAAAGATTTTTACATTTCAATTTTTTTTAACTACTCATGACTCACTACTCATTATACATCCACAAAATGTCCAATATATATTTTCAATTAATTTTGAAGATTTTTTTGCCAAGTTGTTGGTGTATGATTAGTCATTTTAATAATAAATAACAATTCAGTAAATGTATATCTATATATTTATTTGTTAAGATGGCGGTGTTTAAGTCCAGCATGATGTTGTCTTACACATAACAGAATTATCCATACAGTGAGGCCTACAGATTATTAATTAAACGCTGGTGTCAGATCGGTACTCGGTATCGGCCGATACCCAAAGCTCAGGTATCGCTATCGGTATCAAGTTGGATCGGCGCATCCCTACCGAGGAGTACTGACCAATAATGTTCGAGCAGGCTTTGGTTGTCCATGTGGAGAGCTAAGAGGTGGAACACATTGGCTGAAATACAATCTCTACTGTAGCTTTTTATTGGTTTAAAATGATCTTGTAAACTGGTTACTTCAAGTAAACAATCTGGTCGTAGACGTCGTCTCTCTCTCAACTCCAGCCTCACGTCTCAAGTTGCTAATCGGACCGTAAACAATGAGCACAGAAAAGGAAGTCTTGGCCCGGATATCCGCCGGCTGCACCGGAACCCCTGAAATATAACCCCTTGCCCCCGAGAGGATTATCCGATGCCAATGAGTTCCGATTGGTCGCCGATTGCAACTACGTACATATTCAAAATGTAATCGTGTCAGGAGGTAGTGAGAAGTGCAGTTGCCGTGGAATTTAACAGTTTTAAATCTTGATGTGTCCAGGCGTTTAGGCAGGAAGACAATATCCACATATCTTAGTCACACCTACAAAGCTCTGATCGGTTGATTGTTTCTCCAATCAGCAGAAATAGCTGTGACTGAGCACAACTACTAACCTATTTAACAAATCCAAGATGTGGGTGGCAATGCAGAGGTCGAGAACCAGTCTTAGCTCTATACTGTTGGCTTGTTTACAACCGGATTTTGTTCTCGAACGGTCACCGTGGTCCCAGATCTCACTGGTAAACCAAAATCATCCTTTAAAGGTACTGTTTGTAACTTCTTACACGTATAAATCATTGCAGGTCGGTGTCTCATGCGCGCTCGCGTGTGGCTACGCTGTTCAGACTCAGACTCCAACACAAACTACACAGAAGCACCAAAACCTCAAAGTTCTATCTAGTTTTCAGCCCGTCTTGTAAACAGTGTTAACTCTTCCTGCTTCAGCCTCCAGACCGCGGTCAGAAGACACAGAGGAGACCGGAGTCTCTGCTGTACTCTGCTCCTCTGCCTGCCTGCCTGCCTTCACTCACACACCGCGCTCGTTCTCACTCGCTCTCTCGCTCCACCTCTCACGTGCACGCTCGCACACTTCACACTGCAGAAGAGTTAGTTTAGCTCTGAGAATATCTAGTGAATGTACAGTGGAAGTTTGTGCAGAAATAAATGCTGCAGCTCCTGCAGACCAACAGAGGTTTCCCGTGTCTTGTGAAGTGACGGAGCTCCGGAGAGAGTAACGTTATCATCTCCGACCAAAACTCCGGTGTCCCCCCCCCCCGTTCCTTCTGACCGCGGTCGGGAGGCTGAAGCAGGAAAAGTTAACACTAGGATCAGCATTGATTCATGGAGAGACCTTCGTCTGGTCAGCTAACATTACTGCCAAGCAGGTGAAATATAGAGTGATATTGTGGTTTTAGCTGACGTGTGTCGCCTCACTGTGGTCATCGATGCTCGTTCATGTCTATGTAGAGCGAGCACAAGCGCGAGAAACAGGACGCTGACTTTCATTAACTTAACGGCCACAGGTGTTGCTGTTAACGAGACATTTCTGATTCTTACAAACAGTCCCTTTAAGGATTAACTATTCTCACAAGGCCAGAGACACAGTCTGTTTAATTGTTCAAAACCGTCCAATTCTAAAAAGCTCAACTGTCATATGCAATCTTTAAAGTCATTCACAAGAATGCACTTCCATATGATGCAAAAAAACTTCTCACATTAAAACCAGACCAGCAACTTAACCTTTTTGGAAAAAATTGATAAATACCTTTTTGTGATTTTGTGGGAGCAATGAACCACTGAACCAATAAACCAATGAACCAATGAACCAATGAACCAATGAACCACTGAGAACTAAGCCACCAAGTCCAGTTTCATGATCTCTTCTAGTAGCGTTGTTTAGAATCGACGGCTAGTGCATAAGATGCCAAAGTCCAATACAGTGCTACAGGAATGAGTCCTACAACCCAGAAATGAGTCAGCATTTTAGCACTTCCTGTTCCCTCGTCTGGAAGTCAATTGTTTTGTAGTTAGATGCCTGAAATAAGGTAAATCTGTGGTTAACACAAGCTGAAGAGATTTTAATGTTTTGTTCTACGACATAAAATGCATCGGTTAATATCCCACTCATGAATTTTTGAAGCCTTTATGTGTCTTTAAAAAGGCGGTTGCTAACAAGTGGCTAAATGAGACGACTAAACGTCATCAAGCCGACTCGTCCTCCTTTACAGCCTCGTTGTGTATGCTCACGTTCATTCGACCGTGGTGTAGTTCGTTTATAGCCTAACGTTAGCTTTTAGCTTCTGACGATTGCATTCAAACTTCAAACATCATAAAAGTGGTGTTCATTTGTGAAGATTCATAAATGTGTGTTTGCCACAGAGCTTATTTTCTGCAATAATCCAAAATCCAATGGAAAAAATCCCATTGGCTTTATATCGAGGGAACCAGAGCGATGCTAACTGTCAATCAAAAGACCTTCTCTGGTGCACTAGACACATTCCGAGACATTGTGGACCAAACTTTTTGTTGAGTTCAGCTGATATAGGACATCTGAAAGCAAAGTAGCAATAATGTGTATTTTCTGCACAGATTCCTCCATAAAAGCCAAAATATTCAGTACTTTCCATATACTTGTCTTGCTGGCAGGGTAGAGGTGCTTCTGAAATGGGAGTTAGACCTTAACGGGACATTAAAACTTTCCCCCTTGAAACCCAGAGCACTGATCGGGAGTGACACTATGACCCGTTTTAACGGCACGGCAAGTAGAGTGCAGTTAAAGCTAAATCACCACCATTCCTCAGCTCAGCTTGTGTTCTGCTGTGCGAGCTGCGGTGAGGAGTAATGAGCGTATAGCGAGGGTCAGAGAATGCCCCGGGTGGAAACGCCTTCATCCACCAACTCACAAACACACACCCACTCGCTGGGGATCGCCAGGTTCCCATTCCATAAATCCTTGTTTGGGGGTATGTTTTTCTTGTCTGGGGCCTGGCTGACTTCCCCCTCACTGGGGTTTATGTAAGGTGATGGAAACACTGAGAGCAGGGTGGAGGCCACAGATGGGAGGAGGAGAGCATTAGAATGGAACTGGGAAAGGAAAGCAAAGGAGGAAAAAGCTGAGGGAAATGCATTTGTCTAGAGAAAAAGTTGGGAGAGATTTAGACGAAAAGGATAGAGAGAAGAGCAGAAGAGATAAAGTACTAAAGTTAAGAGCTGTGAGAAGTCGCTGCCTGGTATTTACAGGTTTCACTGTTAATGTGACTGTAAATCAGCTGGCCTCCTGCTGGGCCGCACCACAGAGACCACCGTCACCCTCCGTTAGCACGTTCTGACATTAATCTAAACGTTGCAGTAGGGCTGGGCGATAAACGGTCTACGATAATATCAACCAATTTACTCAGTTACGTACGATATAATGCGTGACATTAGAAGTTGATTTACATTCAAAGACACTAGACGAACAGCCGATACATCACAGCCGTCGCTGCTGTAAAACGGTGAGTAAATAGTTTTGAGCGAAAGGACTCGTTTCACTATCAGCATTTGCTCAATTTTGCATGATTGAATTATTTCATCCCAATTCAAGTTAGCATAGAGCTAACCGGAATGTAGCTGTCTCAACATCATCATCATCACATCATACTTTTATTTTAGACCTTAATGAACATAAATCAGAAAATTAAACTGAGAATGAAGCTGAATGAAGCAAACACATTCTCACTCCCAACTCGTCAAATACCGCCGCTTGGTCAGTGCCGCTCGGCATCGCAGACCAACGAACCCCTTTTGCGTTACTTTTGGACGGACCAGGGAAGGCGTGCCAAGTTAGTTCTGCTCTGGCTCTATCTATTCGGCGTAAAAATAATTACTGGTTATCCTCTGGGGATCATGAAAATTCACACCAAATTTGATGGCAAGTGTTTGACAAGTCTTAAGCATAGACTGTATATAAAGATGGACGGCATGATAGCTCCCCAAATGTGAAGCCAAAACATCTGGATCGCCCCCTGGTGGATGGCTGCAGTATAGCTCATAAATCCAGCCCCCCCCCTCTATGTTAGCGGATGGGACATGGGCCGAACTAAAAAGTCAAAGTACACGTCAAATACATTTTTCCCAAAGATGGTTTCTGTCATATTAGGTAATTTGTATCACGCTGATGTTTGTTCAATCGTTCACTTTTCTGATAAGTTTGGTTTTAATTAGTTATTTGATGCTATAAAAAGGGGGGTGAGACATCATGATTGACAGCTGTGAGGCTCGGGAAATGTACAAGAGAGGAGATGTAACTTTAACTTTCCATAGCTGTCACAAGTGTGTGTAATAGAACGTGTAGTTCTAGAGATAATATGGTTCGGCGTTGTGTGTTTGGTTTGTTTTATCTGTTTGGTGTGGAGAGGAGGTCGTGCTGCTCTGGCTCTAACTGTTTGGCGTGGAGAGGAGGTCGTGCTGCTCTGGCTCTATCTGTTTGGCGCGGAGAGGAGGTCGTGTTGCTCTGGCTCTATCTGTTTGGCGTGGAGAGGAGGTCGTGCTGCTCTGGCTCTAACTGTTTGGCGTGGAGAGGAGGTCGTGCTGCTCCGGCTCTATCTGTTTGGCGTGTAGAGGAGGTCGTGTTGCTCTGGCTCTATGTGTTTAGTTTTGAGAGGAGGTTTACACTGGAGTTGGTTGAAAAGCCCACTTCGTCACATACTGTTGCTAAAGGGCGCCTCCGTGCGTCGGTTTCCGATGCCGAGGGGCGCTGACCAAACGTTGGTATTTGACGAGTTGGAATGAATGCACAGAATCTGAATAATATGACAATATGAGAACCAAGCAAGCTTGGACATGAGCGATTTGTATTAGTAGGTTGCTCATATAAGGTCACATGAGACATCAAGACACAACCAACAACTGGTGTAAAACACTGGAAGATATTAGACATATATGAGTAGGATCAGCAGTGTATAGAATACCATAGAACAATAATCACAGTGTTCTTCTCCACTATTTGCTCAGTCTTACTTGTACAAGTCCCTAATATAGGGTACTTTCAGTTTATGTTAAAGTAATTAAATGAATATTTGTTGAGTTCCCACTGTCATAAGCTGCGCCTGATTACATGTCTTTGGAAGCCAATCGGGAGAAGAAAAAAAGCAGTTTGGAAACTTGGCTTAATTACAAGTTAGGGTGTTTCATTTGAGGGCAGTTTGCTTTGTTGAGCCTGCTGAGCGTTTGCCAAACTCATGGTGAAAGGCTCTACTAAATTCATCATCATTCCCACGACAGCTTCAGTAGCAAGTGAAATCTGTGTGTGTGTGTCTCTCTACACGTCGGGCAAAATGTGTGCCAAGAAAAACCAGTAACAAGACAAAGTCTAAAGCCCTGCTAGCAGCCCCTGGAGGCTGCAACGCTCACCACACCCCATAAGATTAAAGCGCTGGACAGAACCAACAAGAAACTGAAGATTCTGCTATTATATTATTATTATTATATAGCCATGTGGATACAAATAAGTGGTGCAATGAAAGGGCTTATTTGAATTAAATAGGTTTATACTCTTGGGAGCAGAAAGGGGCTCAGTACATCTGGCAATCTTCCTATTAGATTATGACACACTTTGTGTTTAAAACTTTTAGATTATGGTATGAGGGCGGTTTTAGAATAAAAGCTAATCCATGACTAAACTGAAAAAGATTTAACCATTTTTTCAAGTGGGAATTCTGGCCTGGTGGTGGTGGTGGTGGAAAGGTCACACGATGAGCTAAAACAACAGGATCCATCCTCTGTGGCTGATAAATATCCAGAGCTACTTCATAGACGTCTCAGCATTCACACTTGAGATCCGTTCTGGTCGCGTACAGAAAGCTCGAGATTGTGTTTAATAAATGTCATGGCACTCTGCCCATTTAATACTTGATGTGTTCAAGAGGAAATTTTGATGGCGGTGTAAAATGACAAGCCAAAGGGTCATCAAAAACAATTACTGGTTATCCTCTGGGGATCATGAAAATTCACACCAAATTTGATGGCAAAGTGTTGGACAGGCAAAAACAGCAAAAAGGACAGGAAGTATCTAAGGAACATCTTGCTTTTTTGACAAGTCTTAAGCATAGACTGTATATAAAGATGGACGACATGACAGCTCCCCAAAAGTGAAGCCAAAACATCTGGATCGCCCCCTGGTGGCTGGCTGCAGTATAGGTCATAAATCCCGCCCCCCCCTCCATTTTAGCGGATGGGACATGGGCCAAACTAAAAAGTCAAAGTACACATCAAATAAATTTTTCCCAAAGTGGATTTCTGTCATATTAGGTATTTCGTATCACGCTGATGTTTGTTCAAGTGTTCACTGTTCTGATAAGTTTGGTTTTTATTAGTTATTTGATGCTATAAAAAGGGGGTGAGACGTCATGAGTGACAGCTGTGAGGCTCTGGAAATGTACGAGAGAGGAGATGTAACTTTAACTTTCCATAACTGTCACAAGTCTGTGTAATAGAACGTGTAGTTCTAGAGATAATATGGTTCGTCGTTGTGTCTTTCTAGCCAAACAGCTATACCGTGGTGCTAACGTAGCAGCTAGGTGGCTCACGCTAACAAGCTGCGGCCGTGCTCGGCTTGTGATTGGCTTGGGCGAGACTTCAATACCGTGGCTCCAGCCCCCCCCGATCACTACAGCGCAGATTCTGGCTCCAAAAACGTTAAAATCTCAAGATGGCAGCTCCCGTATCCGTGATATTTTGGTTTTCTACAGTGGGAGGAGGTGGAGACGCATCGTCCATCTACACATACAGTCTATGGTCTAAAGGCCTCAGGGAAGACGAGTGATGATAATGTTGCTGCTCTCCCTCATCTAAACGACCAAACTGCTCCTGCACAAAGAACTGCTGCATGCAGGTGCTGCAGATAATATAACTAACAGGAAGTTTGAGCAGAAAAGGCTCAGCAGGCAGCTGTACCTCTGCACACCTCCAGTATACCGACAGCACCTGCTGAAACTGCACTCACTGGACTCTACGACAATACAACTGATGGTTTATTCATCAGCTGAACCCTGTGATCACATCTCATCTCCATATCCATCGCTGTGTGCACCGATGAACCAGTGGGGGGAAGGGCTGATCAATGCCTTTGCTGGCATGGATTTATCTATTCCCACCTCTACGTCCATATGGCTCATCATATCTAAGATCTATACCATTTTTTCCAAGCTGCAAGGAAGTGAAGTCGTGACCATGAAAATCAAGGAAAAACGGGTAAAAGCAGCCACATTCTGATGTGACATAGATAATCAACATTGCTGAGATAACTTGCTTTAGATGGATGGACAGACAGACAACCTCTGCTATCCTTAGGCTCCCACCAAAGATCGTGAGTATAACCACTTACAACTTCAGGCTTTTAAAATACACTCATATCTTCTGCCTACTCTCCATAAAATATTCTAGAGAAGAATTCAGTGCCTCTCTATGACCAGTTAAAACATTAAAGCCTGAACATTGCAGAAACACTGCACAGTTTGATCTCTTTGACAGGCTATTTATATAGCAAGGCTTAAACCCTCACCCAACCGAGGCTCACAATGAAGACGTCAACACACCGCGGCTAGCCTAATCTCTCTCTCAAGATAAATCTGTCATGAAAACGATAGTAGAAAAAAAAAGAAGAGATTTGTATTACTTTAAAAGGCTGTTTTTTCCATTCTGCTTTATCATTTTCAGTGTCACCAACTACTCCCTGCCTCAGACGTGACAACTGGTCTTAAAACAGCAGCAGAGGGGTCACAGGTTGATGAAGTTTAGTAGAAGTTATAATCTAATTCAAGAGCAGAGAGCCCTAATTCTTTGTGCTTCCTGTGTCTGATGCTGGCAATGTACGTCCTCTCCGCCATGGATATAAAACAGTAGATGCAACATTACGTCATAACTAATATCTAAAATATCAGCTGTTCAGCAGGACCAGGGAGGCTGGAATGACTTTCCACATGTCAGTATAGAGTAGATGAGAGATTTATTTTGTATTTATGGGTCAACTAAAACTACAAAAAGTTAGTGAACTAGCTAACTTTATCGTTAGCTACCAAGCAGCGGACCAGCTGAGTTCTGAGTCAAAGTTATTGCTGATTGCTAACTCAACAGCATTGATCTGTTGCTGATCTGGCTCTATCTATCAGGCGTGGAGATGAGGTCGTGTTGCTCTGGCTCTATCTGTTTGGCGTGGAGAGGAGGTCGTGTTGCTCTGGCTCTACCTATCTGGCGTGGAGAGGAGGTTGTGTTGCTCTGGCTCTATCTGGTTGGCGTGGAGAGGAGTTTGTGTTGCTCTGGCTCTACCTATCTGGCATGCAGAGGAGGTCGTGTTGCTCTGGCTCTACCTATCTGGCATGCAGAGGAGGTTGTGTTGCTCTGGCTCTATCTGGTTGGCGTGGAGAGGAGGTCGTATTGCTCTAGCTCTATCTGTTTGGTGTGGAGAGGAGGTTGTGTTGCTATGGCTCTATCTATCTGGCGTGGAGAGGAGGTCGTGTTGCTCTGGCTCTATCTGTTTGGTGTGGAGAGGAGGTCGTGTTGCTCTGGCTCTATCTGTTTGGTGTGGAGAGGAGGTCGTGTTGCTCTGGCTTCTCGCCGAGAAGCTGCTTGACATCCTCCTGGATCCAACTTCTCACATGATCACATTATATGTATTATTTTTTGTCATATTGATTGTATTTTCATTATGTTTTTACTCTGTACACACAACATCTATTGCACATCTGTCCATCCTGGAAGGAGGATCCCTCCTCTGTTGCTCTTCCTGAGGTTTCTCAAATTTTTTTCCCTGTTAAAAGGTTTTTTTTGGTTAAGTTTTTCCTTATCCGGTGAGAGGGTCGTACTGTAAAGGACAGAGAGTGTCGTATCCTGTACAGATTGTAAAGCACCCTGAGGCAAATTTGTGATTTTGGGCTATACAAATACAATTGACTTGACTTGAATCTGTTAGCTGAACAAATGTTGTTTTATTGTTAGCTAAGCTAACTTGGCTCAAAGGTAACGTTTAGTAACGTTATTGTAATAAAAAAGTTATTAATATTACCCTAACATTTGACCGCTAAGCAGCTGATTCCATGCCAATCGAGTGTAAACTAAAACAACATGTTGACGATAAGGAGAAGCTCTCGTCCTAAATAACATTTCATAATATCTATAGACAAATCCCGCAAGCCAGATACGTTACTGTCTACACTAAAAGTGAAGCCCAGGCAAATCAACATAACACATCCATAACAGCAACAGAGAATACTAACCAACCACACAATAATGCCAACATATTGTTATTCAAGGCAGAGGGGTCTCACTTGTTTCACGTCTCGTCTTGTCATCAAAACAAAACTCATGCCGGCTGATCGGAAAAAAAAGGCAAGACAGGAAGTGACTGCCTGCTCATCAGCCATAATACTGAATCTATTTAGGGTTTCTACATAAAAGATAATGCTTAATGAAGTATATTAGCCCTTCAGAATACCAAAGATAGTTCTTACTAGGGCTGTCAATCGATTAAAATAGTTAATTGCGATTAATCACAAATTTATCACATATTTTTTATTTGCTCAAAAGACTTGTCAAGTATTTAATACTCTTATCAACATGGGAGTGGGCAAATATGATTGCTTTATGCAAATGTATGTATATATATATATATATATATATATATATATATAAGGATCATAAGGACAACATAAGCCTCTTTCACCATAGGTTCCAATTACATCCAGTTTAAAACTGGACCCAGGTAAGATGGCCGCCATATGGTTTTATCCTGGAATGGCACGTAATTAGAACATGTCATATCTACTGTTTTATATCTATGTTCTCCGCAAGAGAGAACTAAAATGAAGTTGATTGGTTGCCGTCATATTCTTAGTTACAGTATGCGCGAGGGTGTGTTTGCCTCCAGGGTAACACATTAGCTTTTTAACTTCAGACATATTGATTTTAGGGGCTTATGTTTAGTAATGATGTGACACTCGTTAGATTTCTACCTGTAGGACAAGTCTTCTACTTGGGGTTAAGGGTTAGGGAAAGATTGTGGTCATGGTTTAAAGAAACCAATGCTGTCTGTTGGTAGGAGACAGGATGCAAACCTCAGTCTCTGGTGTCAAACACGTTGTACGCCCACCGTCTACTCCGACCTCCCCCTAAGAGGTTTTGTGGCGTTTAAACAACATCATGCTCCCGCTTTTAGTTGTCAAGACAGAGTAAACATTTTAAGCATTTGAACTAACAACCGGTTCTCATTGATCTGATGAGGACAGTTTCGATTTTTTTTTACAGTTCAAAAACACAATATTTCACAAGAGGTGAACGTAAATACTGGGCGGTTGCATTCTGGGCTCCATAAAGCTTTGAAATGACAGTGTGGAGAGCAGACTCCCACTGCAGCCAACTGTTCGGGGGTTGTACGGCCAAGTGAAGAGCCAAGAGGCCAGTAGGTTAATTTTAGAGCTCTGTGGTGTCACTTGGAGTCTGCTGCTAACCTCTCTGTTTAGGCTTCTCGCAAGCCTGCTAGAGCTCCACACACACACTCTGCATACATTTCATACATCACTTTCGTCTCAATTTCAGAAATATGTAATAGGCGGTTGGTCTCGAGAGCGAGATCAGATAGTTGTGGTGGCGTTCTGGCGGCTGTGGTGTCACTTTCCTGTGAATTACAGCGTGTGTTGAAAAGACTGGGTGTTGCCCACACTGGAACATGGATACCGTATCCTATTCCAGAGAACATTTGTTTGGAAAGCCACCCTGACATTTTGAATTGTTTGGCTGGAGATAGTATCGACAAGCCATTGTTCCCACTTGAATGTGTAGAGAAAATATACATGAAACACGTAACACTGATGTTTTTAGAGAGTATTTGAAACCCTAAGGACCGTTTATACCAATTCTTGACTGAAACAACAATACTGTTAGCATATATTGTGCTCCGAATTCAATCAAGCTCGAACCCAGTAAACAATACGCAACGCCTGTGAGCATGTATACAACAGTAAATGGGCCGTCTAAGCACGTTAGTATTCCTCCACCACAGTGAAGGGGCTGCTGTTGGTGGCTGTGAAAGCTGCTTTTATTGAGGCCTAAACGGCTGCATTTAGTGAGGAAATCAGCTTGAACATACCATTCTATTTCTGTAAGTTCTCCTCTCTCTCTCTCTAATGGGATTATAGGCAAATAGAGACAGAGAGGGCATGGCACATAGAGCAAATTTAGGTATTTAGGATGGGGGGGAGGGAATGTGAGTAAGAGCCTACAACTGCATAGATGCATGTGTCTATTTATTTACCTGTGTCTGTTATGGCATGTTTGTTTGTGGATGCCCAATAGTGTTTGGGTATATGTATACTGCCTGTTGTCTTTACGTTATAAGACAGTGTCGTATAACATAAGGATAAGGATGGTTATAAACATCAGACCGCCAGATACGGGTACTTCAGAAAAAGTCAAGGCCACGCCCACTTTTGGGGGAAAAAAAACCCCAGAAGATCTCAGACTTCAATGCAATGTGACGTGAGTTTGAATTGTAATTTTGACAAGTTCATATGCATTCATCTCTTGTTATACAAACTACATGATTTCTGCCACCTTCTGGCTAAACTGTCAGCTTTGCACAGGTTTTAATAGTATCCTTAGAAATTGTCCATATTGAACAATTCAGCACCTCACAATTTAAGCTGGGTTTCCACCAAAAGTTCCCAGGACTTTTTAGTCCCTAGAACTACTTTTTAAGAAACTAAACTCCACCCTGAAAGTTCCCGTACTTTCAGAAAGAACTACCCCACGACAGGGCCTTTTTCAGGGGTAAAAAGGTCCAGTAAAATGTCCCCAGAACTTAATTTAAACCCTGGTCCCTGTGGTGGAAATGCAATGAATTCCTCTAAAGGTTCTTGATCCCGGGGGGAAAGTTCCTGTGCAGGAAACAGGGCTTTAGGTTCAGTGACAAAGCAGGAACTAGCGTTCCCTTTATGTAACGTGGTAAAAAGTAAGGGTGCGGAGATAGGAGTGGTGGATGGGTGTGTAGTGTATATGATTTTCATGCTGGATACCGGTCAGTGTTTCCCACAGAAGACATCGATAGTGTTGTTCTAAAGTGGGTCGTGAAATATACCCGGGCGTCCCGCCCAACTATAGTCTATGTGTGGGAAACACTGACGGTATTTTCCATCACATTAACTGTAGTTGTCAGGCACAGATATTGTAGGAAGAGAGGATTTTAAAAACACTAGTACAAAAGGTAATCTGGTGTTTTACTGAATCGTCCAATAATGAGGTTTTTATCTGCCGTTAGGGTTGGATATTTCATAATTTACAAGACAGATTGTCATGACATTCACGCTCCCAAGGACAGGAGCGAAAAAGGAAACTGGACAATGTCCGTACCTGATTCTCTGGACATTATCTGGAGTTCACATGAGGAAACGGCTTTTGAGAAGAAGCTGTTCTAAGACTAACTAAGTTCTAACCTTCTAAGACACTTAAAGGGACTGTGTGTAAGTTTTAACACGTAAAAACGTGTTTTAATCTTTGTGTGAACACGTTGTAGCCTAACCTAAAAAATTAGACTTTCTGGGTTTCCTCTATCAGCCTGTAGACTGCTTTTAATGTGAAGAATGTGGGCCGTTTTTTTCTGGGAAAATCCAACGAAAGTGCCTTTATTTTCAGCTCAGCTTACAGGGCTAACAGTGTGTAACCGTAGCTAACGTTCGATTAGAAATGGAGTCCGCTAACGCCAACAAACGACCAGCCTCCGACCACAACTCAGACTCAAACACAAACTACATGCAAGGACAAAAAAAACTAAGTTATATCTAGTGAAGCCCGTCTTGCAAAGAACAAGAATGTGACCGACGTCGAGGGAAAACTAGTGTTGTGGGAGTGTGTGTGCACGTGGGAAGTGAGTGGTGAAGCAAGAGAGAGAGAACGGCGGCGAGTGTGTGAGAGAACGAGCGAGCAGCGGAGCAGAAAGGAGTTAGTTTAGCTTTGAGAATATCAGTGAATGTTCAGCAGAAATAAATGCTGCAGCTCCTCCAGACCTACAGAGGTTTCCTGTGTCTTGTTTCCTGCTGAGTGGAGTGATGGGGGGGGTTAACTCCGGAGAGAGTAACGTTATCGACTCCGGCCCAGGAGATCAAATCTACGGTGTCTCCCCGGTTCCCTCTGACCTCAGTCGGGAGGCTGAAGCAGGAAAAGTTAACACTAAGATCAAGAAAGAAAGTTCTATCTAGCAAAGCCTGTCTTGGAAAACAGGAATGTGACCGACGTCGCGGGAAAACTAGGATCCTTCGTTTGGTCAGCTAACATTACTGCCAAGCATTTGAAATATATAGTGATATTGTGCTTTTAGCTGGCTAATGTTGCTAACGTTAATCAACATTATGCCTGTCGATCACGTTCAGTCTCGCTGTTTTAAAGCTGCAGTATGCGAGATTGGCGCAAATATGATTTAAAAAAGTTATTTTTAGAAAACGGCCGCTATATCGTGACAGTAGTACATGAAACAGGTAGCCTGAGTTAAATCCTGTTCCTCTGTGTCCTACTGTGTCCTCCGGTGCTCCTAACGGCATCTGAAGGATTTCACTTACCGGAGGAAAACAAGGTCCGCTGCCCAGCTGCAGTCTATGAGAGCCGGCTGTCAATCACTCTGAACTCCGACCAAACGGTCAAACTAGGCAGCGCTGATCAAATATGAATCAATATTCTGTTACTGTAATGACTATTTCTCTCCTCAGATGTTCTCAGAATCATCTCGTAGTTACTGTTTAGCTGTAAAATGAGAAAGTTTGTGACGCGGCCGCGATTGTAAAATCTGTTGAAGGAAGCCAAGTTCTGGTCACATGACCGGAGCACAGCCAATAGGAACGCTCTCTCTCTCTGAAATGACCTGTGATTGGTCAAAATCTGCCGTCACAGGCTAGATTTTTCTAAAGCCTGAAAACAGAGCCATGATGAGGAGCAGAAGTCTAGTTATCTCTCAGAACACTTGAATTACAATATGCTGAAAGGTTATTATGGAATTTTTGCTAAATTATGCCAAAAAATTGTTGCCTACTGCCACTTTAACCGATGCTCGCTCGTGTCCACGTAGTGTGAGCACAAGGAGCTACTAACAAGCAATTTCCGATTCTCACATATTCTCACACATATTACATATTCAATCTGACGATATAGTCCATACAAACAGCGTGGTTCTGTGGCTGTACGCTGGTGTATTTCAAACACAGCTGATCTGAGACGCTGCGGTCTGGAGCAGAACAGACAATAACAAATAAATAAACGCTACTAAGGAAGTTTACATTGTCTAATAAAGGTTTTGGCCTACTCAACAAGTCTACTGTGTGTGGATAAACATGACAAACAGGCATCTTCTCTTATAGAGAGTCACAATAAAAAAGTGCTGAAAACCGCAGTATACACTCACATTGAATGGAATCATGCGATCCTGAATATCCTTCCATGTTCTCCCTGTAGAGTCAGATACATGCTCTGTGCTCATTAGATCTTCTAAAGGAGAGAGGAGAGCTAGATGGGATAGGGATGGTCATTATAACATGCTATGTAATTAGTCTAACCCCCTCCTCCCCACCAGCTGTACAGTCCATAATCCATATTCAAATGCAGCGCTGACACAGAAACAGCGCTGCGGAGACCAAAGCGCTCCACTGGCACTGTTCGGCGCTCGGCGCCGGCCTTGAGGATGTGTTGTGGGTTTTTTTTTGGAAGGATTTGGAAGGGTAGGGACTGTAATTTGAAGGACCACTGGTTTGGATAATGAGCTCTGTGTTCCTCTCTCTTACAGATAGAAATGCAGACACAACACAACCAAATGACAGACTGCAAAGCTGGTCTTGATCCAAATCCTTTCTGTTTTATTTCCTCTAACTGGACAACAAACACTGCGTTACGATTACATCGGAGCAAAATGTGATTATTTTTTGCAAATCCTTCATATTTGGTTCCTTTACGCAGCTTCTGCAAGAAAGCAGCTCAACATGCTGCTGTTTGGCCTCCAGTTTACTATTCTGTGTGATGAAGATTTAGTTCAGCATCGCCCCCTCTGGAGAACACTATTGTCAAGTGTATTAATTAGCCTATTTTGTGTAAGTATAACGATCTGCATAGTTTAGTTAATTTACGGGGCATGCATAAGAATGATGGAGGAGGATTGCAGAGGAGGAAATGTGCTTGGGAAATTTGTTTCGTATTTACATAATTATTTAGAAGCTCCTGCTGATGCTGAAACTGAAATTTGGGGCTTTAATTTATTCCAAAAAAAAGGGCTTGTGTTTGCTCAGGGATTGTGCACAGGGACTCAGCTGGTTAATCAAGCATATGTATAATTCATTTTCCAAGCATGGGGTCTGGCACTGAGGCTGTTAAGATGAGCATTTCTAAATGTAATATTTTCACTTTCTCCCTGTGAAGTGGAAGCCATATACTCTGAAGACTTGGACTATATCAATAGTGCCCAACTTAAACATCCCATCATGTAATAGGAGGGTTTTTCTGAGGATGACAATATGGATCTACGACTGCCTCCCCCCCATCCCCCCCTCCTGCCTCCCATCTATATCCACCCCTGCTGGGAGCCCCACAAGTCAGTCTCAGGCTGCTTACACAAACAATTAGAAGATATTTTTGGCTTCCAGAAAAAAAAAAAGAGAAAAGAAATCATTCAGTAATTGTGCCTTCTGTTAGAGCAGCCACTTTGTTCCATGCTTGCAGCACTCAAACACACACACACACAGACACACACACACACATAGATGAGCAGAGATTGAAGAGCGAATAATCTCTATGAACCTCGCGGTCCATGACAAACCACCAGAGATCCCATTTACACTTAAAAAGACTAATTAGCAGGCCGCACTGCAGTGAGCAGGCAGACGTCCTGTACTCTGGCTCTCAGTGATAACGGAGGCCAATCCTGGCACTGATATGTTGGACTGAAGGTGCTGCTGATATCCTGCAGTTATTGGTGGGTTTACTGAGGACGCCGGCACTGAGAGGACAGAGGGAAACATTGACATTTTTAATTCTGAAATCAAGGAAATGATCATATTAATAATTATCGTTGGTTGATATTGCGTTGCTGGTTGTTTGTGCATAACTGTTGCATCCTGAGGTTGAGACTGTGAAGTAAAGGTTAACAGTGGCACGGCCCGACAGCTTTAGGATGTTATGATGTATACGCCGTGTATGGCGATAATAAAACGTTATATCTGTCATTGTTTTGTGTTGTTCATTGATTTACAATAATAAATATATACATACATTTGCATAAAGCAGCATATTTGTCCACTCCCATGTTGATAAGAGTATTAAAGCTGCAGTGGGTAGAAATGTAAAATGAGAAAGTTTGTGACCTGGCAGCCATGTTGAGATCAAGTTGAGGAAATACCAAGCACCGCCCACCGGACGGAGCACAGCCAATAGGAACGCTCTCTCTCTCTGAAATGACCTGTGATTGGTCAAATCTCCCGTCACAGGCTAGATTTATTTAAATCCTGAAAACAGAGCCATGAGGACGAGCAGAAGTCTACTTATCTCTCAGAATACTCGAATTACAATATGCCGAAAGGTTATTATGGGATTTTCTGCCCAATGATGCCAAAAATATACTGCCTACTGCAGCTTTAACATATTTCATGACGAGCAAAGACATATGTCCATTTAAGAGTTATTTCTGTCATTCCACCTATAAACTGTGTGAATCTAATCCACACAAGTCGCTCTTTTTGTGAGCTTTTTTGGTCACTATTCTTCATGGATGTAGGAAGATGATGCTTGTTTCTGTGAGCATGAAACCAGACCTGTTTGAATCTCTGAACAAATAATAGGAGATTTGAGCAAAGATTTAGAAGTCTGGAGGCAGACTAGATCTTTACTTGATGTTAACCAAGCAGCTTAAACTTAACAACATGTAGGATGCAGAACGCAGAACCAGACTCTGGTATCAACGAGGCCGACATTACAGTCCAACATACTGTCTTTGTGCTGAGATGTGTTCTGGTTTTGGTGTGGTCATGTAGCTGTTACTACAGACTGGACCGTCCCGCTGCTTTATACAATCAATCAAACTGCTTCACATCCATCATAACAGAAGTAGGTCACACTGACTGGATCATATGACATGATTATAAATAATACAGTCAAATAACTACCATCATGATGAGACGTTTTGTGGGTTAGAAACTAGAAGCGGGAACATTTTACAGCCAAGCCAACCCAATCTTTACATTAGCTGCTGGTTGCTTAATATGGCAGCAGAGTAGGAAATACAGCAGCGACTGTTAGTGAGCATGCAGAGGCAGCGATGGAGAGCGAGGTAACCACAGAATAACTTGAATCTTTCATTAAGAGAAGCCGAGCTGCTCGGAGGCATAGTGATGTGAAAAATGCTAAGTATCCTCTCTTCGGATCAGGAAGTCAGCTAAGCAAATAAACAGAGTAATAACATAACAACATAATCAGATTTACCCCTCGATGGCGAAAAAAAATTGATACAAAGTGTGGTTTTGTGGAGCTGATCAGCTGCTTGTGACGTCCTGCTGAGAGCAGACGTATAGCTGCAACTGGCTAAACGCCGCAAAGGGTTAATAAGCTGCCAAACACCCCCGGTGCTGGGCTTCACAGGAGCCCGGCCTGTGCTGGGACTGGGAGCAGGGCGGGGGGGAGGAGGAGGAGGAGGAGGAGGAGGAGGAGGAGGAGGAGGAGGCTGGACCTCCCTGTGTCCCACTGGGACAAACTGGGATCCACCACACCCTCCCCCACCACCACTACTCCTCTCTCTCCCACCAGAGTGCTGGAGCTTTAAGTCCGTCTCCCAGGTAACACACACACACACACACACACACACACACACACACACACACACACACACACACACACACTCTTAATAACAGGCCCTGCAGTGCAGAAAGCGTAGGGCCTTGTTAGCCAACAACCAGGCGTGAAATCACTGCACCGTACTCCCACCACGATGAGTCAATCTATACCTCCTGTTTCTCTTTGTTCATGCCTGTGTGTGTGTGTGTGTGTGTGTGTGTGTGCGTGTGTGTGTGTGTGTGTGTGTGTGTGTGTGTGTGTGTGTGTGCTGAAGAGGAGTGTGTTTGCTGGTTTTCCTCCAGGCCACGCAGAGCTCTATCTTTGACTGGCTCGGCTGTCTTTTGTTTAGACTCCTCTGCAGCTCGGCTCTAACACTCGCCTCACGCTGTGCATCCTAAACACAATATCAGAGGATTAAGTTAACTTTCCCGACTTTAAATGAGAAGCTCTCTACTGAGTACATTTCCATGCACCTGTTACTGTGCACATTTTGAATATTCATATAAATATAAAAAAAGCTGAGGGGAAAATGTTTGGAATGTGAAAAAAAGGACCTACAACTTGCTGAGGTGGAGAGTTAGCCTTTTGGTAGCTAAGCTAACACGTTAGCCTCCCAACTGGTCAAACGCTCCAGGTACCCGGCTAGCATCAGGTTTGCATGTGTCAATTTACGCTCTTTACATGCATACACTGTCTTTTCAAAATAAAGTTCCACTTTCACAGGAAACAACTTAGTTATTAAGGCAACAAAATACTTTGTAAGGTTCAGACCAGGGGTCAGCAACCTTTACTATCAAAAAATAAATAAAAAAATCTCTCTGGAGCCGCAAAACGTATTTGAGCCTCATAATGAAGGTAACACCACCTGTTAAGTCTAATGCAGAGAGGACCGAGGTGCAAACGAGAGGCGGGACACTGAAGAATGGTCTTGAGGAGATTCGGCTGGAAGCTCTTTTCAACAGGAGCTTTCAGTGTGTTTGTTCTGGAAAATGTCTTTCACTTACTTTTTTTGTTGTTTGCTAATTTTCTGCCACAGAAAGCAAACAGATCTGTCCACGCACTATTAAATTCTCCATTTTCCTCTAAGAATTTTCTTTTTTTGGGGATTTGGAAACCTACTGTAGCTATAGGGAAACTCAAGACTAGCCGACGCTATTGAGGATCGGCAACATTAGAGGATAAGTGACGGGCCATAGACGTACGGCTATGACAATCAGTTTCGTTCACTGAAATGTTAAAACTTATTTTATTATTCAGTGTAAAGGCTAGGGATGCACAGATCCCACTTTCTCAGTCCCGATAGCGATACCTGGGCTTTGGGTATCGGCCCATTGGTATTGATGCATCCCTAATATAGACTAAACATTTTTGCAGTTGGAGAATGTAAGAATCAATCTAGGCCTACAACAATGATTAATGAAAAATAACCATTATTAATATCTATATAATGGTTTGTCAAAGCCACAGGGAGCCACTGGAGAGGAGCTAAAGAGCTGCAGGTTGCAGACCTCTGGTTTAGGAAAAGGTCGTGGTTTGGGTTAAAATAAGTATGTTTGTTACGTAATTAAGTAGGCGACGTTACGTAACTTAAAATAAGTCCACTTTTGTTTTCACATGAGACACAAACAGCGGTCTCCTGGTGAGAGTCCAGTGTTTGTTCGACCCATCCGTCCACCGCGGTAGTCGGTGTTACGCGGTGTTCGGGCATACACCGATTACATTACTTTCCCCCACTGTCGTTTTTATAGAAATAAAACCCATTTAGTTCATCTTTGTGTATCAGCGGCGTGTTATCAGTACATACGCGGACGACCTGTTCTCACTCCCAACTCGTCAAATACCACCGTTTGGTCAGTGTTGGCCCTTTAGCGACAGTATGTTATGAACCGGTCCTTCAACTAACTCCAATGTAAACCCACCCGCGGTGTTATTTAACGGTCGGAGCAAGTGATGTAGTATTAATAGCGTGAGAGTCCGCTAAGGGTGGGCAGGAGAAGTCAAATAAACACAAGACTTCAACCAGGAGACCGGTGTTTAGTGTCCCGTGGGAAACTAAAAGTAACGTTGACTCAGTTTTAAAGCTAGAGTGAAGATACTGGTCTCATATGAAACTAGAAAACCCGATGAATCCATCGGTACCAACCAGGTCATACTAGCTTTTCATGAAGGAGGTTAAATAACGCTCCAAACTTAGGCTAAATTGTGGCGAGGAAAAACTGTCATGGCCATTTTCAAAGGGGTCCGTTGACCTCTGACCTCCAGATATGTGAATGTAAATGGGTTCTATGTGTACCCACGAGTCTCCCCTTTACAGACATGCCCACTTTATGATAATCACATGCAGTGCAGGGCTTGAATTTGCCATGTTATGATTTGAGCATATTGTTTTATGCTAAATGCAGAACCTGTGAGGGTTTCTGGACAATATCTGTCATTGTTTTGTGTTGTTAATTGATTTACAATAATAAATATATACATACATTCAAATAAAGCAGCATATTTGTCCACTCCCATGTTGATAAGAGTATTAAATACTTGACAAATCTCCCTTTAAGGTACATTTTGAACAGATAAAAAACATTTGCGATTAAATATTTGAATGGATTAACAGCACTAGATGAAATACATTCCTGAAATTAACATTACTGGAATATTAGTAGAGAAGCAGCAGTGATGAGTTGTAGGAACTTTTTTTTATCCTCTCTTATAATACTCACATAACACTAGCTGATGTAATCTGTTCCTCGACAGAATGTCGGCATTTGGATGGAAACAAACATATTGATACCATCCGGTGAGATGCAAACACCAACACTCTCGTTTCTTAGAAAGAAACACTGCATCAACACATGAACACTTCCTGCTATATACTTCTCTGTTTTGTGCCACTGGATTTCTTTACAGAGAGCTAGTGAGCGGCAGCAGTTGCCGCATTGAAGCTCAGCGCTGCTCGTTCTCTCCCACTAATCACAAGGTTTGGGGGCTGCGGCATTATGCTAACTTACACTGGCAAAGGGGAGGGGCCAAGGGGCCGCTTTGATAAGTCGAGCATGGCGAACATGAATGAGGCAGCGACAGGCGAGGCAAAACACACATTCATTCCTCTCACAATGCCGAGCAGCACTTTTAATTAAACCTTATCCAACATGATGAATAATGCAACAGCTCCCCTTGCAATCCACCGTCTCCTTTTCTGTTGCTCACCACGCTGTGTTCAACCATCTCATCCAGTCACATGCATACATTAAGCAGAGGAATGGCAGAGAAGAAAGGCTCTGCTCGTTCTGCTGCACAACATAACAAATATACAAAATGTTTTATAGTTTTGCCAACAGAAATGAGCAGCAGTGGGTTCGGATTGTCTGGTACAAAGTCGGCTGTTTTGTTTCCAACATGTCAGAACTGACATAGTGGTACTAAGTTGACACAAAAGCATTCACGCTCCAAAACTAAAAAAAAAGCAGGTATGACTGTGACTCCATTCAGCCTCTATTACGAGGGCAAAGGGCTCGGTGTGAAGCTCACGGAGACAAAGTCCAACATAACATGTTCCCCGTGGGAGAGAGATGGCCTCAGTGCATCAGACAAGACCAGCCGCTGAGAAACACATCAGCCCCCCCCCTCTTCTGAACTCATGGACACACTCCTAAAGGGATAGAGAGAGGAGGAGGGGGGGGGGGCTGCCGGTCAGAGAGAAAGGCAGCAAAAGGGATATTCAGAGCATTGAGGAGTGAAAGGATTGTATGGGAGAGTGAACCCATTACAGGGCAGACTGGCCGGGGCATGGGAAGACATGGAGAGGGTTTCAGGGAGGTGCTGGGTCCGATTCCCCCCCGAGAGGATCAGCAGAGGGAACCTCAGACTCTACTGAACCCAGACAGGCCACAGTTAATAACTGAAAGCTGCGATATACGATGTGTTTAAAATCAACGGGACTAGAAACAAACCGGATGCATTGTGTGTCTGATGGTACGTGTCCACAGGCTCCGTCGTTTCCACGCTTGCCATTCATTGTCTATGTGAACGGCCGCGCAATGCATTCTGGTAGCGTGGCGTCGCGATTCGAGAAACGGAGCGTCGCGACGCCCGCTCCTCATTTGCATGAAGTAGAGGGCTAGTCTACTTTATGCAAATCGCAGGCGTCCGACGCGACGCGCCGCCTCTCGAAACTCCCGAGAATCTTTTAAAATAAACTTTGTCGATCCAAAATAAAGACAGATTCAGCAACTGCGTGTCTTATTTCTCGCCTCAAATGTTTTCAGAAACACATTTCGGTGAACTACTTTCGTGAAATAAGAGAAGAAAGCTTCCAAACGAGCCTCCATACTGGTTCCGGTTTGAAAGCTGGGAGCAGCAGAGCAGCCTACGGAGGGAAAGCGTTCGTCCAATCAGGTGCAGCCGGAAGAATTTGAAATAAAGCCGGGAAAACGTCACCGCCCGATTGGTCAATCATCTATCGTGTCACCGCCTAGTAGCACGCCCACCAAGCGTCCAATCTTTGGAAGCGTCGCGTCGCCTCGCGTTAAAAAACGCCCCTGTGGACACGTACCATAAGACCTGTTTTTTTCGGATTAAAGTGTCAATTTACCCAAATTAAAACGTTTTCCCGCTCACCCTCAGTAGTGTCTAGACACGCTGATAGTTCTGGCTCTCCATGTTTATGCCAACATTTCTAATTCTGTATCTTCTGTGCAACATCACTACAAGGAATTTTATGTATGCTGCTTGAAAATGACATTTTAAACAAGACCCGGTCCGAACCGAGTAAATGGCTGGAGCGTGTACGGTCAGTCTGTGAATTTCATGTCTGTAATGTTAAATCCACTGATGGTATGTGTCCGCAGCCTCCGTCCTTTCCGTGCTCCCCATTCATTGTCTATGTAAGCAGCCGTGCAGCAATGCATTCTGGTAGCGTGGCGGCGCTATTCGAGAGACGGGGGCGTCACGTCGGCCGCTCCTCATTTGCATAAAGTTGAGGTCCAGGCTACTCAAATCAGGAGCGTCCTGCCGGCGCGACTAGCCGCCTCTGGAAACTCAGGAGAAAAATTTTAACTAAACATTGTCGCTCCAAAATAAAGACAAATACAGCTTGGAGCAGCAGCACATGGAGGGAAAGCGTTCAGTCAAGCGTCCAGTGCTTCCCACCTTTTCATTTTGAAAGCGTAACAGCCAATGAGGAAACTCCAACACTCGGCCGACCAATCCTGTAACTTCATTACTCAGTGACAGACTTTTGTGTTTGTAAGTCTGTCCCTCTGCCGTCCAGCCAAAGACGTCTTTCCAGAAACTGTCCTGCATCCACAGATCTTTGCTTTATTTACCGCACCAGGAACATTCTTTCTGGAAATTATTCTTTTCAGTGTAATTTTCTGATACTTTGAGCACCACAAACTAAACACCATTCACCTGTAATATTTTTTATGTATAGAAAACTTTGGCAAATTAATGAAGGCGAACTGATCGCTTAAAGGTACAGTGTGTAGGATTTGGTGGCATCTAGCGGTGTGGTTGCAGATTGCAACCAACTGAACACTCTTCCAAGACTGCGGTAAGAGCAACGGAAATCGGACGGCGGCTGGCGGCAGCACGGTTTTGCACTCTGCATGTCGGAGAACTCCTTCAGGTAACATAAAAACATGTAAGGATCTCTCTAGAGCCAGAGTTTGATTTGTTCATCCTGAGCTACTGATGGTGCAACCATACACTGTATAAAATATGTACCTAGTTTCTGTGACATCACCCACAGGTTTGTGAAGAGCCGTTGATGATGGGATGAGACAGCCTGAGTCCTGACTAATCCAGAAATGGGCAAAGAGGTGGATCATCGGTGGAGCCGAGGCGGGACGGGTTACGCAAGAGAGCAGACAGCTAGTAGCTAACAACCTGAGACTGTCACTCAACACGGCCACGCCCTTGCCTAACTTTAAGCCCTTATATCATTTAAACTGGTGAGTTATATAGAAATTCCCACTCCGTATTGTTGTCATGAACGGGGTAATTAAATATGGAGACCAAATCCGCTGTAAACATGTTTATTTCTGCTGTAACGTTGTGTATTTTTAGATGGAGGTCTATTTGGCCGTTCAATGAACTGCAGTTTTTGGTTCCTCCACGCTGGCTTCATTTCTCAGCACCGGGGGTGAAACATGGCAGATGAATCTTACAAAAACACAAAACCTTCCATCATATCGTACTAAAAGAACACCATGCATTTCTCCACATGTGTGTTGAGGTTTTAGGGTTAATTACAACATGAGGTTTAGACAATTTTTAGACGGGTATAGTGTAGTTTATAGACGTATAGTGTTCCGAACTCCCCGAGAAGAGTTCAGAAATTAGTTCAGGAGCGAAAAAACAAGCAACTATATGGAGCCTTTTGAGGAGAGCAGTAAGAGAGAGAAGAGAGAGATGGAGGAGGGGGATGGAGGGATGGAGGGATGGAGGGATGAGACGCGGGGTGTTTTTTTGGAGAGGAATGTGTTGCTGCAGCAGAGCCAACCAGCCAGCCAGTCCCGAAGCTCTGCACGGCCCCGATAAAGCTCTGCACTGTCGGGCTGCTGCTGGAGCAAATACTAAGGTACCATGCTGGGGCTGGTAGGGTGGGGGGGGGGGGGGGCAGGTGGGTAAGAACAGTTACTCTGAGAGGGCAACTGAAGGCCAGTGCTAATTGCGATTAATCGCAAATTAATCACATTTTTTATCTGTTCAAAATGTACCTTAAAGGGAGATTTATCAAGTATTTAATACTCTTATCAACATGGGGTTGTACAAATATGCAGCTTTATGCAAATGTATGTATATATTTATTATTGTAAATCAATGAACAACACAAAACAATGACAGATATTGTCCAGAAACCCTCACAGGTACTGCATTTAGCATAAAACAATATGCTCAAATCATAACATGGCAAACTGCAGCCCAACAGGCAACAACAGCTGTCAGTGTGTCAGTGTGCTGACTTGACTATGACTTGCCACAAACTGCATGTGATTATCATAAAGTGGGCATGTCTGTAAAGGGAGACTCGTGGGTACCCATAGAACCCATTTACATTCACATATCTGGAGGTCAGAGGTCAAGGGACCCCTTTGAAAATAGCCATGACAGTTTTTCCTCGCCAAAATTTAGCTCCGTTATTTAGCCTCCTTCATGACAAGCTAGTATAACATGGTTGGACCTCAGGTTTTCTAGTTTCATACGATACCCGTATCGTCTCTCTAGCTTTAAAACTGAGCTGCTACAACCTAAAATTGCAAGTTGCGTTAATGCGTTAAAGAAATAAGTTGCCCGAAAACAAACACGTTATTATCACGTTAACTTTGACAGCTCTAACATTTTGTAATTCATGATTTCGGTCTTGAACTGGTTCTAAAGGCTCACTGTATTATTATTATTCTGGGTTGGGAATAAGGACTTTCCCACCATGGTCTAAATGTTCTTTCCCAGAATGACAATCTGAGGGAAACACTGAACACTGATGAAGAACCCTTTGGTAGTAAATGACTCAGCTTTTAGCTTTAATCTAAAAAAAAGCTGAGTCACTGTTCGGCGTCTCTCTCTGGTTGTTGGCTCCAGCGTTGAGGGTCTTGTGACTGTACTGAACCAGATCTGTTTTCCCAGCGTTCATCAGCGAAGCCCAGGCAGGAAGTCAGCAGGAGACTGACTCGATCCGAATTGGACATGACTCGCAAATTATCCACTCGCCGGGGAGTCTGCATGTTAACAGCACACTGCAGCCTGTATATATGAGTGGAAACACTGTGCCTAGTATACATGAGCCACACTGCAGGGGGAAGAGAGGCAAGAAATGAATGTCAGTGCATGAAAGGAGAGGAGTGTTGAAGGAGAAGCGAGGGGGGGGGGGGAGCTTTCCCGCTACTGGGCCTGTTTACACAAAGTGCAAAGAAATATTATGATTATTGATTCCCTTTTGAAGTTGCGTTCAGTTGACCTGCCCCCCCCCGCAGCAGCAGGTCGGCCTTCACTTCCTCAACACTTCTTTGGCCTGGTTGACCTGAGCTCTCTGTGGTCATCTTTAAAATGGTGCTCAGGTTATGTGCAAATTTCAGAAATTTCAGCAAGTGAATCACTGTTTCTATTTATGCAAATATGTATAGAAGAGGATGTGATGACGTGGTTATTAGGATGGGATGTAGCAGGTAGTCACAGAGGTAGAGCTACATCAACATCGCAGACGAAGGAGTAACCACAAACTATCTGACAGAACCAACTGGATCATGGTATCGGTGAGTAGATTGGTCCATTTGCACATCCACCCAAAACTTTGGTCCAAAACAAGATATCTCAACATATATTAACCATTAAATTTGGTATGAACATCCATTTTTCTAAGATGTTTTCCATTTTTTTTTTTTTTTTTTTTTTTATGACCTCCTCACCGGACTTTTTCTGAAACGGTCCTTTTGGTCTAAAGGTGCTTTCAACCTGTAGTTGGGTTCATTTGGTCCAAAGTGGTCTTTTATAGTTCTGGTCTGGTTCCTGTTCACACTGACTTTTTTATAAACTAACCAAGAGGAGTAAACATGAAATTCCGAGGCCGACAGTAGTGATTCGGAGCGTATTACTGTCGGATCGCTCTCACACACTTTGTTTTGTTTTTTTCCTCTGGTATTTTTTCTGCTTTATCAGAATGGACACATGTTGTTTGTTTAGCGGTGTGTGTAGGAACAGGAATATAAATAGAGACACTCACACAGTAAATGTGAGATAAGAGAGGGAGACGTTAATGAGAAGGACTGTTATGCTGCGGTTCCCCGACTGTCAACAATGTTTTTCATACAGTTCAATTGTCATTGTTTATTGTCGGTTTGCCTTCCTAACACCTGGACTTTTCAACCATTTATCCCCGACTTTCAGCTAACTATTTCACCTATTTATCCATTACGTTTAGCTATTTTTTCACCTGTATATTTATTACTTTTAGATAACTATTTCATGTATTTATCCATTATTTTTAGCTAATTATTTCATTTATTTATTCATTATTTTTAGCTAATTATTTCAACTGTTTTTCCATTACTTTCAGCTAATCATTTCATTTTTTGTATTCATTAATTTAGCTAATTATTTCATTTGTTTATCCATTACATTTAGCTATTTATTTAATTTATTTATCAATTACTTTTAACTAATTATTTAATTTGTTTATCAATTACTTTTAGCTAATTATTTAATTTATTTATCAATTACTTTTAACTAATTATTTAATTTGTTTATCAATTACTTTTAACTAATTATTTAATTTGTTTATCAATTACTTTTAGCTAATTATTTAATTTATTTATCAATTACTTTTAACTAATTATTTAATTTGTTTATCAATTACTTTTAACTAATTATTTAATTTGTTTATCAATTACTTTTAGCTAATTATTTAATTTATTTATCCATTACTTTGAACTAGTTATTTAATTTGTTTATCTATTACTTTTTTCTTTTTCTTTTAAAGTAATGTCACACTTTTGAATGGACTTAATGAACTGAAAAAGTACACAGAGTTTGATACAAGCACAGCAGGTTTAACAGCTTTGAACCTACATAATTCATCAGGGAAAATACTTTGCATAAATAGGTTATATACAGTACATGGCCTTATACAGATCAATTATCAATCGCTTCCTGAACAGATTTCACGATCAGTAGATGGATTTATTAGACATAATACATAACATCCTGTGGCTGGTTCGTTTGCTTTCACACCACAAAACGAACCGAGTCTAAGGACGCTTTCACCAGCCGTAGTCCGTTTGGTTTAGTTTGAATCACAATGAAATTAATACTTTTGGTTCATTTTCTATTTAGTCTGGTTTCGGTTTCACAGTGTACAAATTAAAACGTTTCTGAGGGGCGTGTACGAAGGAGCGAATTTATCTTTTTCGTCTCGAGAGCTGCCACCAATTTTCTTCCAATTTGACTCGGCACTGATCGCCAGTTTATCTCGAATGACTTTAGAAACATCACTATTTTCGCAGACTTTATTTAGCATATTCTGTGTGTTCTCTTTGTGCCCAGAAGCAAACTATCGGACTTCTCCAGGTCATTTACCTGTGTCCATTTCAACAAATGTCCACGCAGGCAGCACGCGTTTTGGTCCGCCTTTTCAAACGGTCCGATACCACCTTTTCAAACGGTCTGGGTTCAGTTGTTCGCTCCGCACCAGACTTTGATTGACAGCTTTCACACCAGCCCAAACAAACTGTACTAACTGGACCTGAATTCGTTTAAACCGAACCAAACAAGTTAGGTGTGAAAGCACACTAAAACAAAGAATTTCAAAGATTAATATCCAGATTGCCATGAAAAGCGTCTTCGTCAATGGATTCCGAACTTTCGGTGACCCCCCCCCTTCATTTTCCTTAAGCACGGCTGTTAAAATCTAATGGACAGATTGTCATGAAATTCACTGAGCACCTGAGCGCTCTCCAGAGGATGAACCTAACATATCCCACGACTCTTGCACCACTCCCTTGGGTCCAATATAGAACACAAGATCATGATCTAACGGGCAAATTATGAAGAAATTTGCAGAGCACATTAAGACGATAAACCCTTTTTGATTTCGATGACCTCGTGACCTTTCCAACACGACCCTCAGGGCAAACTTTACATTGCTGCAAAATAAGGCCTTAAAAATAGAAAACCCCCCAGTATGTTGAGACTCCAGGGACCACTAGAGGGTCTTTACACTTTGATTCTTGTTAATGAAAGCAGTATACATGCTCTAATTGGCAAACTGATACATATGTATACTGCTCTTCTACTCGGTGAACATGCACGAAGCACACACAAGCACATGCTTGGACACACACACACTTCCCCTCCTCACACAAAGCTCCTCAGTTTGTTCGGTCCTCCTCAGCAGCTCCATGTTCACCGGACAAAAGCTCCACTGTCGACTCACTACACCCTTCAGATTGGCTTCTCAATCAGATTTTTATGGGCAAATATGTACTGCTATGGTGTATTTACAGAATCAGTCGGGTCTGGGAGGAAAGTCACATTCTTGTAGACCGTGTGAGGCGGCCGTATATGGCCATTTTCTCTGAGGGTAAAACTAGATGTCTTTTGGAGGCTCTGCATGTTCATTAGTCCTCTTATTCAGTGTTGGGTTGTATTTAGCTTCACCCTCTCGTCTCACTTCTGGTTGCAAGAATACCAAGATGCCAACGGCCAAAAGGCCAAACTCGAGGCTTCAAAACAGCAGTCCACAAACCAACTGGTGATGTCACGGTGACTGCATCCACTTCTTATACACAGTCCATGCTCAGTAAACATCGTAAACATGAGTTTATAGTGTCAATCGCTAGTTTCAAGTCTTCTTCAATACAGCATGATGTTCATTATTGTCCCATTTAGAGTCAAGTAGACCATAAAGCAGGGTCGCTCCAATGGCGTCGCTACCATGGCATTGTTCAGCATTTGGTTGTACTAAAAGTCACTCTGAGGAGTCAGCTGTTCATTATTTATAGTAAGTACATTACAAACAAGCCTCTTTTTTTGCTAGCCAAAATTAGCATCCCAGTTAACATGAATTACGGATGCACCTTGCTAAACAAGCTAGCTAGCTAGCTAGCTAGTGCTAGCGTTACGACGTTCACTTGTTATATACAGTCTATGGTCTGGATAAGCTTGAATGACTGACAGAAACAGTCCATGGATGGTCCAAAGCCAACATGCAAGTTTGCCGTCTGAGCATTACAAGGACTTGTTTTCCATTTAGCGTATTGCTGAATAAAGCCTGATCAGTTTCTGATTTCTTATTGCGACTCATTGTACTATTATTGGACCGCTGGCTCTCTGAACATGATCCGTTAAAGACAAGACAGAGCAACTTAAGCATTCATTAGGAGTGATGTTTCTCGCCACATGACAAATCTTTACTCTTCTGTAATCTTTGTTTTGAGTAAAATAGCTTAGCTGCTAAATGTTCTACTACTATGTTGATCAGCTACTTTCTTCCCAGCACACTGGGTTAATTTATCTGAGCTTTTTTTCCACTGAAAACAGCTGACTGCTGCTGAAAATGAAACTGTGAGACGCGGCTCGATTGCATGCAGTCCGGAGCTGTGCAAAGTGAGGTGAACGCACGTCCACTTGACTTGAAAATGAGCTTGAGCAAAAAAAAAAAAATTGTGCTTATCCCAGAGCTTTAGGACTGTACGTCATAAATGTACAGAAACAAGAGGAAAAAGGAGAGCGAGAACAGAGGTTCCTAAAACATTCTGCCTACTGCAGCTTTAAAGTACGGGTCAGGTTCGGATCTCTGTTTTAGGCCCGTGCAGAACTCTCACTCACTGATGAGCAGACATTTTTTCAATGACATACATATTAAGTGTTCATTTACAGGAACTGACTCGCTCTCGAGTTACAACGGTTTGAAGAGGCTTTCAGTTCAGCGGTGAAATAATACAGTCCTGCTCTCGATCATTGAGCTCTGACAAAGCTGCCAGGAAAAATACAAAGTGGGTCACATCTCTGCAATGCTTTCTGTAATCATGTTGAAAAATGGCTAAATAAGTAGACAAGTCCTCGTTGTACCATTGTGCCATGTAACCTGCAGGATGCCTAGGGATGGGTGTCGGTAGGATATTTATTGATACTACTACTGTTATCAATACTCCTCTTTATCGATACTCCTTATCGGTTCTTTTTCATTACTCAATAATTGCTTTTTAATATTACTTTCTTACTTAGGCCTTTTACCCCTCTTGGGGAATAGGCTGTCAACAAGACTTCTCCACGCTCTCTCTATCCTGGGCCTTTCTCTCCAGCTGGTTCCAGGCTTTTTAATATACTATTTAAAATGTATTTCTATTGTAAATATGACTAAATGTTGTTTTAGAGCAGCAACTGTGATGTGTACAACAGCAAATCACGATACACCGGTCAGCCGTAACATTATGACCACCTGCCTAATATTCAGTAGGTCCTCCTGACCCGTTGGACTCCACTAGACCTCTGAAGGTCTGCTGTGGTATCTGGCACCAAGCCGTCAGTAGCAGATCCTTTAAGTCCTGTAAGTTGCGAGGTGGAGCCTCCGTGGATCGGACTTGTTTGTCCAGCACATCCCACAGATGCTCCGTTGGATTGAGATCTGGAGAATTTGGAGGCCGAGTCGACACCTTCAACTCGTTGCCGTCCACATGATGTAAAAGAAAACGTGATTCATCAGACCGGGCCACCTTCTTCCATTGCTCCGTGGTCCAGTTCTGATGCTCACATGCCCATTGGAGGTGGACACGGGTCAGCACGGGCACCCTGACCGGTCCCCATACGCAACAAACTGAGATGCTCTGTTTGTTCTGACACCTTTCTATCAGAACCAGCATTAACTTTTTCAGCAGTTTGAGCTCCAGTAGCTCTTCTATTGGATCGGACAACACGGGCCAGCCTTCGCTCCCCACGTGCATCAATGAGCCTCGGGTCTGACCCGGTCTCCGGTTCACCGGTTCTCCTTCCTTGGACCACTTTTGGTCGGTCCTGACCACTGCAGACCGGGAACATCCCACAAGAGCTGCAGTTCTGGAGATGCTCTGACCCAGTCGTCTAGCCAGCACTATTTGGCCCTCGTCAAAGTCGCTCCAACACAAAGTTCAAAGTTCAAAATGTTCACTTGCTGTCTAATATATCCCCCCCACTGCCAGGTGCCATGGTAATGAGATAATTCATGTTATTCACTTCACCTGTCAGTGGTCTTAATGTTATGGCTGATCGGTGTATAAAGAATGAAGAACACAGTCAGCATCAGTCCTTCCTTCTGTCCTCTGTCCTCCTCCATCAGTCAGTATCAGTCCTTCCTCCTGTCCTCTGTCCTCCTCCATCAGTCAGTATCAGTCCTTCCTCCTGTCCTCCTCCATCAGTCAGTATCAGTCCTTCCTCCTGTCCTCTGTCCTCCTCCATCAGTCAGCATCTGTCCTTCCTCCTGTCCTCCTCTATCAGTCAGTATCAGTCCTTCCTCCTGTCCTCCTCCATCAGTCAGTATCAGTCCTTCCTCCTGTCCTCTGTCCTCCTCCATCAGTCAGTATCAGTCCTTCCTCCTGTCCTCTGTCCTCCTCCATCAGTCAGTATCAGTCCTTCCTTCTGTCCTCTGTCCTCCTCCATCAGTCAGTATCAGTCCTTCCTACTGTTTTCCTCCAATAGTCAGTATCAGTCCTTCCTCCTGTCCTCCTACATCAGTCAGTATCAGTCCTTCCTCCTGTCCTCCTCCATCAGTCAGTATCAGTCCTTCCTCCTGTCCTCTGTCCTCCTCCATAAGTCAGTATCAGTCCTTCCTTCTGTCCTCTGTCCTCCTCCATCAGTCAGTATCAGTCCTTCCTACTGTTTTCCTCCAATAGTCAGTATCAGTCCTTCCTCATGTCTTCCTCCATCAGTCAGTATCAGTCCTTCCTTAAGATACGTAGCAAACTAAGCTAAACACTTAGACTACACACATACTGCTTTTGTTGTACCGATAAAAGAACCGATAACGTCTGAGCTTATTGATACTCCGATCTTTAATAATGTAGCACCGTTGCCCGTTTAATACCGGGATCGGTACCCATCCCTATGAATGCCCCTTGTGCAGGAGCTTTGCCTTCCCAACTGTCTACTACTATCATTGCATTGTCATTTTTGACAAGCAAATCCAGTAAATGCTGTCAAAAACTGGCATTTTTGCTCGGAAAATGTTTCCACTGCAATGGTAGAGGTGGTGATGGAGGGGAGGAAGCAACACACATACAGTACATGCATCCCTCTCCGTATCCATCTGAGCTCCACTCATTATCCCACAGCGCGTTTAATCGCAGACCGACAAAGTTAAACTCATTAGCATACTTTATTTGACACTAATTCACTCAGCGGAGACGAGGAGCTCCAGATCTGCTGCCGTAGAGGAGCTGTTGGCTGCACCACATAAGAAGATTTGGGTTTTTCTTTTTGGAGGAGCAAAAAAGGAAGGAGGTGCATGTGCAATGCTCATTAGGGAGAGCCATATGGTAGAGAAAAGAGGAGGAGAGGGGGGGGAAGAAAAAGCACTGGGAGAGAGATGGAGCGGAAAACGTTACGGCACTTCGTCTGCATCGCTGGAAAAAAACATCCTCCATTGTTGAGATTTGTTCACAAACTGCTGTCAGATCAGTTTCTCAGGTTTTTAGTTTTCATCAGAAAACACACATTTTGCATTTTACACTTCAACAAAAAGCATAGAGGAACTGAGAGGTTGTTGTTTTTTCTCTTTATGAATGAAAATTACGCCAGCAGAAACATGCCGAAATATATCAATAATCCTCCTGCTATTACCATGACAACCTGGTGAGGGATGGAGGGGCTGAGAGAGTGACGAGAGTGGAGCTTATGATAATGGGAGTCAGATCTCCTCCTACGTGTCAGCCTGATGGCATCTGCTGCCTCCACTGATCAACAAATTATACATGAAATCAATTCCTGCACCTCCTGGAGGACTCTGCCCTCCCTCCCTCCCTCCCTCCATCCTCCTCCCTTTACCTCTGTTCTCCTCCTTCTACTTTCTGTTTTGTCTTCATTCCTCCTCCTTTGTCCAACTCCCCCCCCCCTCCTCCCTGGCCCTCCTCCTTTCCTGGCTTTGTCCTCTCTGTTCCTCTCAGCCTCGGACTTGACAACAAGTAGGAGAAGTTTGTGAGTGAGTACCGAGGGGGGGGGGGGGCATGAGCCAACCACAAACCCTCCTATACCTTCCCATCACTCCCTCTTTTCTCCTTCTTTCTGTCATACAACCGTCTGATAGAGCACGCTTCATCACGTCCAATCCCCCCGCCTGTCAATCATCCCCGCACATAGAGAGAGTGAAAAATACACGTTCAGTGTTAGTTAAATTGTTAGCACTGCTACAGATATGTCAATGCTATCGCTTCTATATGGAAGCAGGTTGCTACGAGCTAGTAGTGCTACTACTACCAGCACCACTACGGACATGTGGGGAACCTACCCAGACCATGCAGACATTCATGTTCAAGAAATAAAACAGAACCCTGATCTGAAATGGACTGGAGGTTAATTAGACCTCAGCAGACACAGATGAGCACAGTTAGCAGCATGATGCTCCACCAGTTAACCAGCAGCAATACACACTTCATACTGTAGATCACTCTCTCCATCTGCTGCAAACAACACACTTCTCTACTGTGATGATGATGACAAGTCTCAGGTGTGTGTGTCCGTTTATGCAAGTGGATCTGAGCAGACTCACGTGCTGCATCATCATCATCATCATCATCATCATCATCATCATCATCATCATCATCATCATCATTAACTACTCATTGACTTTGGAAGCATCCTGCATTTGGAGAAAACATTTTGTACATTTTAAAGTTAAATGCATCGATCAGGTGCACTTTGAGAGCTAAATGAAGAGGCTACTGTAGATCTATGAAGAACTTTGTGCTCTTGTAAACAATTTAATCATAAACACATCGGTTTGTATATTTATTAGGGCTGTCAGTTGATTAAAATATTTCATCGCCTTTAATTGCAAATTAATCACACATTTTTTTTACCTGTTCTAAATGTACCTTAAAGGGAGTCATCACGGGAGTGGGCAAATATGCTGCTTTATGCAAAATGTATGTATATATTTATTATTGTAAATCAATTCACAACACAAAACAATGACAGATATTGTCCAGAAACCCTCACAGGTTCTGCATTTAGCATAAAACAATATGCTCACATCATAACATGGCAAACTGCAGCCCAACAGGCAACAACAGCTGTCAGTGTGTCAGTGTGCTGACTTGACTATGACTTGCCCCAAACTGCATGTGATTATCATAAAGTGGGCATGTCTGTAAAGGGGAGACTCGTGGGTACCCATAGAACCCATTTACATTCACATATCTGGAGGTCAGAGGTCAAGGGACCCCGATGTAAAATGGCCATGACAGTTTTTCCTCGACAAAATTTAATGAACGTCCCAGAGATCCTGATGTGGAGCGGGCAGAGGAGAGTACCGGCAGCTTGTGAGAAAAGTGCTGGTACGCAAGAAAAAGTCAAGGTACGCCAAGGAGTAAAATGTAGAAGTGCCGGTACTGCTTACTGGTGAGTACCGGCCCACTTGGAGTACTGGTCACCACCAATCAACTATGGCTAAAGGTTCGGTTAAATGCAGGCATGTGAGAGGACACAAACTCCCCCTCGTTATATTCATACTTACCTACACCGGCTCTGAGCACTGGACCCAAATTGTGAGTTGTGGAATCATGAAATAAGAACATGATTCCTAAAGACACTACACTGGTTTACCTGATATATTCAGTCCAGTCAACTGAGCTTAAAGAAAACCTGGAATGTCATTTATTTTGAATAAAGCACATCATCAGTGAAATGATATCCTGCTCAGGACTGTGGGAGTGTAGTTGGTGGTGATTTAGGAAAGGAGTGAAGAGAGAATGATAAGAAGTGAAGATGAAAAGCGTGGAGCCTCGCAGCGCATTTTAATGTCAGCTGAACACGCAGCCTGTGAGACGTTAATGTTGAAAGATGCTACAGAAATATCTCTTCGTATAAAAAAATATTCTGCGTTTTTCACGACAGGTTAACCGAAGCTCCTGCTCTGTGCACGTTCAGGTTTAACGAGAGCCTGTAGTGCAAACACCATGTCCGTGAAAGCAGGATGTGGACGGTGAATGAGGTAAACCGGGGTGGAGATGGGACTGCATACAGATCGTGTAGCGCTGCGGTTAACATCTCGAGCCTTCACAATGCTTCTCCGTGAGGAGGAGATGAAATGAAAGCCCACATTACTGGCAGGCGCTGAATCTGTAAAGTTAGAGGAGGTAGTGGGAGAGTAAAACCGGCTGATTTGACTGAAGGCTCTCCATTTCTCAAGGCTACGCCTGCGGTTATCCTTCCTCCCCCCCACCTCCGTTTCCCCCCCTCCGGCTCACAGCAGGGATATACTTTAAATCACTTTGTCCTCTACGTAGAAAAACTTTCTGACAGGTCGTTTTGTGGACCGCACAAATCTATTTCTTCCTGCCTGCAGAGCCAGAAATATTCCTTTCTGTCCTGTTGACTTTGTAGGTTTTGGACACTGATGGCTTAAGTAGAAAGACACCGGGGTAGAGACACTTGGGGGACAAATAGAGCGTTTACTTTCAAGAGAAATGCCAGCACAAGCTATGAAGGTTTCTACATTTTATCCCCCCTAAAATTGTAGCGTGGTCACTGGGATGATACCTCCGGCTCGTGGGAGTGTGTCTGTGTCTTGATAAATAGCTGGCACCTCTACATTCAGGACTCTACAGACGAGCTGCGCCTGCAGCTGTTATCTTCAAAGTGACACAGCGAGGCTCGAGGGCCAGAGCGTCCTGTCGCCGACCTGTGATGGCCGACTGCACAGACACAGCGTAGAAAGGCTGCTGCTTTGTGTGAAGTTCGGCCACGAGACCAGCAGGAGCACCGAGAACAGCACTCAAACCGCATGACATCAGCTGACGGGACTAACTATTCATTTTCATTTGATTCGGAAAAAATAAAAAAAAGGTGTCGGTTGTTGTTCATGAGTAATGCAGGTTAATGCAGGTTAATGCAGGTTAATGCAGGTTAATGAAGGTTAATGCAGGTTAATGAAGGTTAATGCAGGTTAATGCAGGTTAAGATGTGTCCTCTGTTCGCCCTGCAAATTATGTCTGTTGTTTCTTAAAAAAAATGAAAATGAAGTAGCATTCTTATATCACAAACACTAAATGTCTGACTCGTTCTTGGTACCAGGTCAAGGTTCAGCAACCTTTACTATCAAAAGAGCCATTTTAGGCAAAAAAAAATAAATATATATATATCTGTCTGGAACTGCAAAATATTTGATCATTGTGATGAAGGTAACACAGCTTATAGTCTAAATTATATAGTATATAAGTCTAATACAGTGAGGACCAAAGTGTTAATGTACTACGGAGTATTAGGGTCACATTGAGGGAAAAAACATCTGAGATTTACAGAAAAAAGTCGTAATATTACGAGAATAAAGTCATAACTTTACGAGAAAAAAAAGTCGTAATATTACGAGAATAAAGTCATAACTTAACGATAAAAAAGTTGTAATATTATGAGAATAAAGTCCTAACTTTACGAGAAAAATTATTAAAATTACTACTTTATAATATTACGACTTTTTTCCTGTAAACCTATGACTTTATTCTCGTAATATTATGACTTTATTCTCGAAATCTCCGATTATTTTTTTTCCCTCAATGTGGCCCTAATACTCCGTCGTACCATAGACCTACAACAATGATAAATAAAAATGAAAATGTAAACTAAAAAACAGTTATTCATTTCCATTTTTAAAAAACCACAGGTTGCTGACCTCTGTACCAGGGTTTGTCCCTCTCCAGAGCAGCGGTTCTCGACCTGGGGGTCGGGGGTCACAAGATAATTTGTTGCCAGATGTTTGTGGAGAAAAAAATAAACAACATTAAAAATAAAATAACATATTTTATACTGAGGAATGGTTTATATTATAGGGCTGTTGAAGTTAACGCGATAATAACACGTTAACGCAAATTCGTTTTAACGGCACGAATTTCTTTAACGCAACTTGCGTTTTTTAATTAACCTTTTAAAAATCCGACAGGTCTTTCAGGGGTTGTAACTCAGGCTCAGTTTTAAAGCCAGAGTTTCATACTATCATATGAAACTAGAAAATCTAATGAATCCATCGGTACCAACCAGGTCATACTAGCTTGTTACGAAGGACGATAAATAACGCCCCAAACTTATGCTAAAGTTTGGCGAGGAAAAACTGTCATGGCCATATTCAAAGGATATATGAAATTATTTTATGATTTGAGCATATTGTTTTATGCTAAATGCAGTACCTGTGAGGGTTTCTGTACAATATTTTATCATTGTTTTGTGTTGTTAATTGATTTACAATAATAAATATATACATACATTTGCATAAAGCAGCATATTTGCCCACTCCCATGTTGATAAGAGTATTAAATACTTGCCAAATCTCCCTTTAAGGTACATTTAGAACAGATAAAAAATGTGTGTTTTAATTTGTGAGTAATTGTTTATTGCCATTAAATATTCTAATCGACTGACAGCCCTAGTATTGATTATTGCAGCTTTAAGATGAACGAATGACAACAAACATCCAGATCTCATATCTCAGTATAGATCTGGAACAATGCTATAATCCTCTGAAGACTTTGCTTTTCAAAATACAACCGACTAAATTCGTATTTGGATTGAGGCGCCGAGCTGTTGATTTTTACCTCTTTCATGTTGCTTTTTGCTCCCTGATTGAATCAATGTTTTATGCTTTGTTATGTATTCTGACTGTGAGCACACTGCGTCCAATTCTTCATACGCTCCTCTCGCCTCGAGTACCAGCCGAGTGTGTTGAGGAGCTCGGAGAGCCGTCTCCCACTTGTTGTTGGGACTCGGGGTTGAACTGTGTGGTGGTCACTGAGTGGATTGATGTGTGTGTGTGTGTGGGGGGGGGGGTGGAGGCTGGGGGGGGGGGCGTTGCCTTCACTCGGCACCAAGTTGCATCAGCTAATCTTGTGAATAATGCAGAATCATGAATAAACATAGATCAATGCAGTGCAATACTGTAAAGGAGACCTGCCTTTTTTCCCCCTTTCTTCTCCTTTCCACCCCTCAGTCCACTCCTTCTATCTCTCTCTCTCCTCTCCCCTTTCCCTCCCTGCCAAACACTCCCACTCTGTCCCCCCCCCCATCCTCTGTCACTCTCTCCCCGTCCTTTTCTTTCCCCCTCTCTCTGGCCACAGCGCTGACAGACATTGTAGTGGCGTAGTGTTGCCGTGTCTCCGTGCGGACGAGTCAGGCTCCGGCCTTCACTCTCGGCTCAATAGCTGCCCGGGTTTCCTCAAAGGCAGCCATCCAGCCAGCACAAAGCCTGCCCACTGGGAATAGACCCACAAAAGAGAAAAGGGGGCTGCTCGCCTTCTTTTTGCTCCGCTCCGTCTGAAGCGGCCTGCCTCCACCACCTCCTATAAATAATACAACGCTGCTTCAACAAAAAGAAAACCCTGCCCTGCTCCCGCAAGCTTCCATCTCTCCTTTATTCCCCCCCTCCCTCCCTCTACCCCTTCCCCTGTTTCCCTTCTCCTCACCTCCTTTACCTCTTGATGTTATGAAACCAGAAACCCAGTGAATCTTTAAAGAATACTCTCATACACATCCAGTTAAATGTTACATTAAATAATGTATATGATGAGCTCGTTATGCTACACATGCACCATCATATGAGTGGTGTTTCTGAAGGCTGGCAGTGTGTTTGAACATCTCAAACATACATGTAGCTCATGGTCAACGGTTTCACCACTTCCCTAAATCACTGCATAAGGTAGATTAAGCTGCAGGTAACCATAGCAACAACATTCATGGTTGATGCTATTTCCCTTCGTAGTGAAACCAAAGAGTTTAGAAGCAAAGAGACAAAACTGCTGCCGTCACTTTAGACAAACTTATTATATTTATAATATTTTATTGTTCAACAGAGGCCATTTTTGTAGAATATGACGATAGAATAGAAATAATTTTTTGTACGGCACTTTTTTAGGCGGGACGTTTTACTGGCGTTCGGTAGTCGCTTTCAGTCCAAAATGGCGGACGCGTCGCTTTGCTGCTGGACGCTGATGAAAATAACAGACGGACAGACGGAGGGACAAATAATAGATAGATAAATGTATACTGTATATGACACCTAACGCCTCGTTTCCACACAGTTTTGTGTCCGTAATTTCGTGTATTCTGAGGAGAACGCCCCCCCCTAGTGTTCAACACAAGGAACTGCATCTCTTTCTAAACCCACCAGGAGTAAAGTTGTTTTTGTGTTTTTTTGCCATCCAGAGTTACGGGATATACGCCTGCAGCATTACTGAGACAGAATATAGGCTTTTATATATATACAGTATATACATAATGCAAATTTGTTTTAACGCCATTTCTTTAACGCATTAATTTTTAGGTTGTAGCGGCTCAGTTGTAAAGCTAGAGTGAAGATACTGGTATCATATGAAACTAGAAAACCTGATGAACCCATCGGTACCGACCATGTCATACTAGCTTGTCGCGAAGGAAAAACCGTCTTGTCTATTTTCAAAGGGGTCACTTGACCTCTGACCTCCAGATATGTGAATGTAAATGGGTTCTATGGGTACCCACGAGTCTCCCCTTTACAGACATGCCCACTTTATGATAATCACATGCAGTTTGGGGCAAGTCATAGTCAAGTCAGCACACTGACACACTGACAGCTGTTGTTGCCTGTTGGGCTGCAGTTTGCCATGTTATGATTTGAGCATATTGTTTTATGCTAAATGCAGAACCTGTGAGGGTTTCTGGACAATATCTGTCATTGTTTTGTGTTGTTAATTGATTTAAAAAATAACAAATATATACATATGTTTGCATAAAGCAGCATATTTGTCCACTCCCATGTTGATAAGAGTATTAAATACTTAATAAATTTCCCTTTAAGGTACATTTTGAACAGATAAAAAAAATGCTTCTATAGTTTGCTAGTACAGCCTTTTCTTTAGCTATACCATGTTGTGCTAATGTGCGGGTGAATATTTTAAGAATGTAGATTTTAAACCTCCTTTTGAAGGTGGTGAAACATCTTAAAAATCTAATTGGTATTAAAAAGTGTAAATATATCATGACATAGTGATATAGCACCAGAACATAGATATTAAAGAGTTATATCGCAGAGCAGGCTGAGACGGAGCATATTTGATCATTAGCTGTTCAGTCCATCGAGCAGTCACGCTGACCTCTCTCTCTCTAACACTTATCTGCGTCCCGCCAACCGGCTCGCTCTTCCTAACGCTGACGCCATGAGATCCGTGCCGTGTGCGCTGAAGCGGAGAATGCAGTAATAGATGGAGGAATGGCTTTGAGTGGGGCGAGGAGGGTGTCCCATTCTTTAGAGGCCGGGGCTCTCATTCACTGCTCGGATAAAGCTGCACTATTTGCATGTAATAAGAGGTGCAGAGGCCAGGCGGGGGGATAATGGTCGGCCCTAATGATGGATTCTGGATTGTGAGGGACCAGAACAGGGAGCCCAACACAGCGCTGAGGACCAGATTATATCTATAATTACTGACAGGTGCAAAGACACACCGGCTCTGCAACTAGTAATCTCCAACTTTGTGCCAGACTCTTCAGCATTTTTATCTCTTGATGTTTCCTCTACAAAATCTACATGCTGTGTGTGTGTGTGTGTGTGTGTGTGTGTGTGCAGGGTGGAAGTCACCCCACTGAGAGAGCTGTGTCCTCTCAGCTGCTGCATTTACATTGAAATCAGCCTCTTTGTCCGGCGCCGTCCTAAAGCCTGACAGGCTGGGAGAGCCTCGCTGATAGCAGCCTAATCCCTGTGCACACATTCACATTAATACACTGACACATGCACACACAACGTTCACGCATTCCCACAAACCATAACTCGTGCATATATTTGAACTGGATTTTCTACCAAGTATTTATAGATGCTATGAGTTTTCAGAGCTGTGTGCATAGTTTCATTTTTTTGGGGTGTAAACAACAGCAACAGACACATAATACTGCAAATATATATATATGCAATACTTTCATCAGTGGCCCTTCAGGCTCTATTACCATTATGATACCTTATTATTTGGTGATAGATAGTGACTTAACAGACATGTATTTAAATGAAAATATTATCTGAGATCACCACTTGAACTACCTGAGCATTAATAAGTATGACGGAGTATTAGGGTCACATTGAGGGGAAAAGAAATCTGAGATTTCGAGAATAAAGTCATAACTTTAAGAGAAAAAAAGTCGTAATATTACGAGAATAAAGTCATAACTTTACGAGAAAAAAAGTCGTAATATTACGAGAATAAAGTCATAGCTTTACGAGAAAAAAAGTCGGAATATTAAGAGAATAAAGTCATAACTTTACGAGAAAAAAATACCTAACATTACGCGAATAAAGTCATAACTTTACGAGAAAAAAGTCGTAATATTGCAAGAATAAAGTCATAACTTTACGAGAAAAAAAGTCGTAACATTACGAGAATAAAGTCATAACTTTACAAGAAAAAAGTCGTAATATTACGAGAATAAAGTCGTAACTTTACGAGAAAAAAGTCCTAATATTACGAGAAAAAAGTCGTAATATGACGAGAATAAAGTCATAACTTTACGAGAAAAAACTTGTAATAATACGAGAATAAAGTCATTAGTTTACGAGAAAAGAGTCGTAATATTACGAGAATAAAGTCATAACTTTACGAGAAAAAAGTCGTAATATTACGAGAATAAAGTCAGAAGTTTACGAGAAAAAAGTCGTAATATTAAGAGAATAAAGTCATAACTTTAGGATAATAAAAGTCATTTCCTCCTCCTCTAAAGAGTCAGTTTCTCCATCAGGTCCATGTGGTTCTTTCTTCAGAATAAACTCAGTTTCTTGCACAATCTTTTCCAGGTCCTGATACTGATGATAATGTGGTGCTGATGAGCCAAAAGATGAAGTATTTGGTTATTTGTGAAACCTAAACTAAAGTAGAACTTCACAAGATGCTCCACGTTCCTCATTTTCACACTATTTCCCCTCTAAAATAACACGTACAATTCTACTTTATAATATTATCACTTCATTCTCATAATATTCCGACTTTTTTTCTCGGAAACTTCTGACTTTATTCTCAAAATCTCAGATTTTTTTTTTCTTTTTCTCAATGTGGCCCTAATACTCCGTCATAAATAAGCACTTCTTCCTATATGTCAAAAAGTTTTGTTCAGACGTTTTACAGAATCTGTGAATGAATTAAAGCAGCCAAATGAAAGGCTGATCCACACAGACCAGGATGTTGTTAGCATGCTTTCAGCCCCGAAGTAACAAACACAAACACATTCTTCTTCTTTTTTCAAGGTCAAAATGTGGATCACTGTGATGCAAGGCACACTTAGCATACAGGACTTGGCCGAGGGGAAGCTGTTTAATGTGAAAATATATAACACATATATAATATGAAATAAAATGTAGATGTAGATGGAGTCATTCGCTGCCACATTTAGACTGAATGCACTCACATTTAAAGATACAAGACCGGTAAGCAGTAACCTTGTTCCATTGTTCCAGTGAAGATCATTAAAGTTTCACCCTCTGTATGCGTCTGTACGTGTGTGAGTGTGTGAAGCTGCACGCCGCTGCTGCTGCACGCTGCTCGTGTCTGCTTCCTGCATGGTAATGAGCACGTACCTGTCAGGCAATCATGTGCAGGATGCTGCTCAGGTCAGTGTTTGCTGCCAGAGGAAGCCTTTCCGTGGCTGTTCCTTCGTGCACACACCTGTATGCTGTCCCCGCTCTCCGTCTGCAGCTTGACATTTGGTACGGTGAAGATAGAAGACACTGCAGGGGGAGAAGACGCCGGCAGATTAGACGCGTGTATTCCTGACAGGAGTTGAAACACCTCAGAGTGAGATGTTAAAGACAGAGGTATGGTTATTAAAAAAGGAATATTTGAATATTTATTTGCAGTGAGAGTCTTTAAAAAGGAGGATGCTTAATGGCTGGATGTGATTTGAATTAAGACATTTTTGTGTCCTCACCACCCACATGATTACTAAACACATATGAACTAGAGTGTCACAGGAAAGCAAGGAAATTACTCAGCGATGTGACCCTTCTGTGTGAAAGGTTTTAACCCTCTGAGACCCACAATAGACCAATTTTAAGGGGGTCCAGGGGGTCTTTAGGGGGAGATAGCAGGTCAACAGTAGACGTCACATAGAAGTGGTGTACATCATCTGAAAGCTGGAACCTGGAGATTAATTTGAGATGCAGCTCAGCACTGTGTGTCAAGTTGTTCTAGTCATAAATCAGAAATAAACATGGATTAATGAATTCATTAATTACTTAAAATAACTTGTGAAAATGTACAAGGGTTTAGAGCATTATGATAGAAGTGTATGATGTCCATCCCCATGCTCTATTATGTCTCATAAGTTGTTGCAGCTTTTTTTGGGTTGATATCATTTGTTACACCGATTTGGTGCTAAATTTAACAATTTTTTAACACTGTAGAATTGATAAAAATGATCAATAATCCCTCTAAAATACCACATTAAGACACCAAGACCTTGAGGAACACCATAGAAAAAGACATGCGTTGATTTGGTACTGAAAACTTTTGACATTTGTAGATTTCTGCAAGAATTGTATTTTTCGGTTTTCGAAGGAAGAGCGAACTATAATAGTAGACAAATACAAAGTATTTAGTCAAACACATAATCCAGACTAAAAATAGGAAGACAGCTGGCAAAAAAATGCCGATGTGTGAATGTGTAAAATAACAGATTTATTAATTTAACGGAACACTCAAAAGTCAGATATAGTCGTCTAGAAGAGGGCAGTGATGTATAAATAGCTTTCAGAAGTGTAATGGATGAATTGATTACACTTCTTTGTGCCTTTTGACAAAGTTGTGGCGTGTATGACTATTTAAACCTTCTTTCAGCTGCGTCCTCGTCTCCGGCGGTGTGAAACGGACTTGAGAGCAAGTAAAAAAATAAATATAAAAACATAATTCAAAGCGGTAAACACCCACAGCATAAATCCAGATGTCCTTCCTGCATTTGTCAGTTTAAACTGTGTTGTTTTGAGTCTGATTATGACTTAAACTTCTTCATATGTGTGTAATATTATCATACGATCTCACTGAGCTCTGATTGGTCAGTAGGAGGTGCTTTTATACGAGTTGATCTCTTATCTGGAACATAACCTTCTCCGGAGCAGGTTAGCTGTTCAGCATCAGTTACCATGGCGATCTACCCCGGTAAGAAGTGATCCACCTTCGTAGGACAGAAAACCCTGAGTGGGTTAACCCTGAAGTTACCTCGCTAACGCCACATCCTGCTTCGTAGTACAGACCTCTGGTCCATACAGATGTCGTATTGTTATTTGTTTTTCTTGTGATTTGATGTCACATCTTCTTGACCAATCATGATTGACAGCACTTCCTGCAGTACCTAAAGGAACCTGGATTTTACTGGAACACTTGCATTTAGTACCATCTGAGCAGCGCCCTAACGTAGCTCCAGGAATCAGTGGAAACAAAAGCAGAACCTGTGACAAAGGCAGTCATTGGTAGACCAACTAGACCCATTACTAATGTGACTCTTCTGAGTTCTGAATTTTGCCTTTTGGCAGCGTACCCGTGGACGTACAGATGACTATCACTGGATTACTTTGTTACTGAAGAAAACTTAATAACATAATGATTCTCAGGCAAGTTCGGAAGTGTCTTTTTTCTATGATTTCTAAGTGGATTTATGGATGTTTATTCAGAGATAATGAGATGCGTATCATGTCTGTGTATTTGCATATTTGATTGAGTTATGAATTTGAGAAGGAGTTGCCATTTCTGATGTAAATTGCAGCAATCAGGTTAGAAATAACCATATCTGCCTCTGTGTGCTGCACGGACCAAGCTACAATAACTAACTTCCCTTTGTTTTCAGAGGACCAGCATGCACCTGTTCCTCTCCCTCTGCAACACCTGGAGGAAAAGGGTCTAGCTGCAGAGCTCCAGCCTCGGGCCCACCTCTTCTGTCCGACCTTTTCTGGTCCCGAGCTCGGAGAGGGAAGTTATGTCTGAAAATGAGCCATCTCTTTCGGTCTCCCGTCGCTGTCGCTCGATATACCTGTCGTCATATTTTCTATAACACATCCTCCTCTCTAACCAGGAAATAAAGGCAGTGGGTTTTGCCCGGAGATCAGAGGAAACGGAAGGACAACTGCTCCGTCTAAAGACTTTTCTTTTCTTTCACTTCCAGATCCAGAGTCCAGAGAGAGAGCAGCCCCCCCCCGCCCCCCCCATCTCCGAGGCCTCTGCTCTCACTTCTTGTACTGCCAGACACCCACACACACTCTCACTGAAATCAAATTAAAAAATTGTCACAATCCAATCCACACAGTAACGGCAACCTCAGGAGCTCCATTGTCTCAATAATTCTGCCATTGTCCTCGGTAATCTGTCTGGCTATTGTCTGGATAAATCCATAACACACATGACAATAGAGTGAACAGTTGGCCATAGAAAGCATACCGTTCATCCCCGACAGGGATAACATTTACTTGAAAGGTTCCTCAATCTCTCAACCGTCTATGACATGTTTGTCTTGGACCAGTATATCCTCTGTGGTTACTGGTAGTACTGGGTAGTACTGGGTAGTACTGGGTAGTACTGGGTAGTACTGGGTAGTACTGGGTAGTACTGGGTGCAGTACAGTATGCTTCTTACTGGTCTGTTCCCCATTGGGAACCAGTCTCTCTCTCCTGGTGGAGGAACATGATTACCATGCTGCAGCCGTAGTCAAACACTCACAGCTGGAGCAATTAGCCAGTTCTTTATCTCACATTCATTTCTCATTTGCATAATTTTGACACATCCTTCCCCCACAAAAACTGCAAGTGGCAAATCCACACACACACACACACACACATGGAAGACACTTTGTGTTTATCCACTTCTCTCCTCATTTTACGAAACTGTTTTAATTCACTCCAATTCTTCCTTCAGTGCTGCTTTGCCGGTGTCACATGTGCATGCAGAAAGGAGAGAATCAGAGAGAGAGAGAGAGAGAGAGAGAGAGAGAGAGAGAGAGAGAGAGAGAGATAAAGGGACAATAGAGAGAGAGAGAGAGAGAGAGAGAGAGAGAGAGAGAGCACGAGCGAGCATGACAAAAATCAAAATGAGCCATCTCTCTCGTCTCTCCCTCTCTTAGTGACCGCCGCTCTCTTGATTCCTTTCAGACATGACAACCTGCTGGGTGCTGATAACAGGATTAATAATGCTGAAAAATCCTAATCGGGGGGGGGGGGATTTCTAAATGGTATTCTCCATTCAAATTACCACCATGTCAGCGGCAATGAATAACAGCTTAAGGGATTGGTGATGTATGTAGCCTGTCAAATAATAACGATATGTCATCTCTGACATACCTCCGTTCAATAACCCAGTTCTGTGGGATTAATTGAAAATACTGTGAAGCTGAAGCTGACTCACCTCTCTATGAGTATTAATACAAATCAGCTTCTAAATGATTGAAAGCCGAGATGTGCTCTTATTTAAATAAAGTGCCTCGGTGTGCTCGAGACGAGAGGAAATCAAACCGAGCAGAAGTCCGGCCGAGGCTTACTGTCCCAACGGCGTCCACATCAGAACCGAGGCTTTCTCTGCATGAACAAACACGAGCCGGGTCTCTGCTCACCTGCTTCTTCACACACAGAAACAGAGAGCAGGAGGATACTGTGTGATCCAGGGGAGCACAGGGAGCTCAAATAAAGAAAACAGAGAGTCAAGGTAACTTTATCGGTTTAAGAAAACAGATCTGCACATTTATAGATCTTTATTTTATTTTTACTGGATCTTTTTTAAAGGGGACGTATCATGAAAAACTCACTTTTTCAGTGCTTGTGCTCATCCATCTGGGTATCTGGAGTGACTACCAACCCACAAACTGTGAAATAAAGCCCTGTCTACAGATGTATACAGATGTTTTTAAAAATGTGCCCCTCCATTTAAAAAATCTGTCCAAACGACCTTCGTTTTACAAAATATCTCCGTACACTCAAACTGCAAAAACGACTCCAAACACTCGCCGTAATATTTACACGTCACCACAAGTGAGATCACAAGTTAAGGGTCAATGAGTTTTTCTCTACCACCCTTCTCTCTCCCTTTCCTTCGGCTTCATTACAGTCACATGGAGAACAGTTACAGTATGTTCCTCCTCCTGTGACTGGAACATTTTTCAAATAGTAGTAGTATAAATTAGTAATTAGTCTGAGCAGTGCTAAGAAAATGTAAAAAAAATCCGGTAGTCCGCCATCTTTGTTATTGTTTCTGCTGCATGCTCATTACACAGAGCAACAATGGTCATGAAATAAGGAGATGACGTCATCGTTTCCCAAACGCACCGATTTTTATTTTCATTATTATTATTATTATTATTATTATTATTATTATTATTATTATTATCATTATTATTATTATTTTATTTCTGTTTTATTATTATTTCTTTTTACATTTATTTAAGTATTAATTATTAGTACTTGGTTAAAGATTGCAAAGATTGCATATTTATTTGCGTTATGTTAATATTAAATTTACCATTTATTTGTATTTATCACAGTCCCTGTAACATCCAACAAGCGTCTTTGAGTTCCAGAAAAGCGCTACATAAGTTGAATTTATTATTATTATTATTATTATTATTAACATCATAGCACTACTCTGAGAGGACACACACACACTGAGAAGACGCACCTCTTTACAAATGAAATAAAGTACTGACTGAGTTAATCTTTGCATGTAAACTATTAATTAAAAATCAATATTGTGTTTTTGAGAATCGATACAGTATCACAAAACATTGTATAGCGATATTCGATTTTTTCAATATTTTCTTACACCCCTAATATATACAGTATATATACTGTATACCTTTGTTATACTATAATCACAAAATACCTATAATGTGCTCATGATGCACTACAGTAAAGTCCTCACAGAACCACTAAGCAGCAGCTCTAATAATAATAATAATGTGTGACCCTCCAGTACAGACAGGTGGTGTACTGTATGTTGTGTTATGTACTGTATGTAGGTTGTATCTATGTATGTTGTATGTTGTGTTATGTACTGTATGTTGTATGTATGTTGTATGTTGTGTTACGTACTGTATGTACATTGTATGTAGTGTTACATACTGTATGTATGTTGTGTTACATACTGTATGTATGTTGTATGTAGTGTTACATACTGTATGTATGTTGTATCTATGTATGTTGTATGTTGTGTTACGTACTGTATGTATGTTGTATGTAGTGTTACATACTGTATGTATGTTGTATCTATGTATGTTGTATGTTGTATTACGTACTGTATGTATGTTGTATGTAGTGTTACATACTGTATGTATGTTGTATGTAGTGTTACATACTGTATGTATGTTGTATGTAGTGTTACATACTGTATGTATGTTGTATGTTGTGTTACATACTGTATGTATGTTGTATGTAGTGTTACATACTGTATGTATGTTGTATGTAGTGTTACATACTGTATGTATGTTTTATGTTGTATGTTGTATGTTGTATGTAGTGTTACGTACTGTATGTATGTTTTATGTTGTATGTTGTATGTAGTGTTACGTACTGTATGTATGTTGTATGTAGTGTTACATACTGTATGTATGTTGTATGTAGTGTTACATACTGTATGTATGTTTTATGTTGTATGTTGTATGTTGTATGTAGTGTTACGTACTGTATGTATGTTTTATGTTGTATGTTGTATGTAGTGTTACGTACTGTATGTATGTTGTATGTAGTGTTACGTACTGTATGTATGTTTTATGTAGTGTTACATACTGTATGTATGTTGTATGTAGTGTTACATACTGTATGTATGTTGTATGTTGTATGTTGTATGTTGTAAGTTGTATGTAGTGTTACGTACTGTATGTATGTTGTATGTAGTGTTACATACTGTATGTATGTTTTATGTTTTATGTATGTATGTTGTATGTAGTGTTACGTACTGTATGTATGTTTTATGTTTTATGTTGTATGTAGTGTTACGTACTGTATGTATGTTTTATGTTGTATGTTGTATGTAGTGTTACGTACTGTATGTATGTTTTATGTTGTATGTTGTATGTAGTGTTACGTACTGTATGTATGTTGTATGTTGTATGTTGTATGTAGTGTTACGTACTGTATGTATGTTGTATGTTGTATGTAGTGTTACGTACTGTCCTGCAGCTCACAGAGCCGCGGAGGAAGGTTGCTGAAGTATTCGTGGTTCAGCGCTGCCTGGGCTGACAGCCGGTTCTTTGGGAAGCACTGGAGGAACCTGGAGGCCAACTCCTCGGCATGGTCCACGTAGCCCAACCTGACGCACACAAACACACGTTATCAGAGAGAGCGGCCACAGAAACATACTGTACATATATAGTATATAGAGATTAGAGCTGTCAATCCATTCATCGCATGATAGTCCGTAGTTAATCACGATTATTCACACATTTTTTATCTGTTCTAAATGTACCTTAAAGGCAGATTATTACAAGTATTTAATACTCTTATCAACATGGGAGTGGACAAATATGCTGCTTTATGGAAATATATGTATATATTTATTATTATAAATCAATTAACAACACAAAGCAATGACAGATATTGTCCAGAAACCCTCACAGGTACTGCATTTAGCAGCAAACTGCATGTGATTATCATAAAGTGGGCATGTCTTTAAAGGGGAGACTCGTGGGTACACATAGAACCCATTTACATTCACATATCTGGAGGTCAGAGGTCAAGGGACCCTTTTGAAAATGGCCATGACAGTTTTTCCTCGCCAAAATTTAGTGTAAGTTTGGAGCGTTATTTAACCTCCTTCATGACAAGCTAGCATGACATGGTTGGTACCGATGGATTCATCAGGTTTTATAGTTTCATATGATACCATCTTATCATCATCATCATCATCATCATCATCATCATCATCATCATCATCATTATCTTACAAACAGTATCTTCACTCTAGCTATAAAACTGAGCCGCTACAACCTAAAAATCGCAAGTTGCGTTAAAGTGTTAAAGAAATTAGTGGCGTTAAAGTGTATTTGCGTTAAGGCGTTATTATTGCGTTAACTTTGACAGCCTTAATAGAGATACGTTAACAGGCGGGTCGACCTATTAAAAGCAAAGAAACCAACCACTTCTGTTTAATCCAAATCCATCCAGAGTCGCCCATCACACCGTTCATTCATCCCTCTGAGAGAGAAAAGCACTTTTTCTCCAATTCACAGAGCTGCTGACAACAAAAAAAACAAGCCTCTTAATTATGCTGAAGGTTTGCTGACTCAAGAGGAAAAAACACTTCTCAGAAACACACACGCACACGCTTACACCTTCATCCTTTGAGCTCGCCTCACACGCATGGCGACTGGGTCACCGTGAGAAACCGTTCATTAAAGCCGGAGCTGAGATGGAAGCAGACTCTGTGTGAGCGTTCGTTCTGGGAGTCACTGAACTCCTGAACCAGCTCTACCTACTGTAGCGGTGCCGGGGGGGGGGGAGGCAAGATTGAAAATAAACGAAGAGCAACAAATTCAGTCAGTAATTAGGCATCCACCACATTAAATAAACATGATGTTATTCAGCGCCGCTCGCTGGCCCCGCCGCTCGCAGTGCTCAGAGTGCCTCTCATGTTCTGCAGGCTTCTCATGGTCGGCTCCCTCGTCAGGCTCTCTGACACTCCCACGGCTCTCAATGGGGATCTCAACCCGACTTATCAGCACAGAGACAGAGGGAGGATAAATCTCTGTTCAACTCATCAACGCCACTTGGCGAAGAGGCAGAGATAAAGTTAATGAAGTCCATCAGGGCCTCTTCTCGCCTCTTTCTCGTACATCTGGAACTCCACTGCAAAGTTTAAAGACAAACTAGTCTTTGTGTGAAAGTATACTGATGGAAACAGACCTCCGAGATCACTGCTTTAGTGATACGGCTTTGTAATGGCGTTTTCACACCTGTAGTTAATTTACTCTGGTCTGAATCAGGGACCAGATTGTTACCATATTGCCTCGAGTTTGGTTTGTGTTCACACGGCAGCATTTACAAGCGGACCAACATTTTGGTGCTTAAAGAAACTGCTCTCTGATTGGTCAGAATTTCCATGCTGGAAAACTCCCGGAAGTAAACAAAGAAGAGCAGACTTCCAGAACGCAACAATGGAGGGACAACTACGCGGCTTGATCTTGGTCCCGGTCATCTTTTTTTACCTCGTAGTAATTTTTCACTCAAAGCAACGATACAGTTTGAAAATGAGGCGACTGGAAAATAATGTATTGATGCACTGGAGTTGCTGAAGGCTCATATCAAGACGTACGGAGGACGGAGGAGGAGGCGTGCATTAACCCTCCTAAACTGTGACATGCTCATCGGCCCAAAATATTTCCTCAGATCCATCAGGTATGCCCGTGTTGTTCAACACAGCCTGACGTTACACCTGTTTAGTACTGATGTGAATAGTGAGGGCAAGCGTAGGCTCTCTGTAGTAATGTTGTCTGGTGTTTGGTGTTGACGTGCACAGAGCAGCTCGCTACCGGAGCTGCTTTAATCCAAAAAGGAGCAATGCTTTCTCCAGTTGGGCCGGATGGAGGTCGGATCATGTTCTCACACAAACGAAGCGTACCGAACCGTACCGAGACCCCCGCCCCATTCAAGGAGGTCTCGGTTCACTTGTTTTGGTGCTGCACCCGAGTGTGATTGCCGTGTTTACACCTGCCCAAACGAACCGCACCGAGAGGGTAAACGCTCCAGGGTTCGATTCAACCGAACTAAACCAGGCAGGTGTGAAAACGCCCTTAGGGTGATTTCACATTATGGACCCGGGCCCCTATCCGAGTACACTTGTCCCCAAAGTCCAATTCATTTGATTAGTGTGAAGGTAATACCACTCGCCCGGTCCGCCCCCATCGAGCCCCCCCCGTTCGAGTATCAACTGCAAAGAAACACGTACTGTCCTGCAGCTCACAGAGCCGCGGAGGAAGGTTGCTGAAGTATTCGTGGTTCAGCGCTGCCTGGGCTGACAGCCGGTTCTTTGGGAAGCACTGGAGGAACCTGGAGGCCAACTCCTCGGCATGGTCCACGTAGCCCAACCTGACGCACACAAACACACGTTATCAGAGAGAGCGGCCACAGAAACATACTGTACATATATAGTATATAGAGATTAGAGCTGTCAATCCATTCATCGCATGATAGTCCGTAGTTAATCACGATTATTCACACATTTTTTATCTGTTCTAAATGTACCTTAAAGGCAGATTTTTACAAGTATTTAATACTCTTATCAACATGGGAGTGGACAAATATGCTGCTTTTGGAAATATATGTATATATTTATTATTATAAATCAATTAACAACACAAAGCAATGACAGATATTGTCCAGAAACCCTCACAGGTACTGCATTTAGCAGCAAACTGCATGTGATTATCATAAAGTGGGCATGTCTGTAAAGGGGAGACTCGTGGGTACCCATAGAACCCATTTACATTCACCTATCTGGAGGTCAGAGGTCAAGGGACCCCTTTGAAAATGGCCATGACTGTTTTTCCTCGCCAAAATTTAGTGTAAGTTTGGAGCGTTATTTAACCTCCTTCATGACAAGCTAGCATGACATGGTTGGTACCGATGGATTCATCAGGTTTTATAGTTTCATATGATACCATCTTATCATCATCATCATCATCATCATCATCATCATCATCATCATCATTATCTGATAAACAGTATCTTCACTCTAGCTTTAAAACTGAGCCGCTACAACCTGAAAATCGCAAGTTGCGTTAAAGTGTTAAAGAAATTAGTGGCGTTAAAGTGTATTTGCGTTAAGGCGTTATTACCGCGTTAACTTTGACAGCCTTAATAGAGATACGTTAACAGGCGGTCGACCTATTAAAAGCAAAGAAACCAACCACTTCTGTTTAATCCAAATCCAATCCAGAGTCGCCCATCACACCGTTCATTCATCCCTCTGAGAGAGAAAAGCACTTTTTCTCCAATTCACAGAGCTGCTGACAACAAAAAAAACAAGCCTCTTAATTATGCTGAAGGTTTGCTGACTCAAGAGGAAAAAACACTTCTCAGAAACACACACGCACACGCTTACACCTTCATCCTTTGAGCTCGCCTCACACGCATGGCGACTGGGTCACCGTGAGAAACCGTTCATTAAAGCCGGAGCTGAGATGGAAGCAGACTCTGTGTGAGCGTTCGTTCTGGGAGTCACTGAACTCCTGAACCAGCTCTACCTACTGTAGCGGTGCCGGGGGGGGGGGAGGCAAGATTGAAAATAAACGAAGAGCAACAAATTCAGTCAGTAATTAGGCATCCACCACATTAAATAAACATGATGTTATTCAGCGCCGCTCGCTGGCCCCGCCGCTCGCAGTGCTCAGAGTGCCTCTCATGTTCTGCAGGCTTCTCATGGTCGGCTCCCTCGTCAGGCTCTCTGACACTCCCACGGCTCTCAATGGGGATCTCAACCCGACTTATCAGCACAGAGACAGAGGGAGGATAAATCTCTGTTCAACTCATCAACGCCACTTGGCGAAGAGGCAGAGATAAAGTTAATGAAGTCCATCAGGGCCTCTTCTCGCCTCTTTCTCGTACAGCTGGGACTCCACTGCAAAGTTTAAAGACAAACTAGTCTTTGTGTGAAAGTATACTGATGGAAACAGACCTCCGAGATCACTGCTTTAGTGATACGGCTTTGTAATGGCGTTTTCACACCTGTAGTTAATTTACTCTGGTCTGAATCAGGGACCAAATTGTTACCATATTGCCTCGAGTTTGGTTTGTGTTCACACGGCAGCATTTACAAGCGGACCAACATTTTGGTGCTTAAAGAAACTGCTCTCTGATTGGTCAGAATTTCCATGCTGGAAAACTCCCGGAAGTAAACAAAGAAGAGCAGACTTCCAGAACGCAACAATGGAGGGACAACTACGCGGCTTGATCTTGGTCCCGGTCATCTTTTTTTACCTCGTAGTAATTTTTCACTCAAAGCAACGATACAGTTTGAAAATGAGGCGACTGGAAAATAATGTATTGATGCACTGGAGTCGCCGAAGGCTCATATCAAGACGTACGGTGGACGGAGGAGGAGGCGTGCATTAACCCTCCTAAACTGTGACATGCTCATCGGCCCAAAATATTTCCTTAGGTCCATCAGGTATGCCCGTAGTCTTCAACACAGCCTGACGTTACACCTGTTTAGTACTGATGTGAATAGCGAGGGCAAGCGTAGGCTCTTTGTAGTAATGTTGTCTGGTGTTGACGTGCACAGAGCAGCTCGCTACCGGAGCTGGTTTAATCCAAAAAGGAGCAATGCTTTCTCCAGTTGGGCCGGATGGAGGTCGGATCATGTTCTCACACAAACGAAGCGTACCGAACCGTACCGAGACCCCCCCCCCCCCCCTTCAAGGAGGTCTCGGTTCGCTTGTTTTGGTGCTGCACCCGAGTGTGATTGCCGTGTTCACACCTGCCGAAACGAACCGCACCGAGAGAGTAAACGCTCCAGGGTTCGATTCAACTGAACTAAACAAGGCAGGTGTGAAAACGCCCTTAGGGTGATTTTTCATTATGGACCCGGGCCCCTATCCGAGTACACTTGTCCCCAAAGTCCAATTCATTTGATTAGTGTGAACGCTGCGTAACGTACTCGGGTACGGTTCGCATCAGGTGTGAAAGCCAACCGTACCAAAACACGGAATTTGACCGCTACTTAACGTGAGTAACGTTAGCAGTTAGCGAGTAGTTGTGAAAGGTCAGGCTTTTTTCAACGCCGCCGGTGTCCTCCGAAATCTGTATAAACATAAAACTGTGTCATATCTACAGTATGTCTGTATCTGCGCGCAGCATGTACCGATCTGATCCTCTGAGCTGCACGGCAGTGGGTGATAAAGCAGGAAGACAGGTGAGAGGTTCCTTAAAATGAAAACAATAGTAGGTGCTGGGGTTGAGTGATGTTTGTTAGGAGAGACAACATGTAGAGTCGGTCTTTTTTCGCATCAAACTCGGTAAAATAAGAGTTTATTTCAACCAAACCAGAGTTGGTGATTGTTGGAAAGACTAACGACGACGGTTTAGGTGAGTTTTATTTAGTTTCTGTCCAGTTTGAATGAAGTGTTTTACGATGCTCCGCTACTACGTACAGCTGATCTCAGCCTATAACCTTAACTATTCGTCCACTCTTATATACAGTCTATGGCAGGGTCTGAAATTAACTTTTCTCACTTCCTGCCACTGTGGCAGACAAGTATTTTTTTTTGTCTGCCACTCAGAAATTTTATGTGCTACTTTTGAAATTTCTGCGCTAAATGAAGGAATACAATTTTAGATCTGATGTCATTCAATGTTCGATAAAATGTACATAAAAAACATTATATACACGGCAAATTACAGTGTTCAAATTACAACGTGGAGGGAGGGTAGTGTACACAGTACTGCACTTTGTTATTGTCATCTATAGTGGTTATTTGCATAAAAACACACAATTCAAATGATTATGATTATTTAAATATTTGCTTTGATTCAAAAAAATCTTGGTTAAAGTTATTTGCGTTAAGGCGTTATTACATCGTTAACCTTGACAGCCTCAATAGAGATACGTTAACAGAAAACAGGCAGTTGACCTATTAAAAGCCAAGAAACCAACCACTTCTGTTTAATCCAAATCCATCCAGAGTCGCCCATCACACCGTTCATTCATCCCTCTGAGAGAGAAAAGCACTTTTTCTCCGAGCTGCTGACAACAAAAAAAACAAGCCTCTTAATTATGCTGAAGGTTTGCTGACTCGAGAGGAAAAAACACTTCTCAGACACACACACACACACACACACACACACATGCTTACACCTTCATCCTTTGAGCTCGCCTCACACGCATGGCGACTGGGTCAGCGTGAGAAACCGTTCATTAAAGCCAGAGCTGAGATGGAAGCAGACTCTGTGAGCGTTCGTACTGGGAGTCACTGAACTCCTGAACCAGCCCTTCCTACTGTAGCGGTGCCGGGGGGGGGGGGAGGCAAGATTGAAAATAAACGAAGAGCAACAAATTCAGTCAGTAATTAGGCATCCACCACATTAAATAAACATGATGTTATTCAGCGCCGCTCGCTGGCCCCGCCGCTCGCAGTGCTCAGAGTGCCTCTCATGTTCTGCAGGCTTCTCATGGTCGGCTCCCCAGTCAGGCTCTCTGACACTCCCACGGCTCTCAATGGGGATCTCAACCCGACTTATCAGCACAGAGACAGAGGGAGGATAAATCTCTGTTCAACTCATCAACGCCACTCGGCGAAGAGGCAGAGATAAAGTTAATGAAGTCCATCAGGGCCTCTTCTCGCCTCTTTCTCGTACAGCTGGGACTCCACTGCAAAGTTTAAAGACAAACTAGTCTTTGTGTGAAAGTATACTGATGGAAACAGACCTCCGAGATCACTGCTTTAGTGATACGGCTTTGTAATGGCGTTTTCACACCTGTAGTTAATTTACTCTGGTCTGAATCAGGGACCAAATTGTTACCATATTGCCTCGAGTTTGGTTTGTGTTCACACGGCAGCATTTACAAGCGGACCAACATTTTGGTGCTTAAAGAAACTGCTCTCTGATTGGTCAGAATTTCCATGCTGGAAAACTCCCGGAAGTAAACAAAGAAGAGCAGATTTCCAGAACGCAACAATGGAGGGACAACTACGCAGCTTGATCTTGGCCCTGGTCATCTTTTTTTACCTCGTAGTAATTTTTCACTCAAAGCAACGATACAGTTTGAAAATGAGGCGACTGGAAAATAATGTATTGATGCACTGGAGTTGCTGAAGGCTCATATCAAGACGTACGGAGGACGGAGGAGGAGGCGTGCATTAACCCTCCTAAACTGTGACATGCTCATCGGCCCAAAATATTTCCTCAGATCCATCAGGTATGCCCGTGTTGTTCAACACAGCCTGACGTTACACCTGTTTAGTACTGATGTGAATAGTGAGGGCAAGCGTAGGCTCTCTGTAGTAATGTTGTCTGGTGTTTGGTGTTGACGTGCACAGAGCAGCTCGCTACCGGAGCTGCTTTAATCCAAAAAGGAGCAATGCTTTCTCCAGTTGGGCCGGATGGAGGTCGGATCATGTTCTCACACAAACGAAGCGTACCGAACCGTACCGAGACCCCCGCCCCATTCAAGGAGGTCTCGGTTCACTTGTTTTGGTGCTGCACCCGAGTGTGATTGCCGTGTTTACACCTGCCCAAACGAACCGCACCGAGAGGGTAAACGCTCCAGGGTTCGATTCAACCGAACTAAACCAGGCAGGTGTGAAAACGCCCTTAGGGTGATTTCACATTATGGACCCGGGCCCCTATCCGAGTACACTTGTCCCCAAAGTCCAATTCATTTGATTAGTGTGAACGCTGCGTAACGTACTCGGGTACGGTTCGCATCAGGTGTGAAAGCCAACCGTACCGAAACACGGAAGTGGACCGCTACTTAACGTGAGTAACGTTAGCAGTTAGCGAGTAGTTGTGAAAGGTCAGGCTTTTTTCAACTCCGCCGGTGTCCTCCGAAATATGTATAAACATAAAACTGTGTCATATCTATGTCTGTATCTGCGCGCAGCATGTACCGATCTCATCCTCTGAGCTGCACGGCCGTGGGTGATAAAGCAGGAAGACAGGTGAGAGGTTCCTTAAAATGAAAACAATAGTAGGTGCTGGGGTTGAGTGATGTTTGTTAGGAGAGACAACATGTAGAGTCGGTCTTTTTTCGCATCAAACTCGGTAAAATAAGAGTTTATTTCAACCAAACCAGAGTTGGTGATTGTTGGAAAGACTAACGACGACGGTTTAGGTGAGTTTTATTTAGTTTCTGTCCAGTTTGAATGAAGTGTTTTACGATGCTCCGCTACTACGTACAGCTGATCTCAGCCTATAACCTTAACTATTCGTCCACTCTTATATACAGTCTATGGCAGGGTCTGAAATTAACTTTTCTCACTTCCTGCCACTGTGGCAGACAAGTATTTTTTTTTGTCTGCCACTCAGAAATTTTATCTGCTACTTTTGAAATTTCTGCGCTAAATGAAGGAATACAATTTTAGATCTGATGTCATTCAATGTTCGATAAAATGTACATAAAAAACATTATATACACGGCAGATTACAGTGTTCAAATTACAACGTGGAGGGAGGGTAGTGTACACAGTACTGCACTTTGTTATTGTCATCTATAGTGGTTATTTGCATAAAAACACACAATTCAAATGATTATGATTATTTAAATATTTGCTTTGATTCAAAAAAATCTTGGTAAGTTATTAGGAAGTTAAACAGGTCATAATTCTCTAATATCTATTTTATATTGACGTGAAAACATCTCCTTCAAACAACTGGATTTATTCAAGTTTCTCACCAAAAACTTAATTTTACGAGATTACATTTGAACGCATCATGATAACGTTGTAATTTACCTTCACCCAATAGTCCTTTTTCCTGAGCAGACTTTGAACGCCTCATAATAATAACTCAATGGCACCTCCGTTAACGTTCGTATCTCCGGTATTTATCCAGTCAGGACTGAGCTGCTAATGGCTGCTAACAGCTAACGTTACTAACTCTCCTCCTGCTGATTTAAACACAGATTTGTTGTTCTCAGTGTCGCTTGATCAGGAAATATAGGGTGCGTCCCCCCAGGTTTATTACTGCCACGCTGTTGAGCACTTTTTTTTTATCTCCGATCCCAAACAAACTGAAACATGATCCAGCCTGCGTATGAGTCATTGTGCAGCGTAACTGTGGGAAAGCATCAACAAGAGGAATCGATAGTCCCGGAGACATGAGATGCCACGAAAGTGGACAACTACGGTTCTCTATTCCATCACTAGTGTTTTCCCTGCCTGCCAAAGTGGCGGATGGCCTGATGATTTCACCCGTCACTGCCAACAATTTACCTGCATTTGGCGGGTGATAATTTCAGACCCTGGTCTATGGACTTGTTAGTTCATAAAACACATGTATCCTTCAACAGTGACCGATAACAGCATCGTTCTCACTGAGCAGACCAGACACAATCACATCAATACTTTATGCATCAAAACTTCTGTCCGTCTGTCTATAAATGAAACGTTTTGATATCAGCTTTCTGTCGAACAACACCGAATACAGAATGTGACCACTATGATAGCGGCGTGCTGAGGCACGATTGCCCATGAACAGTTCATCACAACACCCTCATCGTCCAATGACTCAGACCTGGTGACAGCTCTTCAAAGGATGTCTAAAACAGCTCCTGCCGCTGCTTTACGCAATCAGAGATACTGAGATACTGTGGTGGTGGTGTGGGGGGGGGGGGGGAAACAATACAGGCAGGTGGTTTCCTGTGTCTTGCCTCTCCGAACGTCCTTGGTGTGGTTTTCTGATAGAATGCCATGAAAAAGCACTCGCCGTGCACCACTGAAGAAGGAATGCTTCTCTCTGCTGTGAATGTGCCACCGCCTGCAGCTGTTTGATAGTTTCAGGAGATACGATCGATCTCACTGCAGATGTGCACTCATTCACTCGGCCTAGCTGACAGCGATAGCGCGAAGGAATGCGCGCCTTCTGTACGTCAACAGATTTCAAAAGGCCAAGATGCTCGTATCCAGGTGATTCCACACCTTCACATGATCCACCTGTTGGTCTCGACGCCTGCAGAGAAACTACAAAGCAGTAAGCTGTGTTGAGCTAAATTCACTGTTACAGAGAAAATATGGATTCTGAGGGTTTCACTGGATTTATTGGAGGATTTATTTTAGTGTTTTTCTTGGCAACCAGGAAGTGACACGTGAGGGTGAAACTGTGAAAGGGTTAAAGCCTAACTCCCAGACTGGACAACGCCGTGGTAGCGACCTGTCAATCACAAGGTAGCCCCGCCCTAAAGCATCCCCTGCTTTATGGTCTATCTGACTCTAAATGGGACCATTATTTACTAAATGAACATCATGCTGTATTGAAGAAGACTTGAAACTAGTGATTGAGACCATAAACTCAAGTTTGCAATGTTTACTGAGGTAATAAATCAAGTGAGTGACATTTATGTATTTTGCATTGAGTTAAAGGTTTTCTATTTCGTGTGTAACAATAAGACAGTCAGACTTCATCCTACAGAGTTCACTGCGACACAGAACCACCTTCAGCTAGGTGACCATCCCCATCTACTACCTTGTGAATCTACCTCACTGACATTATTTCCTCGCCATCGCAGACCTGTTAACATTCATTTTATAACAGCAGTGGACAGAGAAAAATATTGTGTTTTATGAATATCAAAGCATGCAAACATTTTCTAATGATCATATAGTGAAAATATTAACCTGAAAATGAGCATAATACATGACCTTTAGCATCATGTGTATGGTTGTCTATACTTGTACAGAAGCACATCAAAAAGCTATAAACCCTGACCGGTTTACTGTACATCAATCACTCACATTTTTACAGCTGGAGGAAGAAAAACAGCGCAGAGCAGAAACAAGAGCGAGCAGGAGAGGCTGAGCCAGCTCTCAGGGCAGAGACAAAGTGAGTGTCTAAAGTTCATATCAAATTCATCGGTCCCTGGCCTGTGATAAAAGGCAGCAGAGAGGAAGTGATGGTCATTAACATTCCACCTCACTTTCTTTCTTCACATTTTTATTTCCTCCTGGACTGGAGCGAGGCCAGGAGACTGGGAGGGAAAACCCACCTCAACTTTTCACTTTCCTCTGCTTTCAATTCAATAGACTTCTATAAAGGTTCTCTATACGATATTCAGAGCATTAATATAGCAGCAAACAACTATTGTCCATGTGAAGATATAAAGGGAGGAATGTCTACCTGAGCAGAAACAGCCCGTTCTCATTCCCAGGGTGTTGAATAACGAGGCTTTATCACGGCCGTCGGCGTTCAGTACCGCCACACACGGCACCATTTAGCGCCTGTATGAAACCGATGGATTGCCTACTCCGGGTAGGAAATGAGTCCTTACCCCAAGTGAAGGAGTTCAAGTACCTCGGGGTCTTGTTGGCAAATGAGGGGACAATGGAACGTGAGATTTGCTGGAGAATCGGAGCATCGGGGGGGCGGTATTGCATTCGCTTTACCGCACCGTTGGGACGAAGAGAGAGCTGAGCCGGAAGGCAAAGCTCTGGATCTACCGGTCAGTCTTCGTTCCTACTCTCACCTATGATCGTGAGAGTTGGGTCATGACCGAAAGAACGAGATCGCGGGTACAAGCGGCCGAAATGTGTTTTCTCAGGAGGGAGGCTGGCGTCTCCCTTAGAGATAGGGTGAGAAGCTCAGTCATCCGTGAGGGACTCGGAGTAGAGCCGCTGCTCCTTTGCGTTGAAAGGAGCCAACTGAGGTGGTTCAGGCATCTAGTAAGGATGCCCCCCCCCCTGGGCGCCTCCCTAGGGAGGTGTTCCAGGCACGACCAGCTGGGAGGAGGCCACGGGGAAGACCCAGGACTAGGTGGAGAGATTATATCTCCACACTGGCCTGGGAACGCCTCGGGATCCCCCAGTCAGAGCTGGTTAATGTGGCCCGGGAAAGGGAAGTTTGGGGCTCCCTGCTGGAGCTGTTGCCCCCCCGACCCGACCCCGGATAAGAGGTTGAAGATGAGTGAGTGAGTGAGTGATGAAACGCACCGGGCGTTCCATTAACCACAATGTAAACCCATCCGCGGGAACAGTAAACACTCCGAGTGCTGCCGGGCGTGAGGTGACGTAGTTTAAAGAGCAAAGGAGACACACCGGGAAGGACGTGGTGGACAAACAGACACAAGGCTTTCATCCAGGAGACCGCTGTTTGTGTCCCGTGTTCACAACATTTAGAGTCATTTTCACTGTACAAACGTAGTAGTTTTAAGCCCATCTATATATTTCTTTCCTAAACCTAACTATAGTGGCTTTGTTGCCTAAACCTTAAGTGACGCCATGAAGCGGCGGTATGTGACGAGTTGGGATGAGAACGTGTTGGCAGAGAATGAAGTCTCTCTCCCTCTGTGGGAGTTGTAATCAGAGCTTCTCTGTGCTTTGTTTACATAATTGAGCTGGCCGTGCGTGCCTTTTATTGTGGTTGTATTAACATCTCTGTTCCCAAACAACCGGCTATCGGCCAGTAGCTAGTAGTGCTAGTAGCTAATAGTGCTAGTAGCTGGTAGTGCTAGTAGCTGGTAGTGCTAGTAGCTAATAGAGCTAGTAGCTGGTAGTGCTAGTAGCTAGTAGTGCTAGTAGCTGGTAGTGCTAGTAGCTGGTAGTGCTAGTAGCTAGTAGTGCTAGTAGCTAATAGTGCTAATAGCTGGTAGTGCTAGTAGCTAGTAGTGCTAGTAGCTGGTAGTGCTAGCAGCTGGTAGTGCTAGTAGCTAATAGTGCTAGTAGCTGGTAGTGCTAGTAGCTAATAGTGCTAGTAGCTGGTAGTGCTAGTAGCTGGTAGTGCTAGTAGCTAGTAGTGCTAGTAGCTAATAGTGCTAGTAGCTGGTAGTGCTAGTAGCTGGTAGTGCTAGTAGCTAGTAGTGCTAGTAGCTGGTAGTGCTAGTAGCTGGTAGTGCTAGTAGCTGGTAGTGCTAGTAGCTGGTAGTGCTAGTAGCTGGTAGTGCTAGTAGCTAGTAGTGCTAGTAGCTAGTAGTGCTAGTAGCTAGTAGTGCTAGTAGCATGACATCAACAAAATTTAATGGAGTTGTAGGATATTTACTAACACGCAGGGCAAAAGACCAGGGGTCTCATTTATAACCGTTGCGTACGCACAAAACGGGGCCTGAAATGTGCGTACGCCACTTCCCACGCAACAGTTGTGATCTATAAAAACAAACTTGACGGGAGAATGTGCGCACCTGTACGGAAACTTTGACCCATGCGTACGCACATTATGGAGGCACCGAGGTAGGGGAAACTGGCCACGCAGATGGTGAGGCGGTGAATTGAAACCAGATTGTAGAAATTAAACATTTAACGTCACTTCATATCACACGTTACTTATAGATCCACTTTATCATAGATATTTAAACCAGCAGTGTGCTAGTGAGCCATACTTAACCCATAAGCACCTTACAAATGTTAAATATATCAGCCAACTCAAATCTCAAAGCAAATTCCGCTCAATATCTCATCAGCGCTGTCTCACGTCCCCCCCCCCCCCCCCACCACCTCCGGAGCGCAAAGGAGCGGGCCGAACTACCGACACTCAGCTGTGGAGCAACGTAGCTGTTGAAATCATCATCATCGGAGATATCAAAGTATGATAGTAGTTTTTATAAAGTGTAAAATCGCTGCAGTGAACACGATATGACTTATTTATGGTTTATTAGATAGGGACATATACAGTATAGATAGACAAAAGGAAAACAGCTGTCCGATGTAACTATCAGACTGTCTCCAGTGCGCCACCGCGGTGCGCAACACACACTCAGCTCCCTCCAGTCACCTCCACCCAGCACATCTTCACCTCCTGCACATACAGTATGGATTGAGTAAATTAGCAAAGTGTGGAAATAAAGCCAGTGACAGCTCTCGCACAATCGTTACTCTCCATATCGTCATATCATTATCAGTCTTAATCATAATACAGGCCAAGTTCGCCATAAAAACTTAAATAAATACATTGTGTTCACCTGTCAAACTTCCTTTTTAAATGGTATCCAGGGTGGGGGATATTACTGATTGTCGCGATCATTTTGACAAGTTGTGAATCGACCAGTTAGATTGCTGTAAACATATAAACACTGCCGTGAGACTTGTAACATGCTGCATGGTGGATGCACTGTCACTGTGAGGACTACGTGAATGAAATAATTAGGAGGGAACGAGTGTTCATGGACCTCCTCACCCACAAGAACCTCGATCTCTGTATCGGAAAAAACTCCTTTTTTTGATCTTCCTCTCGGTAGTCGCCGTGATTTACCGTAAAGATCCACTGATCAACAGGCTCATTTACATGCAGAAACATTCATGAGGTGCTTTGCATTGACCATTTATGGCTGAATGTGGGCGTGTCGAGGGCGGGATAGGAGGCTGATCCACCTGCGCACATTCCCAGGTGGAATGTGGGAACATTGCCTGCAGGTGTGCGTACGCACAGTTTTATAAGTCTGATTTTTTTTTGGCGCACGCCATTTTCGGCTTTTGTGCGCACGTACATTTTTAGTATGGATCCTACGCACTGTTTTATAAATGAGACCCCAGGACACAACCTCTTCTACATCCATGGTCTGTGGTCTACTGGACTCCATTCTGGAGGTTGTTGACATGAAAAAGTTTGAGATTTCTCTCAAAATCTATGTGCTGGATTTTTCTAACAAATAACTGTAATAAATAAATAAGTAAGTAAATAGTAATAATATTATGCATATTTATAATGTTTCAACATAGGCCATTTCAGTAGAGAAATTAAATATGTGACAATAGAATAGAAATAATTTAGTTTTACTTTTGTACGGCACTTTATTGGCGGACGTTTTATTGGCGTCCGGTAGTCGTTGATTTTGCAAAACAATTGACTCTCACTTCTTATCAACCACCGGCTCAGCTGTCGGCCATGTTGAGAGCTGTGTGGAGGCAACAGACATGCTCGGATTCTTTTAATTCAGCACCTTTAAATGCTGTAGACACCATAATGAATAATCTTGTTGTTTGAAACTGGAGCTACAGCAGAGATACGATGACAAAAGAACTTTTTATCTTACAAATTAACTGCTGATACCTGCTGTAATATTCATATAAATATACAAGATGAACTACTGTATTGATTTAATCATTACATTTTTCCATAACTCCAGGGTCTTTCTGTATACAGCCTGTAAACCCATGTCTAGTGTTGTAATGATGTAAAAACACAACCCCACATTAGATTCTGATTCAAACAGAGATGGAGTTTTTGGCACATTATCGTCAGTAATTTGTAATTCTTACTTTACAGATTAGAGGCACACACGGGATTAAGGACACGGATGACCTAATTATTATAAATCACAGGAGGAACACATGTATCAGGCGTCCCGCTGTGTGATCGGGGCTTCGGTTAGCGGGGACGGATCCTCGCTGAAGCAGCTATACTTTGTGATTCCAGCTGATTAGACAGCTGGAGTTTTACATAAATCACTTCCCTGTGGAAGCAAGACAAATTCCCCTCTGCCCTCCGCGCTTTCCTCTCCAGATGTATGCCTGCAGGGCAAACAGTGGCACACATCTGGGAGGAGCCCCCCCCACCCCGACTGCACCACCGTGACCTTTTTCTGCCATATGCGTCTGATGTCCCAGAGCAGAATCACACACACACACACACACACACACACGCTGCAGGACGGGAGTAGGCTAACACGTGAGTGTGTTCCCTACCCATGGGAGTTTGTCTTTAAAGACAGGAACGAGGATGCTTACTATTAGAAAACATTAAACAGTCACTTGGATAAAGGAAATTAAGGGCGCGGTGTTCCTGGACTTAAAAAAGGCATTTGACATTTTAATTTCAAAACTCTTAACGTTCAATTTCTCAAAACAGTCACCGTCATGGTTTGACTCATATTTAAAGGATCGTGAACAGTGTGTTGAGATTAATAACATCAAGTCTGTCTTTTACAAAATTGAAACAGGAGTCCCCCAAGGAACTGTGTTGGGCCCCATCCTTTTCAGTTTGTATATTAATGACCTTCCAGATATATGTCCTGGTATAGAGTAGGTCTTCAGATGTACGCTGACGACACAGTCGTCCATGTATCTGGCAAAACATGTGATGCTGTTGCAGATAAGCTAAAAAACGTTTCAGCCTGGCTTGATAACACCTGTTTGACGCTCAGAAAACAAAGTCTATCTGTTTTCTATTTAGAAGCTACCTGCAACAGAATCCTTAAACGTGAGAATTAAAGGTGAGCACATTGAACAAGTAACAGAAGTATTTAGGGATCATTTTAGATTCTCAGTTACACTTTCCATAGAAATCCATAGAGTGTCTTTTGAGTAAATACAAGATGTTATTATGTCTTAATGTTCATTTGCACGTTGTCGCTATATTCTTGAATGTTTGTGTGAAGCACTTTGAATTGCCCTGTTGCTGAAATGTGCTATACAAATAAAGCAGCCTTGCCTTGCCTTAAGTTTTGCAAACTTTATTGATTTTCATTATGTAAAGCTTGAGTTTAAACGTCTGAACGGACTTGCTCCTCTGCCTTTCTGTAAATACATCATGAGACTACAGAGCTGTAGCAGATCCACCAGAGCAGCTTCAGTTGTAAAGTTGTAAAGTTCAATTCTGCAAAAAAAAATTTTTGCTCAGGCAGCTTTTTCTGTGAAAGGAGCGAAGTCTTGGAACGCACTACCTGATCAGTTGAAATTTGCTGCAAACTTTCCCACTTTTAAGAGAGCAACCAAACCCTGTTTAATTCAGCGACAAACCTGAACTCATGTCTAGTTTTTAAATGTGATGTTTTTAAATGTGTGCTTTATTGTATTTATTTATTTTTCCTGTATTTATTTATTTTTCCTGTACTCATTCCTGTTTTAATCTCTTATTTTTACAAGAAGCCCTTCTAGGGACAGGTGTTGCATATTAGCATCCGCTATAAGCAGTATGATACTTGCATCAGATAGCCGTTTTTAAGTTGTCTATGTACATTGTATTGGTCCCTATCAAATAAACCATGAAAAAAAACAAAAAAACAACAACACCCATACATGACATAACACTATACTTATATATGCACATACACACACACACACACACACACACACACACACACAGATGCAAAACTCTTATTTGTACAGTTCACTTACTTATTCCACGCTTGTCTGAGCTTCTTAGCGCTGTACACTGTAAAGCGGTCTGTAATGAGAAGAAGACAACAAACCAACAATTAAGTCATTGAACAAAGACTTGGAGTCACATTAAAGTTACACACATGCTGAACTGTTAAAACACCTTCAATCTAAGATCCTAAATACAGCAGCACATCAAGGCCAAATCTCATCATAAAACATTTTGGCAATTAAATGTTGCATTAGTTGATTGCAAACATTCATACCTTGTAACGTACCGCACATTCTCAAACACTGTTATCACTCACTGAGTCTGTTCTGTTCTAATCACTGTTAATCCACTGTCAATAAAACTCCAGGAAATTAAAATTCCTGCAAACGGGCACGTCCCCTTCCATTCCTCCAAGGTGTTTCATATGGAAAATGTACACAAGAAGATTCTGCAGGAAGAGACGGTAACTTAGAAGCACTTGAGAAATAACAGGATGGAATTAACGGGAGTTGAAGTGTCACTTTACAACAAACAAAGTAAAGTATACAGAGATTAAAGAACAATGTAGAATCTGGGATGGTCGCAAAGCAAAGGATGTAGGACAGATTAGACTGCAGTGATTGTGCTCTAGGAGGCTAAACGACAGCTTCTTACTAACATCTAGTCGCCCTGTTTGGGACTAGCGCTATCCATCGCACCCACGTAAAGGTTTCTGTATGTTAAAGGACATTTGTACTTGTGTGTGTATGTATATATACATGGCAACATGGCAAGCTTAAGCGCAACAGGCAACAACAGTGGGCATTTCTGTAAAGGGGAGACTCGTGGGTTCCCATCATGCATGTATAAAGAGAACTGGATACAGCGTTGGAGGCGGGGCCTCGTTCATTCCTATGAAAGTTGCTCAGTGGCGCATGAAGCCTAAATGGCTCAACTTCCGAGTGGAAAAGTACCCGGATCTTGGCGCTGTAGCGTCCGCTCGGTCACATGACTCGGTCACGGGGTCACAATCGTCACGCTGTCGTCACGGCTTGTTAACTCCTCCTCCCAGCCCTCGCTCCAGCCTCGGTCTGGGTCTCATTCACATGAACGGGGGAAGGGAAATAACTCTGGATTCAGCTATTAGTGCATTTTACAACTTTTAGGACCTAATGATTTAAATAAGGACTATTAGAGTGTTCATACTGGGAAGTTGATTCACCTCAAAATAAATGATCCTCTGAGTTACAGACGTCTCTTTCCCAATGTAAGTCTATGGGGAAAAGTCTTTTTGGGCCCGATGGCATCACGTGACGGACACAGAAGTTGCAGTACCGCCGTGTGGCCACTATGAAAGTTGGGATCAACGACCGGCGCTCTTCCTGGGGGCTGGGTACCCATAGAACCCATTTTCATTCACATATCTTGAGGTCAGAGGTCAAGGGACCCCTTTGAAAATGCCATAAGTGTGGAGCGTTATTTAACCTCCTTCCTGACAAGCTAGTGTGACATGGTTGGAACTGAAGGTTTCCTTAGGTTTATATATATATACAGTATATCATCACAATGTACAATTGGTTTATTCATGATGTGAATTCGTAGGTATTTTACATTAAAATAAGTAAATCCTGTTCAAAACTTCAACCTTACCTTAAAGGTTCTCAATACAATATTCAGAGCAGAGGGGATTGCCTCCACATGGCTCTCAACATGGCGATGGCTGAGCCGGCAGCTAGAAGCTAACGGTGCTAGCAGCACTAACAGTGCTGGCAGTGTTAACCTGATAGGGAACTGGAGGCTTCTACGGCCCGGCTATGTCAACAAAGCACTGAGAAGCTCTGATTACAACAAACACAGAGGGAGAGAGACTTCATTCTCTACTCAGGTAGACATTACTCCTCTATATCTTTACGTAGACAACAGTTGATGATATATTTATGCTCTGGATATCGTACAGAGCACCTTTAACCAAAATAGTATAATCAATCTTAGTCGCACAGACTAAACAGATACAGTGACAAGTTTGTTGTTTTTTAGAATAAAAGATGTGTTGTTATGCAACACAGTAAACTGAGTAAAATAAAAAGGTGTGGTTTCTACAAGACATGCATGTGCCTTTTTAGAGCAGACATTTGAACTCGTCATAGCAGGAAACAGACGTGGAACTGATAACACAAACAATGGAAGTGTCTGAGAAAGCTATGGATCACCTTAAAGGAATGTGTTCATAATTAAATTGTGCTTCTCTCGCGTTGGCGTATCAAAATGTCTGCCGTGAAAAAGGTCCGTGTCAATCAAACTTCTTTTTAAATAAGACTGTGGGACGACAGGCCAACCAGTTCAAATAGTTGAAATGTTATTGCAGTGAGTGTTGCTTTGTATATCAGTTTGCCAAGTTAAGGAGTGGCTCCTATCATTGAGTAATACTGTATGAACTATGTACTCCTGCTGCAAAGCCAGACAGCAATAAACTGGGATAGTTTTGAGATGAGTTCGGTGAGACTCTTCATATTCTTTCTATGTTTATTATGCTGGGGATGTGTGAGGCTCTGCACTGCTCTCTGAATCTCAGCCAAAACCTGCCATGTGGACACACAGTCGAGGCTGAGCTGCCAGCCGACCGGCTACCACACGAGCTAGCCAGCCACCCAGCGAGGTAGTCCACCACCCACACTGCCAGCCTAATCCCATACTAGCCAACCCCCCCCCCCAAGTGTCTCTCAGTTCCAGCCTCCAGTCTGCCAGCTAGCCAACGCTGAGTCCAGTCTCCCGGTTCAGTGCCAGGACCGGCCTCAACTGGCCACAGCTTCCTGGGAGCCAGAAGTGAAGGCTGCCAGCCAGAGAGGCCGGAAATAAACAGAAATAAACAGAGTGAAGGAGAGGAGGTGAGAGGAAGGTGAGAGGAGATGAGAGGAGGTGAGAGGAGGCGAGAAGAAGGTGATAGGCGTGAATTTATAGATATTGCATTTGGGGACTATTGAATTACTGTGAACTAGTAGAAGGATTTAACAGGATGTAGTTTATCATCATAAATGACCTCAGCTGCACAGAATCTAATTCAGATTAGATTGGAAAACTACATTAAAAACTTATGAACATATATTGCGATATTTATGAATATATTTCCATATCCATACGTGTATATTTGAGATATTTTATATGAAATACATATTTTCTAGAAGCCTCTCAATTTTCATTCCAATTTGACATTTAAATACAAAATGTAGTATTAGAAGAATATATTTTTAGAAAGGGCCGTCAATCTATTAAAGTATTCAACCGCAATTAATCGCAAATGAATTGCACATTTCAATCAATGCAGTATGTGCAATATTTTATAATATGCAACCTCTACTGCTCCCATATATATATATATGCTTCTAAATTTACCATATACCAAGTATTTCCTTTATTATTGTACTGTATATTATTTGTAAATACACTTTTTTTCTTTTTTTTTAAAATTATATTACTGTAAATTAATTTTGTTATTGTTGTGTCATTTATTATTATTATTATTATTATTATTATTATTTCTTTTTTTTATTTATTTATTTCTTTACTTTATTTTATTTTATTCTTTGCTACTTAACTTACTGTTTTCTTAATGGAGCTTCCCAGCAAAACTTATTTCACACGATTGTACTTGTATAACCGGTGTGACAATAAACATCTCGAATCTTGAATAATTTTTTTATCTGTTCTAAATGTACCTTAAAGGGAGATTTTTTGGGGGTATTTAATACTCTTATCAACAATAAGACAAATATGCTGCTTTATGCAAATGTATGCTTTATGCAAATGTATGTATATATTTATTATTGGAAATCATAGTAAAAAAAAACAGTCATTGTTTTGTGTTGTAAATTGATCATTGATCATTTTGAACAGATAAAAAATGTGCGATTAATCACGATTATCTATTTGAATTGATCGACAGCCCTCTAGCTGAGCATGCAGTGTAAAAGTCTGACCTGATATATATATATATATATATATATATATACCTCCTCTACTCTGCTGTCTCATTGATAAATATCAATGAGACAGCAGAGTAGAGGTGGAGAGCTTAAAGCAACATATGACTGGAAATGAGGAAGTATCTGTGGAACCTATTCATAACCGCAAAAATGTGAAAACATAAGTGGCGCCTCCACTCTGAGGTCAAACCGCACTCGTCGTGTCTGAAAGCCAGAACTTAAGAGCAAAGTTTGGGATGAAAAATAAGAGAGAGAGAATGTGATGAAGCATAACCAGAGGAGAGATCAAGTCAGAGTGTTTTGGAAAAAAGTGTGCAGATAACAAACAGTGAGCTGTGAGGAGCTCAGAGAGAGCTTCTCCACACTGACACAATACTGCCATCTACTGCTCGCTCACGGGGATGGACTGCACTTTACTGGGTTAAGGTAAAGGGAGACAATAAATATTAGGATATATTATACTCGTCAAGGACCTGCATTCAACAGGTTATCAGGTTAGTGATATACTTTTATATTAGCCCATACACCAGGACAAACATCATTTAGACAAGCAGTATAGAGAACACATTTCCTCAGATTCATATTCAGTTGTGACAGTAATATCTATTTTGTAACGCTGACATTGGAACAACTGAACATCCTTTCTTTCCCTGTGCTCACTAGCTCCATTAGAAGTCAATGAAAAGGAAGTTAAAAGATAAGAATTAGCGATGACTACCGATTAAAATACGCATGATGGTCCATAGTTAACCGCGATTAATCACAAATTCATCTTTTTTATATGTTTAAAATGTACCTTATCAACATTGGAGTGGATGTGCATGTGATTATCATAAAGTGGGCATGTCTGTAAAGGGGAGACTCGTGGGTACCCATAGAACCCATTTACATTCACTGATCTGGAGGTCAGAGGTCAAGGGACCCCTTTGAAAATGGACATGATAGTTTTTCCTCACCAAAATTTAGCGTAAATTTGGAGCGTTATTTAAAAATTTTATAAAAATATACCTTTGCATTTTTAGTCACATGTTCACCTGTGATGTGGCTAAAACAGGAAACCATTTATCGGTAAACACAATGCGCTCTACACACAGATGACCTCCTCTACAAACCTTTATTTTAATTAACTAGCTGCTCTGCAAAATCCATGACACTGGTGCCAAAAGGAATATATGCTGCAGACTTTAAAAAAACAAACTTTAAAGCTTAAAAAAAATACTTTGATCTAAAGCCTGTTTCACACACATGTAAAGAAATGAAAGAAAATCTGATTTTGAATAAAAAAAGAAGCTTGTCTTTGAATAATAATCATCCATCAGAGACACATCTAAAATCAACTCTTGATTACATAACAGATTATATTAACCCCTTAATGACGGCCCGCCAGACCTCTGGGATAATCACAGCCTCGTGAAACTTTACAGCCACAAACTAGAGACCTAGAGCATTCAGAGGATGGATGGATCAAACTAGAGACCTAGAGCATTCAGAGGATGGATGGCTTTCCTAGCTAGATTGACAATAAGAGGGTTTCTGAGCAGTTTACACAACAGAAGTGCTCGACATCCAATCGCCGAAAAATACAATTCTTACAGAAATCTCCAAATGTCAAAAAGTTTTTGATACCAAATCACAGCATGGCTTTTTCTATTGTGTTTCTCAAGGTCTTGGTGTCTTAATGTGGTATTTTGGAGGGATTATTGATCATTTTTACCAATTCTACAGTGGTAAAAAATGGTTAAATTCAGCACCAAATCTGTGTAACAAATGGTATCAACCCAAAAACTACTGCAACAACTTATGAGACATAATAGAGCATGGGGATGACCATCATATACTTCTATCATAATGTT